>JADRCH010000031.1:16163198-16176470 GCA_019843965.1 Rhynchomys soricoides | reverse complement strand
ACAGTGCGGGACAGTGCGGGACAGTGTGGGACAGTGCAGGACAGTGCGGGACAGTGTGGGACAGTGCTGGGACAGAGTTCCTGGACTGTACAACTTCTAGAGGTGTAAGCCAAGTGAGTTTATGCTCTCCGTAAGTTGCCTGGCCTTGGGTATTTATGCTTTGTTACAGCTATAGAAACAGACTGAGGCAGAATATGCTGTCTTCGGGTTTGTACGCTTCAGGTTTGTTAATATCCAAAGAAACTGTAGTTGGAGATAGGGCCTTTTAAAACATAGTTAAGGGGAGGGAGAGTCACTTTTCTTCTAGAATATGGCCCCTGGTAGGTTGACCATGATGCAGTGGATAGTCTCTTACAAATTGGACTTCATGGGTGAGAGAGAGAGAGAGCACAATGTTGGGGTGGGGTGGGTAGGTAGGGGTGGACTTGAAAGGAATTAGATGGGGGTTGACAAGAAAATATAATAACATACATTGTATGCATGTATTCTCAAAGAATCAACTAGTATATTAAAAAAATTAGGTCATTAGGTTAAATGGAACCCTAACAGCGGGCTCTAGTGGAGAAGAGGAAGAGATGCCAATGACAGGTATGAGGGAAGGTCATGTGAGACAGACCATGTGCTAGCCAACGAGAGAGGACTCATGGAAAATGATTCTTACCAGTCCTTGATTGCGTGCTTCCATCTTGTAGGACTGTGAGGAGTTCGATATCCGATGACTCATGCACTCTTCCTTTGTATTTCGTTACGGTGGCTTGAATAGAATGACTTAGACTTGCATTTAGAATGTGCAATAAGAGGGCAGGACTGGGAGATGGTTCAGGCAATGTCTACATGGACACACATGTGCAGGCACACTTAGTCACAACACATGCACGTAACACATAGACGTGTCTGCATGTTCATACACACAGATCATTGTCACTTTTTAAAATGAGAATATTTTCAGAGTGTAAGTACGGTGGACCATATTTTATCTTGTCCATTAGGTTACAACATGAGAGGAAAATCTCAGGTCACTGAAATTGTTTGTTAGATTTCCTTTCCTGGTCTTTCTTCCATTTCCCTGTATAATGTGTTCTGATGACGTCCACTTTCCCCTTCCCCCCCTTGCCAGCAGGAGACGCTGTTCCCAGCCTATTCTGCTTTCCATAAGCCAGGGGTCAAGAGAAGTGCTGACCTTTGGGGTCTTGGGTCCATTGCTCATTTCCCGTGGTCCTAAGCAAGGCTGACACGCCTTTTTGCAAGGATTGTACCCTTCGGTATTGAACCTGAGAGAACCCACATTCAGAAGCATGTAAAATGCACGAGATAACGTGTTTGAGATAGGCCACAGAGGTGTGTACATTTCACTGTGCAGCACGGAGTACTTTCTGAGGTTTTGCCACCTAGAATTGTGTTCCCTTAAAATTCAGGTTTTGAAGTCCCAAGTCCCAGTGTACCTCAGCATGTGACTGATCTTGGAGAAAGGCTTTTGAAGAGGTAATTAAAGTTGTGGTGGCTTGAACGAGAAATCTCATCTCCGTCACATATTTGAATCTCGCTTACATATTTGAATACCTGGTACCTGATTGGTGGTTGTCTTAGTTACCTTTCTGTTACAATGAAACACCATGACCAAAGAGCAAGTTCAGAAGGAAACAGTCTATCTGGCTTGCACTTCCAGATCACTGTTCATCATCAAAGGAAGTCAGGACAGGGACTCAAGACAAGGCAGGAACCTGGAGGCAGGAGCTGATGCAGAGGCCATGGAAGGGTGCTGCTTACTGGCTTGCTTTCCATGGTTCGCTCAGCCTGCTTTCTTATAGCACGCAGGACCACCAGCACGGGGATGGCTCCACCCACAATGGGCTGGGCCCTCCCGCACCAATCGCTAATACCCTACAGCTGGATCTTAGGGAGGCATTTTCTCAATTGAGGTTCCCTCCTTTCAGATGACTCCAACTTGTATCCAGTTGCCTCAAGGCCACCATAGTGGTACTGTTGGAGCCGATGGAGCTTTTTAAAGGTCAAGTTTTGCTGGAGGAAGTATGTCATGGAGGGCAGGCGATGAGAGTCTGTGGCCTCCGTCCACTTCCATGGTGCTTTCTTGGCTTTCTACATGTGGTTGAAAATGTAACTGCTTAGCTTCTTGCTCTGACCACCTCTGCCATGCCTCCCCCCCACCAGAATGGATTCTCCCTCAGGAAGCATGAGCCAGAATAATAAATGAAGATTTGGAGTCTTGTTAGTCTACTTAAGCTACTGTAACAGAATGCCTTCAGCTGGGGACCTTAAGCAACAGAAATTTCTGTCTCCTAGTTCTAGAGCCTGAGAAGTCCAGGGTTAAAGTGTGGGCATGTCCAGTGTCTGGAAAGGGTAAGCATAGACGGTGTCTTCTTTCAGTATTCTTATGTGGTGGGTGGGGGAGAGATTTCTCCAGGGCTTCTTTTATAAGGACATTAATCTCATTCACAAGTTTCTACCCAGGATCTAATAACCACCCACCCCCAAAGGCCCTGCTTCCCAGTGCTATCACACTGCAGATTAGCCTTAAACATTAATCTTGGAAGGATACAAATGTTTAAACTCTAGCACTTGGTGATCCCTTTTGATTTTCCCCATGCATCTAAAATGTCCATGAGGGCTGGAGAGATGTCTCAGGGGTTAAGGGATGCTCTGTTCTTCCCAGAAGAGCAGGAATTTGGTTCCCAGCACCTACATCTGGTGGCTAACGGCTGCCTGTAACTGTAGCTTCAGGGATCTGACACCTCTGACCTCCTTGGGCACCTGCACATATCCTGACATAGATGTATAATTTAAATAATAAATAAATAAAAAGTTGTGTATGTTAGGTTTTATGGGGTGTGGCAAAATAAACAGTGTTATTGGAGGGCAAACCTTCATTGTAGGAATCAGTTGATGCTGAGGACTCTGTGAGTTTTTCATGACTATCTTCCCATGCCCTGGATAAATGAAAGATACAAGATTTGGCTTCCTGTCGTTTTATGAGTTGTTATGGTTTGACTGAGATGTCCCTCATAGTCTGGTGCATTTGAATACTTGGTCCCCAGTAGTGGCGCTGTTTGGGGAAGCTTAGGAAATATGCCCTTGTTGGCAGATGTATGTCTCTGGAGGTGTGTGGGGCAGTGGACAGTGCCAGGAAACTTGGTAAGGTTGAGTGAGTTCTGAGACCCCAGCACCCAGGCACCCACCTGAGATGGTAGGCATTCCCTGCTCCCTTCTAGATTCCTGGCCTGGAACTTGTGACCACATTCCCCTTGTAAGTCACATAGAATAGGGTTCTACATGCTAATGACGTGTCTAGAGACCCCGAGGGTTTAGACAATAAGCTTCCCTTTCCAGACATTCCTTCCTGCAATCACCGGAGGAGGTGATGTACGCCCATTTTCCACAGTGAACAATCAAAAAACAGTTTGGACCCAAGGACTGTCTCTGCAAGGGCAACAAGAGCTCTTAAGTCTCTTCTAATTCCAACACACTGGTTTTAAAACTTTTGTCTTTGAAACAAGGCTTTGCTATGCATCCAAAACTGGCTTCAAACTTGTGCTCCTTCTGCCTCAACTTACTGTGTTGGTATCATACATAGGAGCCACCATTGCTTGCTCATTGTTCTTCAGATTTTTTTTCTTTTCTTTTCTTTTCTTTTTTTTTTTTTTTTGGTTTTTCAAGACAGAGTTTCTCTGTGTAGCCCTTGCTGTCCTGGAACTCACTCTGTAGACCAGGTTGGCCTTGAACTCAGAAATCCTCCTGCCTCTGCCTCCCAAGTGCTGGGATTAAAGGCGTGCGCCACCACTGCCTTGTTCTTCAGACTTTTAACACTAAGTGAGAGCATCTTGTACTATGGCCTGTGCCCCAGAGGCAAGCTGTTTTAATTCCTCTTGTCTATTTTCCTTTTCTACTTTTCCACTTGATCTTAGCTCCGAGGCAGAGAGATAGTTCGCTGTTCCCAAATGTTATGCTCTTGTTATTGATTTGTAACTTTCAGTGTTGCGGTGTAGGATGTTGCTAACTTTTCCTTCCATGGTGTGAAGATCTGCTTTATATTGTCTTTGTGATGCTAAGGATTGAACTCAGAGCTGTGCTTTGAGCCACACGTTCTGCCCCTAAGCCACACGCAGCTCCAAGACTTAGCTTTACTCATCTCCTGTGCTAATTACACAGCAACACCTTCATCCACTAAAGGACGTAGTGATGTTAGGCAATGACTCAGGGTTTTACTACTGTTCTTAGACAAGCCACATTTGCCTGTTACGACATCAGTTCTTCCCTTGTAGAGCTTTGTTTCTATTGACATTCAAATCTCCACATCTAAAGTGTTGCTCTATCTGTGCCTGTCAACATAAATCCTTTCTCCAGTTCTGCTTTAAGCTGTCAAGTTCCTCCAGCCTCATCCTTGACAATCTGATAACTTCTGCGGGTCTGGAAGATATGGTTTCCTTAGAGGCACCCATCCCCTCTGGCTCTGACAGTCTTTCCAACTCCTCTTCCACGCAGATCCCTGAGCCCTGAGGGGAGGAGTTTGATGAAGACATCCTAATTAGGACTGAGCGCTCCCAACTCTCACTGTCTGCCAACTGTGCCATTGTGGGGTCTGTGTTATTTCCCATCTATTTCCAGAAGAAACTTCTCTGGTAAGGACTGAGGGAGGCACTGGTCTATGAGTGTAGCAGTATGTCATTGGGACTCATGTGATTGCTATGCTCCTTTAATGGTATCAAGTTCTCCGCTAAGCCCACGGCCTATCCAGTCTTAGGTTATTAGGCCCATGACCTATCCAGTCTTAGGTTATTAGGCCCATGACCTATCTAGTCTTAGGTTATTAGTCCCATGACCTATCTAGTCTTAGGTTATTAGGCCCATGACCTATCTAGTCTTAGGTTATTAGGTCCATGACCTAACTAGTCTTAGGTTATTAGGCCCACGGCCTATCTAGTCTTAGGTTATTAAGCTCATGACCTATCTATCTAGTCTTATGTTATTAGGCCCATGACCTATCTAGTCTTAGGTTATTAGGCCAATGACCTATCCAGTCTTAGGTTATCAGACTCATGACCTATCTAGTCTTAGGTTATTGGCTACTTTTTTACTGTCAGGTATGAGTTATATCCATGTAGTGGTTGGTTACTCCTATAATATTCATGCCACTATTGCACAGGAATATCTTGCAGGCTGGTTTCTGTTGTAGGTTGCCAGGTTAATACATAACTTGGTGAAACTAATGATTGCTTTCCTTTGGAAGTAGCTAGCAGAGCACCTTCCAGTACCATGAATGACTGTCGTAGGGGTGAAGTTTCTAAGTTAAGCACCAGGTCAAGCTAGAGTCTAATGACATCCATAAGTGTTGTCTTCAGCAATAAGGCTTTCCCATCAGGTTGTAGAAATAGCCTAGATGTTTGAGGGTTTCTATGAGGCCCCTTCGGCCATAGAATAAAAATGTTTATTCTACTTATTGTATGTTGGAAGTATGTAGCATGTAGTTTTATTTCCCAGGGTCTCACATTTAAGAGGCCGTCTTGGAGTCTTAGAAGAGACTTTTGATTTTGGAAGAGTATTAGGGCCATTGGAAACCATAGGGGTATGGAGAGCTGGCTCAGCGGTTAAGAGCACTGGCTGCTCTTCCAAAGGTCCTGAGTTCAATTCCCAGCAACCACATGGCGGCTCACAACCATCTGTAGTGTAGCTCTATTTCCAGGGGATCTAATACTGTCTTCTGGTCTCCACGGGTATTATACTCATGTAAAATATATAATTTGCCTATATATGCAAAATCATTCATACACACAAGTAATAAAATTAAATAATAATCACAATAATCTACAAGTACTTTTTTTTTTTTAGGCTGTTTTTCATCTTTTTATTGCTGTTAATTCAAGGAAAAAGACTGCATAAAATCCAATCTGTTATAGAAATCTAAGTGGCCTTTCCAGTGCATAACATGTCAAATATCAAAGTACATGGTAAACATACAAATGAGAAGTTAACTTACCTCCTATGCACAGTACAGTATTTGAAATCAAAATAAGCTCCATAAAGTACACCTGGCAAGTGAGTCACAACGCACCTGTGCAAGGCTTATCAAGCCACCCCCCTGAACAACCAACTGCAGCTTAACAACTTAATAATGGAGTCCAAAAATACCCAGATCAAATAAAATATATTTAATCAAAATAATTTCCTTTACTTGACCTTTTTCTTTCTAAATTAAAGCTTTCGTCTACCCTGTCACACCCCCGTCTCGCCCAGCAGCTCCTACCCCTGAAAGTTCCAGAACGTACACTGGTGCTATAAATACAAACACGTCTGCTGAGGTGTTCACCTAGCTGCTTTTTGCTTCAAGTTTTCTCTGTCTCACAATGGCAGGTTTCAGAACCCAGACCCAACATTTCAGTGCCTCTGCTGCATTCCAACTGTATTCCCCACAACAAAAGGTAATCATTTCTACTCTGTGCAGAGGACTGGAAAGCCCTGTTACCCCATAAGCTTACAATGGATGGTGGTACTTGTTCATTGCTGTTGAATGCAGCAGTCACTGAAGATACATCTAACCTCCCAGATAACCTCAGTACACTTCGGGAAATCAAAAAATTACCTGGAAGCAATTTAGTACATAGATTGGCTTAAAAACATAAAACAAAACAAAACAACAAACTTAAAAAAGCCAGCAGCATTAAACTTAGTGACATGACACTGACATGATTAACACCATAACTACAAGTACTTTTGAAGTTGGAGCAAATGAATTTTTCATCATGAGAAGGCTGTGTACCTATGGGTACCAGGGGCGGAATGTTGTGGTTTTGATTTTGAAATGTGCCAGCTGGAAACAGGCTTTGTGGTAGAAGTGGAACCTTGGGGCACTGGGAGGCAGGCCTTGAGGTTTCTTAGTATGGTTCAGTTCTTGTTCTCTCTGATTTCTGACTGGATGCAATGTAGCTGGAAGCTTCGCTCTCCTGTGCCTTCCCACAGTAATGAGCTGTATTCTTTCTAATTGTAAGCCCAAGCAAATTCCTTTCAGTTGCTGCTTCTCTTGCATCCTGTCACAGTAATGAGGAAAAGAGCTACAGCAGTTGGGTATAGAATTTTTTAAAATTACATTTATCCTTCCTCAGACTTTAGAAGGCTTTCCTCCACTCTCTTCCATCTTTGGCATTTCCCCCAAGAAGTGTTATTTGAATGTCGTGCTGGTCTTAATCATTAGTTTGACACAACCTTGAATCACCTGGAAGAGAGTTTCAATGGGGGATTGCCTAGATCATGCTCACCTATGGGCATTCCTGTACAGAATATTTCTTTATGTTAATTGAGGTGGCGTTTTTAAAAAAAGATTTATTGTTTGTTTTATGTATATGAGCACACTGCTGCTGTCTTCAGACACACCAGAAGGGACATCATATCCCATCACAGATGGTTGTGGGCCACCATGAGTGTTCTGGGAATTGAACTCAGGACCTCCAGAACCGCCAGTGCTCTTAATGGCTGAGCCTCCCTCCAGCCCCTAGGCATTGTTCTTATACCTCATCTTTTGTCTGTGACCCTTTTGTTCTCTCTGGGAAGGGCTCAGAATTACATTTCTAGCATTGGTTTTGTTAACTAGTGTGATGATATCTCTTGGCCTGGGCCTCTTTTCATTCATGAGAGTATGGCTTCTGACTGGGTCTGTCATTCAGTTCTGGGTAGTATTTGTTTTATGTTTTTAGATTGTTGTCTGTTTTCTTCTTTACAAACGCTAACCTGTTAGCCTCCCACCTGTTTAAATGGATACTTTGTATTCTCTCTGTATCTGTATCGCTTTTCTAGTCTTTGGTTCTTTCTGCCTCCTGGGAAGATAACCTCAACCTCAACCCCTCCTGAGTCTTTCTGCTGAACTTTTCTCTGTTGCACTTTGGTTTAATTTTTATTTTTTTTCCTTCAGCATCTTCCTTATTTTCTTTCCTCATTTTTAAAAATAGCTCCTGCTCTCGTGCAGTGGCGCAATGTTTTATTCTCTGAGGACTTTCAATATAGATTTTTAAAGTTTTAATTTTGTTTTCTTGAGATGGAATCTACCAGGCTGGTCTTATTCCCCTGCCTCAGCCCTCAGCCCACTGAGTACCTGGAGCCATTGCCATGTGCCACCACCCTCAGATTTCATTATAGATTTAAAAAAAAAAAAAAAACACACTAAAAAAATACTTGTCATCTGCTCCCTGACTTATATCTGGTTTTAGTTATTTATTTTTTATGGTGTTTGTTGGAGTCTCTTGTGTCTTGCGGCATCTTTGCAAGTGTGTTGAAATACTTTGGGGCCCATTCATATTTTAGAATGAACCACTATAAATCCGAGCAGTTTATGTGTGCTCTGTGGTGTTAACTGTTGGCTCCTCACTGTGGGGACAAGAAACTGAGCTATCTTTTTCAGAGGAGCTCCAAATTATGTCTGGGTGGATTTTCACCACCGAGGCATTTTCTCGCCTTTCTTGATTATGTGTGTGGGGAAAGCCCCTTCGCCTGTTCTCTAAAGCTTCAGATGTTTCTAACTTCCATTTTTGTCTGCACCCTGTCCTGGGAAAAAAGGAAAGGCCTTCAAAGTTGACAGCGGAGATTGCTTAGCTCGGTGACCAGAACCTTCTGAGCCCCTCATTCTCCATTTGTCATATTCTTTTCTTCTTTTCATTCATTCATTCATTTATTTATCTACTTTACATCCTGATGGCAGCTCCTCTCCCTCCCTCCCTCCTTCCCTCCCTCCTTCCCCCTCCACCAGGTACCAACCTGTTCGGCTACATTGGATCTCATCAGGATTAAGCCCATCCTCCACCATGAAACCGAACAAGGCAGCCCAGCTAGGGGAAGGGGTCCAAAGGCAGACAGCAGAGTCTGAGTCAGAGGTTGCCCCTACTCCAATTGTTTGGGGAACTCACATAAAGACCAAGCTGCACATCTGCTACATATTTGTAGGTGGCCTAGGTCCAGTCCATGCATGCTGTTTGGTTGGTGGTTCAGTCTCTGTGAGCCCCCATGGGCTCAGGTTAGTTGACTCTGACTCTGTAGGTCTTCTTGTGGTGTCCTTGACCTCTCCAGGTCCCTCAGTCCTTCTCCTGACTCTTCCACAAGACTCTCCAGGCTCTGCCTGACGTTTGGTTGTGGACTCTGCATCTATTTCCATCAGCTGCTGGATGAAGCCACTCAGATGACAGTTGTGCTAGGCTCCTGTCTGCAACTTTATACTGCCAGGGGTGGGCTCTCTCCAATGGGGTGGGTTTTAAATTGGGCCAGTCATTTGTTTACCTTTCCCTCAATCTCTGCTCCATCTTTATCCCTGCGCATCTATCTTGTAGGCAGGGCAAATTTTGGGTAGAAGGTTTTGTGGGTGGGTCGGTGTCCCCCTCTTTCCACTAGAAGTCCTGCCTGGCTATAGGAGGTAGCCACCTCAGGCTCCATACTCCCCCCCCCCCCCCCCGCTCTCTCCCGCCACCCCCCCCGACGCCCCCCACCGCTCTCCCCCCCCCCCCCCCCCCCCCCCCCCCCCCCCCAGCTGCTCTCTCCAGCTAGCCCCAGAGATGCCCCCCACTGATTTCCCTCCTCTCCCCCAGCCCTTTCACCCCCTTGCTCTCCTTATACCTGATCCCCACCTCTATTCTCTTCCCCACCCCCTCTCCCAGCCAGTTCCCTCCCTTCCTCCACTTCTGATGTCTATTTTAATTTTCTTTCTGAGTGAGATTCAAGCACCCTCCCTTGGGCTCTCCTTCTTATTTAGCTTCTTTAGGTCTATGGATTGCAACATGTGGACCTTGTACTTTATGGCTAACATTCCTTAGGTCTGTGGACTGTAACATGTGGATCTTCTACTTTATGGCTAACATCTACTGATAAGTGAGTACATACCACCTACGTACTTTTTTTTTTTTTAAATAAATAAATAAAATGTACTTTCTGGGTCTGGGTTACTTTTTTATATTCTAGACTGGTTTCTATTTCAAGTCACTTTCTAAGCTATTGCTGGTTTGGCTGCTGTTCTGCTGTCCTGATCCATGTTCCAGCCTTTGAGTCCCATCAACAGGCCTTTCAGTAGTGTCTGGTGGTGGGGGATGGGGGGTGGGGGGCCAAATTGTTTTTTGACAGCTGACTAGAAGAGACAACCAGGGTCTCAGCATGGTTTCCAGTTGCAAGGTTCTCAACCTGTGGGTCTCAACCCCTCTGGGGGTCAGCTGATCCTTTCACAGGAGACACATAATCAGATATTTTCCTTATGATCCGAAACAGTAGCACAGTCACAGTTATGAAGTAACAATGAAAATAATTTTTTGGTTGTGGGTCACTACAATGTGAGGAACTGTGCTAAAGGATCATGGCATTAGGACGGTTGAGGACTACTGTCAAGTGATCAAGAAATTCAGGAGACATGGCGTGTTCAAAACATATGAAGCATAATAGTGCTGCACGGCCATCTTTTCTATATAGGTAGGAGGAGCGTGCACTAGGCTGTATAGTACAGCAATGGTAACCAGTAGACTTAGCCAATCATCACCGTACATGATGCATCAACCACAGGTGATGCTTTTATAAGCCGACAGCATAGTAGGTTTATGCTTAGTAGGTTTATTCATGCTGGCGGCACCAGTCATGTGACTGATACAGTATGCCAACACCTGATGTGCATCACGGGCAAGAGGGATGCTTTGACTCTTTATAACCTTACGAACTACTACCATATGTGCAGTCCATGTTTACTGAGGTGTCACTACATAGACATGACGAATCTACACTGACATCTAGGACTGAGGCTGGATCTACAAGGAGGCAGAGGCAGAGCAGATCTCTGTGAGTTTGAGATCTCAAAGCCTGGTCTACAGAGTGAGTTTAGGACAGACAGGGCTACACAGAGAAACCCTGTTTTGAAAGACCAGAAACTCAAAACAAACAAACAAACCCAAACAAAACAAAACAAAACAAAAACCGAAAATGAGACAGCTGGGCATGGTGGTATATGTATTTAATCCCAGCACTTGGGAGACCAAAGCAAGCGGATAGCTATGAGTTCAAGGCCAGCCTGGTCTACTTAGTAAGTTTCAGCTCAACCAGAGCTACACAGTGATACCCTGGCTCAAAACAAACAAGCCAAATGATAAATCATACTTTGTATATTAAATTTTAATTAAAAACTAAAAACAAAAACCCCAGAAAAAATTTTCTCGATCTGCTTAAGAATTATCTAGACCTCTGGGCCGAGGGTAGGGCTCTGCAGATGAGCACTTGACTTCATGCCAAAAGTCCTGAGTTCAGTCCCTAGCCTCTATCCCCAATTTAACACTCCAGAGAAACAGACTGCGGGTTTCTGTCTTCCATACACCAATAGCCTGTTAGAGACCATGTCAAGGCGTTGGTCTTTGGCCGAGTACGCTTGTATGTGAGGGTCCTCTCTTTCATTTTATAAAGAAATGAAACCAACTGGTTTTTACAATGAGGAAATCGTTTGGTAGAGGTCACAGCTCCCCTGCTCATCCCACTGTGCTTTTCTCTCACATGTGTACAAACTTGGTTATTGTGTACAACTTCTGAGACAGGGTCTCACCATGGAGCCCAGGCTAGCTCCTGCCTCAACCTCCCAAGTGTGGGATTGCAGATTTTACTAAACCCCAGCTTTTTAGTTTTTTATTGATTTTATAATTTTTTTGGTTGGTTGATTGATTGATTTGGTAAGTAGGGATGCAAAGACCTACTCTCCCTGGTCCCTTTCTTTGGCCTTCTCTTGGCACCTTGTCTCTCCGGATGGCGCTGCACAGCTAGGAAAGGGACCTTCGTTGGATGCTTGCAATCTGCCAACGTTTCTCATGTAAGCACAGGGACAGGACAAGGTAAGCAGAGGAAGATAAACTGCTCCACACCACAGAGGCATCAGATCATGGTCCTTGCAACGGCATGGCTGGGACCATCCCTCTCCCTGCACCAGATGAGGTCCTTTTCAGTGACTGGCTTCACTAGCCCAGAAGCACAGAAGCCAAATTTACCTTCCATATGTGTATGCTATGTGGTTTTAATCTACGTCCTTGAGACAGTGCAGATAATCCCACCGGGGTTATGTACATACATACTCCAGGCCTGGTTAGGGAATGGATGTTGAGTACCTGCTTTTGATGGTGGTTTGGTGTACATGGGTCATTATTTATGGTCTGCCAACCTCTTTTCCTGGATGCTGACCTCTACCTATGCTTGGAAGAATGCTAGGGCAGCTCTTTTGGCCCTCATGATTGGAAATAGTGATTGAGGGTAGAGGTGAGACATGCCATGCCAAGGCTAGAGCCCTGTTAATGGGGAGGTGGTAACAGGAGCTCCTTTAAGTGGAAGTACACAGGACAAGCCTGTAGTGAGTGAGTGAGTGACCTTGGCTACCTTGTTTCAGCCATGTGACACAGTGGTAAGAGAGTCTCATTTATCCAGATGAAGAAACTGAAGTTGTGTGAGATTATAACACTTGCCTGTGGTTACACAGCAGGAACTAGAGGAAGCAGCTGTTTGGATCCAGAGCTGCCCTCTTCGAAGAACATGCTGATAGCATGTTAGAAATGTTTCAGGTCCCGAAGAAAGAGACCACCATTCCAAAGGAACTGTTTGGACAAGGCAAACTTTATTCTTGACTAGATTAAAAAGCTGTGCTCAGAAGGGTGAATTCCTGAGGTTACAAGAATCATGATTGGTTTTCATGGAATTTAGGTGGGCCCTTCCCCTTTTCCCTATTGGCTGGGGTCCCAGCTCAACTCACAGTCTTATTTTAACTGGCTAGTCTGTAAAGAACTGGTACACAGGACATGAAGGAAGAGGAAAAGGGTCACAGTTCCAGGCCATCAAATTCCTGGAATACAGCAGTGGGCCTTTGTATAAACAAAGGTTTTACTAGGAGATTAAGACATTTGTGTAAAAGTCTTACAAGGGATGTGTGTGTGTGTGTGTGTGTGTGTGCGCACACTTGTGGGCGTGTTCATGTGAATATTTAAATTCCTAAACACAAGTTTTATAGCACTTCATAGGAGAGACTCTTACTTGATATTTCTCACAATGGTGATGGTGGGAGTTATGCTGAGGGAGAAAACCATAACACTGTCCTGTCTGGTGAATACTGAACCTAGCATCAAGTACATATCAACGAAAGGTGCTGGTCTGGGACCCAGCCACACTGGGGACTAAGTTCTACCTGTCTGACGAGGACTAGAGGCCATTTTCTAAACTCTGATGGGGGCCAAACTTCCCTCATCTGAAAGTGGTTCTCACTTCTTTTTCCTCTTAACTTTGTCA
>JADRCH010000031.1:16129439-16147233 GCA_019843965.1 Rhynchomys soricoides | reverse complement strand
ATAAAGCAACTCAGCTGGAAAAACCACATCCCATGTATAGGCAACAGCTTTTGGGATAGCCCCAACTCCAGCTGTTCAGGACCCACATGAAGATCGAGCTGCACATCTGCTACATGTGTGTGGAGAGGCCTAGGTCCAGCACATGTATGTTCTTTAGTTTGTGGTTCAGGTTCTGAGATCCCCAAAGGTCCAGGTTAGTTGACTCTGTTGGTTTTCCTGTGGCGTTACTATCCACTTCAGGGCTGTAATTCTTTCTCCTGTTCTTCCATAAGAGTCCCCAAGCTCCATCCACTGTTTGGCTGTGGGTGTCTGTATATGTCTGAGTTAGCTGCTGAATGGATCCTCTCAGAGGACAGCCATGCTAGACTCCTGTCTGCAAATATAACAGTATCATTAATAGTGTCAGGGATTGGTGCTTGCCCATGGGATGGGTCTCAAGTTGGGCTGGTTATTGGTTGGCTGTTCCCTCAGTCTCTGTTCCATCCCGTATCCCTGTTTTTCTTGTAGACAGGATACATTTTGGGTTGAAAGTTTCAGGGGTGAGTTGGTGTTGCTATCAATCCACTGGGGTTCCTACCTGGCTACAGGAGGTGGGCCTCTTCAGGTTTCTTATTGCCAATGCTGTGAGTCACAGCTAAGGTCACTCCCATTGATTCTTGGGCACCTCCCTTATCCCAGGTCTCTGTCTCTTTCCGGAATGCTTACCACCGCCTCAGCCCCATCGCGGTTGCAGATTTCCATTCATTTTCATGGCCATCTAGACATCTCTCTTGTCCTTCCCACACCTGATCCTGAACCCCTCCCCCCCAATCCCTTCCCTATCCCCTCTTCCTCCCAGTTCCTGCCTCCATCTGCCTCCATGGCTATTTTATTTCTCCTTCTAAGTGAGACTCAAGCATCCTTGCTTGTGCCGTCCTTCTTGTTTAGCTTCTTTGAGTCTGTGGAGTATAGCATGGGTTCCCTGTCCTTTACAGCTAATAGCCACTTATAAGTGAGTACGTACCATTCATGTCCTTTGGAGACTGGATTACCTCACTCAGGATGATAGTCTCAAGTTCCATCCATTTGGAAGGTGGGACTCTTACTGGTAGAAGTGTGCAAAAGAGCAAACTGAGAACAAAGGATCATACATGCATTTATTTTGCTCTCTGCTCTTAATTGTGGATGCAGATGTAATAGCTTCAAGGTCCTGCCCTGATGCCTCTGTAGAGATGTACGTAACTTATAACTGTGAAGCCAGATACACCCTCTCCCTATGTTGTTTTTTGTCAGTCTGTTTTATCAATAGCACAGAAATGAAACTCAGATAGCAGGCATGTTTGGCATTGGCTGGGGACCCACTCACGTAACTAGATTTGTTGGTGGTTTTTGTTTCCACTAACAAGGAGGACCTTTGGCTGAGCAGGGCAGCCTGTTGCTCTGTGTGGGGGCCTCTACGTTGCTTCTAGAGTCTTACTGCTTTGGTCTTATTTCCCCAAAATACCATTAAGAAAGAAACCAAAATAGAGTAGTTTGAATTGAGCATACACATCTGGAAAATGACAGGAACTAAATAATGGATATAATCCCTGGGGCTATTAAAGCGTCAACAGAAAACTTGGTGGTTTCCAAGAGCTGCCCTTATTGAGTGCACAGTAAGAGCGGAGATGATCAAAGCCGTTCTTGGTGTCACCCCGGAACATGGAAGGGGAACAGTGCAGCCTGTGGCTTGGACAGTGAGCCTCCAGCCACTGGAAACTCTCAAGGACCAGCAAGTGTGAGCTGAATAACCCTTAGCTTTAAGAGGACGAATTTCACATTGGGGAAGGACAGGGATTTTATGTTCTTGACCTGTAAGTTTTGATAGCATTGAGGAAGAGAGGAAAGCACTGAAAATTAAAGTAGCAAATGCCACAGATAACACTTACTGAGTCGAGTTTCCCCGCTTACATACATTGTTCATCAAATGTATCAAAAGGAGCCTCGGAAGGTTTCCCTTGTTCTGAATCGTGGGTGGTTCCCCTTTGCTAAGTCCTCGGCCTTCTCCACTTTCTGCTCTTACATACAGACCTAGGCAGTGATCTCTGCCTATGCCTTTTCCGGCTGTCCCCACTGGCTCACACTGGCTCACTTCCCCTTCCTCCTGGCTTTTCATGTCACCTTGAATTCCATTTCCTGGAAATGTAGGACCTGCCCCATCCCTACTTAGAAGTTGACCCCTCTGCTCTTCTGGAACATCTGCTTTTCACCTGTGTGATTTTCAGCTCCTGGAGGCTTTATCTACTGCCTACAGTCAACTGCAGCATGACCGGTAGCAGGGGATGGGGGTGGGGTGGGGGGAGTCCTGTTCCTCTGCTGGACTCTATCTGGCTGGAGTGGTTCTTGCTATTAGTACATGCTTAGTAAATATTTGTTGAGTTGAATGGGCATCCAGGCAGATTCGAGATGGGAGCCTGTGAGCTTCACCCTGGAAATAGAAATTCTGCATGCTCAGAACATTGGAATGAGCAGCAGAACATTGTTTCTCACGTCTCATGGGAGTGTGCAGGGTATTGGAAGGACTGGCTGTTGAGGATTGACAGTGCCTGCTGTTGGTGGCTGTTGGTGGCTGTTGGTGGCTGTTGGTTACACGTAGGTAACCTTCCAGAAGTGATTCTACTCTGAGCCAGATAAAGCTTCTGGCTTGGTAGCAGCCAGTTAACTGAGCTCTGTGACCTCCAGCCATTAACTCAGAGCTGTGACCCACCTTCCCTCACTTGTTTTTCTGACTGCTTCGGGGTTCTATCAGACTACTGGATTTTTATCCCTTTTCTTAAGAGATCTGCTTTTCAAAAGGAAAGAAAAATTAACAAAAGAAACATCCTTACTGCATTCTTCTCAAGAAGACGTGTGCCATGCAACATTCTGAGTGTGGAATCTGTGTGAGGCCCTGTGTATGATGCAAGCGCAGAGAGTAAGCCATGGAGCCAACCCTAGCATGAGAGTCTGTTGCTTCCCCCGCTCTCTCCTGAGGTAACCATTGCCCTGAGTTCTGTCACCTTGCTTTCCTTTATAGTTTTAGCAGGTTTATGTCTGTCCCTTCACAGTTCATGTTTAGTTCTGTATAATTTTGTAACTGTGTAATGGGAATCATGCTTTATTCAAGGCTTAGATATTTTCAGCAGCTTGGTTACCCATTTCCCTCTACAAGATGCCTTTCCGACATCGAATCATGGTGGATATAGCCAGAGTATGCCCATTTTCACCCATGTGTAGCTGTGCATTGTCTGTCTATTGCTGTCTGTTTATCTCCGTGCTGGTGGCTATTTGGATTCAAGTTGTTGCTTTTACTATTGTCCCTATTATTGCTGTGAACATTTATTCCTTTAAAGATTTATTTTATTCCATGAATATGAGTGTTTTGCTTGAATGTATGTATGTGCAATACATGTGTGCAGGGCCCTCTGGAGGTCAGAAGGGGGCATCAGATCCCTGGGAACTGGGGTTGCAGATGGTTGTGAGCCGCCATGT
Organism: Rhynchomys soricoides; assembly: GCA_019843965.1. NCBI lineage: Eukaryota > Metazoa > Chordata > Mammalia > Rodentia > Muridae > Rhynchomys > Rhynchomys soricoides. Next base: position 16,143,744 of record JADRCH010000031.1, on the reverse strand, counting down.
GGGTGCTGGGAACAGAACCTGGTCCTCTGCAAGATCAATAATTACTCTTAACCACTGAGCCGCCTCTCCAGCCCCCTGCATATCTTTGTATAGTGTTCATATATGTGAAAGTTCCCGTAGAGACTATATCTGTAAGAGACTTCAGTGGGGCCTGTTAGTGAAGGCAGGCGTTTTATGATGCAGTAGCACACTGACCAGAACGAGTTTGGTCTTTCTCTTTTCTCTATTGGAATGGAATTGTACCCAGGGCCTTGGACATGCCTGGCAGGTGCTCATGGGGAATTTCTTCTTCTTCTTCATGCTGTCCATCCTGTGTGGGCTGGCTGTACCCTCCTCTCAGTGAGGTCACTCAGTGGTGGGAAAAGGCTCTGTCCAGAGTGTTTCCAGGGTCAGGAGAAACAACTTGGTAAATGTCATGTTGGCTGCTAAAGGGTCTGTCCAGTAAAACATGTTTCTTTTACTTTGCTCTCTTGGTCATGTGATGTGCTGAAATTACTGTGTAGCTAGGAAGTGCCTGGCAGGTGGTGTGTGACCAGAGAGAGGCAGCTGAATCCTCCACCAAGAGCTAAGAGCTGACAGCTAGTGTCTACACTAAGAATTCCAGAGGCTTGGTGAGGTTGGACAGGTCTGTAATCCAGGACAAAGGAGGCAAGGATGATTGAGTGGTCAAGGCTAGCCTGGGCTACTTGGTGAGATGCCACCTCAGCAACAAGAAGAACCCAAACTGCCATGGATCTGGCCTAGTGGCACAGCCCTTGAGTACTGTGTGCCAAGTCCTAGGTTTGATCCCTAACACTGAAAAATAGGAAACAAGAAAATTCAAATAGTGCTGTAGGCATTCGTGGTCTTGGAGAGATGACGGGGAGCACACAGGAGGAACTGGAAGAGGTTGCTCTCTGCAGAGGGGAGGAGAGGGGAGGGGAAGGGAGCAGAGGAGAGAGTAGGAGGGGGGGGGAGAGGAAAGGGAGGGAGGGGAGGCCTGTCAAGTTAGGGCGAGATGACTGCTGTGCCGTCCACACGAGCCTCTCCAGGGTTATGTGCTTTTTTGTGCACACCCATAGCTAAAGCTAAAACGAGTAGAAGCTAAAACTTGGGAGCGCTTGGTATGTTTCTGCTTAGCACCTCTGTGTAGATGTTGGGGATCAGGAAGTTGATGGGACAATGTCCTGCCCTTGCCTCATGAGGCCTTGTGGTTGGTTTCGTGTCCCCAATGGGCTGTGTTTAGCCTCCCGATGTCTAGCCTGTACGGGGTGAGTTTCACACAGGCTTACACCTGTGTTCAGAAATGAGCTAGCCCTGTCAAGTGTTTTCATTTAAACTTAAAAGATAATATACTTTAGATTATTATGTTTTTTCTTTAGAGAGGAAAGCAGTTTAGATTTACAATCTTTGTACTTCCTCCAGTCTCTGAGAGGTGACTCTGTCACATGATATGCTTCTTCTAGGGTCTCAAGTTTTTTTGTTTTGGTTTTTTTTTTTTTTTTTTTGGTTTTTTGAGACAGGGTTTCTCAGTGTAGCCCTGGCTGTCCTGGAACTCACTCTGTAGACCAGGCTGGCCTCGAACTCAGAAATCTGCCTGCCTCTGCCTCCCGAGTGCTGGGATTAAAGGCGTGCGCCACCACTGCCCAGCCGGGTCTCAGGTTCTTGACTTGTAAAGCAATAGTAACATTTACTAGAAAACAACCCAAACAGTGTTTGAATTGTAGAAGATTCCATGCATGAAACTGTTTTGTTTTCTATATATGCTGGCAAAGTCAAGTTAATTACTTACAATCAGAGAAGAAGAAATTTCCAGACATTAAATCACGATGCTACAAATGCTGGCAGATGCGGGAGATACAGGAGACAAAATCAGACAAAGTAAGACAGGTAGGAGCCCCCATGAACATCTCTGGACCTGTGCTCTCAGCTGAGACCTGCAGGCTGTGTGAGATGGTGTTAGCTGGCTCAGAGGTTGAAGAAAGTACCTCAGGAGACATAGAAACATATATGCAAAGGTCCTGAGGCCACGAGAGTCTGTTAAACTCCTGGGAGCTGGTCAGTCAGCCCTGTAGTAGAGAACCAAGGAGTAGCCAGAGGCATGGAAGAAAATCAGCAAATGTATTTCCCCTGAAGCTGAAGGGGAGGTCTATGAGAGCAGGGAGGAGGGACTCCAGTCTGCTCACAGTAGGGAGGAGGTTGGCAAGACATGGGCAGGGTGCTCTGTAGTGTGGTTGGAACAGACTGAAGACCACTGGTCTGCAGGGAATAGGGAAGGCACTGAGGGAAGATGGTGACTGTGTCTGCAGTACTCTTACTTTTGCTTTTCTGGTTAAAGTTTATTATTTGTGGAGTCACAGTATCTGTAGAATGCCCAATCTGGGTGTGGTGAACCAGGGAAAGAGATGCCAGGCCTTAGATGGGCCAGGGCAAGAATTGATTAGTCAGGGAGCAGGTGAGCCATCCATACAAGGGGCCTTAGGTACCATTTCCCAAGGAAGTTTTGCTTTTGAAATCAAGCCAAGTGCTCTGTACAGAGGAGACTCAAAGACTCTGTGAGCAACTTCCTATACGCAACGAAACACACTGGTATCTCTCCTTGGCCCGAGCTCCTAACACGCCTATAATTTTTGTGTGACAGGGAGTTAGGAGCATGTTTTGTTCCAATAATCACCCTTTGACCTGGCTCAGAGATCTTAATCGTTTGAGATTTCCTAGTGATAGGAGCATCCTTTGTTCTAATGAAGCAATCCGTGGGCTTCTGGACCAACCGTGGTCAGGAGCTTAGAGTTCTTGGCTCCTGTCCCATGCTACTAGGAAGCTTACATAGAAGTGCCTAGATTACAGGTTCTGGGAGTCGGAGCTGGGAAGCAGATCATGTTGCTAGGGCAAAGGGTGCATGTGGGCTTGGAATCTTCTGGACCTCACCCTAGGACACTCCTTTGTCTGTTTATTTATCTGTATCCTTTATCATCATAAGTTCCTGAGTGCTGCAGGCTGTTCAAATAAATTATCACACACAAAGAAAGAGCCACAGTGATTCCTGGTTTATAGCTGATTGGTCAGAAGTACAGTGCCTTTGACATCTGAGGTGGGCCAGTCCTATAGGATGGTACCGTTAACCGCTGGGAGCTGCCTGAGTTCTGGTGTAATGTTGGCATCCAGTTGGTCGGTGGGGAGCTGAAGAATTAGCTTACCTAGGAAGAATCTGTGCTCATTTGGTGTGGGAACCATTGTGGATAGGAGTCACCTCCCAACTCAAAGAATTAACAAATGACAATGGAACCCAAGGATATTGGCTTAGCACTAGACAGAAACTGCATCACCAGGAGAAAGGGATTCTTTGGAAAGGACTTAAACCTTGGGGAGCATGAGCTGCGGGTATAACTCAGTGGGGAAGCGGACCAGAGGCTCTGGACGCCCTTTGTGCTGTCTTGTCTGGGGTAGGCAGGTGATGGTAGCCGTCTTCTCTGGCCTCACTGTGTGCTCAGGCTTCCTGACTCAGCATCATAGATGTATTTTGTTATACATAATATAATAATAATTAATCAGGGTTTAACTGATGCAATTTATCTTTAGAAGGAAACTACAGGTTGGTTATCAAGTCTGTGACTCAGGTGAGCTGCCCAGGAGGCTTGGTTCTCCCAAAATGCTGCGTTAACTTGGGTGCTGTCACAAAACATGTGACACACACCTCTTAGCAGAAACAGACTTACTTGCTTTTGGCTGATGATTTCAGGGTTCTCAATCCACATTTGTTGGCCCTACCGCTTGTGAGTCTGACATGAGGATTCGTACCATGGCTGGAAACATGTGGTGGAGCAGGCAGCTTGCCTCACAGGGACTAGCAAGGAGGGAAGGGAGCCCAGGAAAAGTATAGCCATTAGGGACACTCTCGAAGGGCCCTATTTTATCTAGGTAGCCCCACCTCTTAAGGTTTCCAGAACCCACTGAAAGACCATCAGCAGCTGAGGACCAGCCGGGGGACGGGGCACTTCATAATTGATTTATAACAATTATTGAGTATTTCAGAGGGTTTTGAATATATCTGTGGTCTGTTGGCCCGGCAGGGGTGCAGAGAACTTTCTCTACAGAGTGCTGGGCATTCTTCCAATGGGGTTCACCTAATGAGGGATAGTTTAGAAAGGTCTCCTGGACTTTTTCCACAAGAAGTGGTATTTGAATAACCGAGACATTTCAGCGCTGTGAACCGTACAAACTCAACCACAGAGAGAAGTTGTGGGCCACCGAAGTTGAAGTGGCCTCCGGGCTATGCTGATGTTTAGTTGTTACAGTTAAGTATAAAACCTGATCAAGGAAGGAAACTTGCTCTCTGAATCTGTAGCTTGAGATTGATCTTACCTGTGCAGGATCGAGTTACACCATCTGGCTGGTGGGAAGGGTCAGGTTAGGCTTTAGTAAATATAGTGTCTGCAGACTCTGCCTGTGGACCACACCTTCAATCTGTAGCTTCTCGTAGATTCCTTAAGAAAAGGACATTTGAACACTCATTCAGGTTTCAGATCCGATAAGGCTTAGTGCCTACTGGTTTAATGCCTGTTCATGAGGGATTATGTTGCTTAATCAACGTTTGAGACAAAGGTTGCTTGAGGTGAAAACAGACGTAGAAACAGCGGACCACCTGGAGTCATTGGTGATGGTGTCTTGCTCTCTCCCAGTGACAGAGAGGCCATGCTAACTGCATTGTTGCTCTGGGTGTGCAGGCTGACACAGACTGCTAAATGTGATAAGTCCAACTTGAGATGCTAAGGGAGCTTCATGGCCAGAGGCCAGCGTATTACCTGAGGTTTGCTGTATTGACTGGGGAAGGGTCATTAGGCAAGGACCGTGGTATATTGATATATTGATGACGGTATATTTTACTGGAGCAACAGTGCTGATTTCTGCTATTTGGATGGGCTTGTAACCACAGGTCTATACTAAATGGATGCTGTTTCCCCTTTAACCTTTTGCCCATCTTCATTTATCCAACCAAAGCATTTAGATTTGGGAAAGAAAAGAGCGGGGAAGCCCATTCGTTGTAGAGCTGGAGACATCTCTGTGGTGGTCGTGTGTCTCATGGCACAAGTCAGTTTCCTAGTTTGAATCTTACTTCTATATAACCCGGAAAGCCGGAGCATTTTATATTAAAAACGAAAAGCTAAGTTAAACTCTGCTAGATGAATATAACTCACTGAGGCTAAGTATGGATGCAGTCTGGGTACCTGTAGTGGGCTGACCAGGCCAAGCCAAGGTGGTGTTTAATTGCTGTAACAGCATTCCACGAGGGAAAACCTGTCGCTCCTTAACCAGGTGTCAGCCAGTTGATAGTTGATTGACTAAACTGTAGCCAATCCAGGAATTTTCTGTGCCTGGTTTCTGGTTCCCCTAAGTGCCGTCTGTCAGGCCAGGCTGCCCCTTAGCATTCTCAGAACCTTCTCTTGTTCTGGAAGCTGTCCAGTTTGGTTGGTCTAAGGAATTCATAGCTTTTGTAGTGGGTGAGCTACGAAGGGGTCCAGCCACCTCCTTCATTCCCTCGGGAACCAGATAACCAGCATAGGTGCCTACAGGGTATTGTATTGATGCTTGTTGGTCTATGTAAGTTCTTTCTGGACTTTTCATAGCTCAATGGATTTATGGTTTGAATTCTGAGAGTTTGAATATGCTTTGGTCCGGCCTGGATTTAGAAGGCATGACAGAAACCAGACTGGGTCCAAGGTGTCTAAGTCAGACAGAAATGGAACTGGGCTCAGTAGGACAGGGTTGGGTCATAGAGAGAGGCCCTTACTAGTCTGACTAGTCATCCCTCTGCTGCATCCCCCTCAAAACCCCAGCCCAAACTGAAGTGGGTTCAGTTAATAGGTTGGGCTTCTGGGAGGCGTGGGATTGGGGTCCTCGAGACCCAGGGAGTCCGGAACTCTGCCTTTCCTTGCTCTGTCAGAGTTAGCCTGTGCTGCTGGAGAACTCAGAACTGCAGGGAGAGCATATGACCGTTTGGGGTTTTGTGGCGATGCCTGCGTTAGATAGAAACTGGACTGGGCCTGGGTCTGGAGTATACCTCCATCTGGGACTATAGCCAGTTTTATGGCTAAGATTTCTCAGAGCCTATAGCTCTCTCTTGAGGAAACAATAAACCTTACCAGAAATTACAGTGACCTCAGTTACAGGGTTTTGCTTCGGATAAAATCGTCTATTTATAGAGTGCATTGGAGAAGGAAGAATCGGAATCCATGAGACAACAGCGGAATGCATTAACACTACCCTTGAGACAGAATCTGTCTCAAGGCCAGACTGGCCTGCAACATGGTCCTTTCCAGTGCTGGGATGTATGGAGCTTTAAACTTTCACTTCCTCTCATGGGGTGAGGTACGAGTGAGCCAGAATATGGAGACAACTTTCTGGAGTTGGCTGTTTACTTCCCCTGTGTGGGTGCTGGGTGACAGGACTCAGACTGTCAACATAGTTGCAAGCAACTTTACCCAATGAGCCATCTCCGTGGCTGTGGGATAGATTTCTTAAGTAGCACATAGAGGCCTTTAAAACCACTAAGTGGAGGGGTGTTCATAGATGTGGAACCCTTAGATCAGCAGGATCTGCTGCCTTGAACAGTTTTATGTCGAGGCCAGAGTCTTCAGCCCAGAGTAGTAAAGGATCCTGGTTGGAAGGTGCGCTGTCTCCCTTGGATTCAGTTGTAAGGGCGTAGGTGGCAGAGACTCTGCTGGCTTCTGTAGTTTTCATACCAATACTTAAGGAAGGTGGCTTCCTCTGCACCTGCAGCCCAGGGAGGATGGAATCACTGAAAGTTTTCATAGCGGACGCAAGGACAGCTCTCTGCAGCTTCACAGTTGACCATTTTTGTCTTGGCTTCTTCCCTAAGGCTTGTCTTTGTCTGGCAGAAAGTGGAGTTAGGTCTGAGGTCTCATCTACGGCAGTTAAGTCAACAGAAGGGCAGGGAGAGAGTGAAGCAGAGCTCCTCTGGTGGAGGAAAGCTGAGTGGGCTGGAGGTTTGTTAAGTGGCTTGCCTGGTTGTGATGGTTTGTATATGCCCGGCCCACTGGGTGGTACTGTTAGAAGGTGTGGCCTTGTTGGAGTAGGTGTGTCACTGTGGGTGTGAGCTTTAAGCCCCTCATCCTAGCTGCCTGGAAGCCAGTATTCTGCTAGCAGCCTTCAGATGAAGATGTAGAACTCTCAGCTCCTCCTGCACCATGCCTGCCTGGATGCTGCCATGCTCCTGCCTTGATGATAATGGACTGAACCTCTGAACCTGGAAGCCAGCCCCAATTAAATGTTGTCCTTATAAGAGTTGCCTGGGTCATGGTGTCTGTTCACAGCAGTAAAACTTTAATGAAGACAGTGGTCTAGGTGAAATGTTTCCTGAGGTAAGACTTAGCCCTCCAAGGATCACTTAGAGGATCGCTGCCAGCTAAGTCTTTGTCAAATCTGTCTCTTGTTGGAGGGGACGTATCCTGGCAGCTGGCTGTGTTTCTAGACCTCTGAACTTTTAATCAGCGTAGATGTCCAAAAGAATATATTTCAGGGTGGTAGTTTTGAACCCTCTCAAGAGCTCACTTTAAACCCCTTGAGCATGTTTAAGATGAACGTAAATGTTACGTCGAGCTTGTCACAGCTTTGGGAATATCGGACTTGAGGTATGTCTGCCACCGTGGTGTTAAATTCAGAGACAGGTATCTGTGAGATGTCTGAGTCTTTTTGAAGGAGGTTAAACCACCAAGGCTTATGACAGATCTTTTGATGGGATCTGACAGTGGGGAGCCCCGGTGCCTTAGCCTCTGGCGTAGGCTGCCAGAGGCTGCTCTGAAAAAGCTCCATTCACTGCTGGGCTCTAACGGGGAAGCATTGAGTCATGAAGCATCGAGCATTGAACAGATGCTCAGCCATCTATGTGTAACACCATCTATGACGGCACTGGGAAATCATGACAAGGTGGATGTATGTAGCTCCTTCCCTCACGGGAGCTGTAGGAAAAACAAATGGCAGGCATGCAGTGGGAAAATAAGGGACCTGTCATTCACACACACCTGCAAGAAAGAGAGGCCTTGAGCTGAGCGCCCTGTGTCGGGAGTTTTGTTCTGCTTAATGCAAACTGACAAGCTGCTTCCCTGTTGGGTCAGTCAGTTCTGACTGCTCACCTTGGTTGTGCAAAGTGTGGGTCTGTGGGTAGACAAGAGAAGAACTGTGTGAGGAGAAAACGTGTTTCCAAGGATCTTAGGAAGTGACTGATGCTCACTTGCCTACTGATGTAAAACCACGCAGAATAATGTCCTCAGTCAGAGGTGAAGGTTTCTAGGAACAGACTTTTGATGCGCAGGTGAGAGTTAATACTTGAAACCGTACCATGTGGAGAACGCAAGGCCTGGTGTGCTGGCTGGTTCTGTGTGTCAACTTGACATGAGCTGGAGTTATCAGAGAAAGGAGCCTCCCTTGAGGAAATGCCTCCGTGAGATCCAGTGGTAAGGCATTTTCTCAATTGGTGATCACGGGGGGAGGACCCAGTATTTATTTTTCCACTTGGATTGAAATGTTTTGTTTTTGTTTTAGCCCAATAAATTTTTTTTTAATTTTTAAATTTAAAAAAAATTTTTTTAAATTACTTATTTTATTTATATGAGTACACTGTAGCTGTCTTCAGACACACCAGAAGAGGACATCAGATCTCATTATAGATGGTTGTGAGCCACCATGTGGTTGCTGAGAATTGAACTCAGGAAGAGCAGTCAGTGCTCTTAACCACTGAGCCATCTCTCCAGCCCACAAAATATGTTTATTAAAAACCTTCCTTTCCAGGCCGGGCAGTGGTGGCACACACCTTTAATCCCAGCCCTCGGGAGGCAGAGGCAGGCAGATTTCTGAGTTTGAGGCCAGCCTGGTCTATAGAGTGAGTTCTAGGACAGCCAGGGCTACACAGAGAAACCCTGTCTCGAATAAAACAAAAACAAAACAAAAACAAAAACAACACAACAACAACAACAACAACAACAACTTCCTTTCCTTAGGAGATTTTCACCAGACAAATGACTTTGAGACTGAACCTGCTTTTATCGAGATACTAAGCTTTGTCACATGTGAGCTGTGATTTCAAGGGTTCTTGGGGTCCTGGGCAGATGGCCTATTTTCTGTATGTTTCAGTGTCTGTTCCCTGCTCAGTCATGTGACTTCAGTGTAGGACTTCTTATTACTGTCTGTGTCTGTAGGGAGCGGCATTGCAAGAACAGGAAGATCTTAGACTCGGCTGTTTGGCTGGTATTTGTTATTGGGCCTCTGTGTACCTGGCTCTTTTCCAGGCAGGTGTTGTTAAGGAGGGAGCCCTGTCCTCGCAGAACCTGAGGGCTACCTTGTCATCTAGGGCAGCTCTCGGTGAGCTTTGCATAGTGCCACCTATGTGGGCTTGGGCTTTATTTTATTAAGGTGCTGTCTTTATCCTCTGTCAAGATGTTGGCATTTTGAAGTACTTTCTGTTGAGAATACAAACCAAATATCAACTTAGTTAGAGGCACCTGGACCTCTGCCCTCTGTCTTTCTGGCTCTCTTCTGCTTTAGGTGTTTTGGCTTCTAGCCTGTGGCAAAACACTTGGAATTGGAAAGAGCAGCTTTGCCTCTTAGAAGGCTTGCTCACCCGAGCCCAAGGCCTGTAGATCATGTGTGTGTATAGCTGGAGTGGAGCCCTGCACTGGGGCTCCAGGTACAGATGCCTGCCCCATGGGCTCAGCCCTCCTAAGCCTCATGAAGCTTCGGCATGGCCACTTCCGTGGATGGATGTTCCCATTCCCCTGTTCCCTCTTCTTGTGTTCAGCAGCTCAGCTGTCTTCCTGAGGAACTATGGATAAAAGGGACTCATATTCCTGCTTAAAAATAGCCCTGACAGCTGTGGGTTCCAGTCTCCGGATCACGAGGATGGCACCTGTCCCTTGCTGCAGGGGCTCTAGGTCACCATGCTCCACCAGGGTCAGGGCAAATCCTCCTTAGAGATGGGAGTGAAGGCTCTGTCTTCTAGTAGATGAGAGAACTTGGAAGATTAGTGACTTATCTGGGCAGAGATGGGCTTTCTGGGATGTCACTTACCTGAGGTTAGCCCTTTCTAACAAAAACAGGAAGCATGGGAAAGGCAGGTCCCCATGACTGTCACATGCCTGAGTGGGTTAGAGAGAGATGTGGTTGTACTATGTTTTCTGTTTTAATTGACACGATGCAGGGCATTGTCCTGCCTGGTGAGATGCCTTAAATCCACTCGGTAGCATATATTGACCTTGAACTTCTGATTCTTCTGCTTCAGTTCCCTAAGCACTAGAATTAAAGACATGTATCACCGCACAGGCTTGTAATGGTTCAACACATAGAAAATCTCCACTGATCATTTGGCTTACCATCTAAACCACAGAGTGTGAAGTTGATTGGCACTTAGCACACTCATGATGTGCAGCCATGCCATGACTTCCATCTCTACACTGAAACACCTCCCATTTCTACCCCCACCCTTCTGGGAAGGTGGGTTTCTAGAGAGTACAGGGGTTTGGAGGTCCCTGCTCCCAACCTTTTCTAGGAATGCCCTAAAAGTGGAATTGCCCCCATGTGGTAACTTTCCCTCCTGACATCACTGAGGGAAAAAGGATGACTTCCTGTTTCCAGGTTTATTGAGTCTTGTTGTGGATTTTCGGTGCTTTGTTCTGAGGGAGATGCTGCAGGCTAATCTGATTTTGGAGGCTGTTCCCAACTCATCTTCTGGTCTATCCGTATGTAACAGAGTTGCTGTTTGAAGGGAGAGCAGGATTTCCAGGAGGCAGGGAAAGTAATCTTGTTCCGAGTCCTCAGGCCTCGGTTTTGTCTCCTGTGAAATTGAACCAAACCAGTCATCCTTGTGGGTAATTGGGAAAGTGACTCTGAGCTACCTGGGGCAGTGCTTAACAGCTGTGGTACTTAGTCCTTAGCGTGCTGGATCCTGTCCCTAGGGAGTGGTATGTTGTCCTCAAATTGTATAAATCCTGGGGCAAGGATGACTTTGTACTTCTGAAGTGAGCCTGGGGTAGAACTGGCTGGATCTGGGTCTCAAGGAAGCACTTACCTTCCACCCACTTCTTCAGACTCATGGTTCTTACCTGTGAGAGGCTGGAGCTCTCATCTCCCTGGCTCCTGGATTCCTTCATCTCCTAGAAACTCTGACCCTCTCTGTAGATGGCAGACATATCCCATGCGATGTGGAAGACCTGGGAAAAGGAATCTCTGACATTCCAGTGTGCCCTTCTTCCAGGTTATAATTTCCTGTTAGCAGTTTGGTGCCAAGGATCTCTGTAGCCTAGGATTCCAGTATCTACCTATTTGGCTTCACCCACGTCTCTGAGACTATCCACACCACTCAGGGCATGAGCATGAGCTCAGACAAAAGAATAAGGCGGAAGAGAGGCAGATAGGGAAGGACTTACTTTACTCTCCACAGGCTTTGGCTACCATTGACTACTGAACTCACCTGCTCCTTTTTCGTGGTTCTCGGGATTGAACCTAGGGTCTAGCACATGCTAAGCAAGTGCTCTAAAACTGAGCTACACTCTCTACGTAGCCTTGGCTGTCCTGGAGCTCGCTATGTAGACCAGGCTGGCCTCTGCCTCCCAGTGTCGTGGGGCTACAGGTGTGCGTTACTGCTCCCAGCTTAGCCCTAGGTTTTTTAGGCAAAGTCTCACTGTGTAGCTCTGGCTGGCCTGGAATTTGGCTTTGTAGCTCAGGGTGCACCCAAACTCATGGCTATCTTCCCATCTCAGCCTCGGGTCACCAAAGTGACAGTTTCTAAACAGTACACCTAAGTGTTCCCAGACTGTAGGCTGTACATGTTAATAGTATGCAGTCATTAAAAGCATCTCTGCTCTTCTAGTCTATTCCATACAATTGTTAAGTATGAAAAAGACAGGAAATTGTGTAACATATGTTATTGCTGATCTCGTGGTTTGGGGGCTGGTCACTTTCTTTAGAACAAAAGTAAAGGTTTGAGAAATCGAGGGCACAGTAATAGTTCCATCGGTGCTGTGTAGAACTCACTCCCTGAGAGGCTTCTGATCTTGTGCGTGTGAATGTCTTTGTGTATTTTCTCAAGTTCTTGACTGTGCAAAGGCTTCATAAATCTGTCAGACTGGTATTCAGAGTGGTGCAGAAGTCATGGAAAATGTGATGTTTTCCACGGTTTCTCCTTGCAGGCTCATCTTGTGTCCTTTCCAGAGGGAGGGGCTGTGGGGAGCGGCTTCAGGAATGTGGGGCTGTGTGGTCACAATCTGAACTCTGGATGCAGCATGCAGTGGGCTCTGTAGGTGCTAGGTGCTGCTTCTGCTTGGTAACCCTCGTTGGCCAGAGCGCTGGACAAGACATTGTCTAGAGGAGTGACTGGAAGGCTACCCAATTGTCTGGACGGCTGCTTTTGTGGTGGGAGACTTCTTCTTTTTTTAAAAACACAAGCATAAAAATATCATTTTTCTCAGAGGAAATTGGTTTGCTTCGGAGTATCCTGAACTGTGGTGCTCTTGGATTGTTTGTGAGACAGTTGATCGCAGGGAGCTTCATTCTGGGCCTCGGACCCCTCTTCTGGGAGTGCTGGCTTCCCATGCTGAGCTGTGAGGAGCCCTCCCGTGTCTCCAGAGCCTATGGCCCACTCAGCTCCTTCATAACTGCTAGCAGCATTTTCCCACAGTTTCACAAGTAACAACCAAGTCAGTGCCTCCCCTGCCGTACCAGCCCTGGGCTGTGGCCTAAACCAGCGATTATGTCCTGAGCTTTGGAAGGGGAAAGCCAACCTGAGTGTGGTCCCTAAGCCAGGCTGGTCCTCTGCGGATGGAGGGAACTAGCCTCATTTATGACCTTTCACCCCTTTGCCGAGTCGACTTTTCCTTCAGCCTCTGATTGTACACTGACTTAACATCAAGTGTTTCCCTTACATTGAGAGGGTTTACAACAATGGTCTGGGGGATCTGCCAAATAGCGGTGCGGTAGTGGTCCTCTTGTTCAGCTTCAAATCGTCCCTGGGGCGCATCAGGTGTCCCCAAAATAGTTTCTTTGGGTATGTTCATGTTTGCCTGGGTATGAGTTTGTGAACCCATATTTATGTCTTCAGCGTGCATGCGTGTGAGAAAGACGGAGAGGAGAAGAGAGAGGGAGAGGGGAGAGGGGGAGGGAGGGAGGGAGGGGAGAGAGAGAGTATCTGTGCGTGTGTGTCTGTCTGTGTGTGTGTGTCTGTGCATGTATGTGTATGTGTGTATGTATATGTGTGTGTATGTGTGTCTTGTGTGTGTGTGTGTATAGGTCAATTTACTTCTCAGGAGCTGTCTACCTGAGATAGGGTCTCTCCCTGGAACCTGGGCCTTCCTGGTTAGGCCAGCCAGGGAACTCCCGTTTTTATCTCCCGGACACTGGGATTATAAAGGCACTTTTCTCTGCCTGGCCTTTCACGTGACAATTGAGGTCCTCAGGTTTGTGGCACAAGAACGTTACTGGCTTGAACTGTATTTCAAGCCCCAAGAGAGCTTCTAGGAAGGTGTTTCTCTTACAGCCTGAGGTATCAAATGAACTGGAGACACTTGGATGTTACATTTGTGTCAAGGTTGAAAGTGCCCCCCAATGCACCCCGATTGCTTGTGAAGTAGTGCTTTTGCTTCTTGTTGGGAGCAGTCTGCACACATGTCGTGGGTCATCAAGTGCAGCAGATAGTGACACACATGGAGATATCTCTGCTGTGGCGAATCACATTTTAAATGTTGACCAAGGCTCAGAGCCGTGGTGACAGACCTTGCGATTTTTCTGGGAATACAAATGTGTCTGTGTGGAGAGTGAGATGCTGCTGCTTTAAACTTTTCAAGTCTTGTAACAGTTAAACTCCTGACTAGTCCAAGAGTGTTTGTGGTTACATGTACAGTGTTCATGGCTCCAGCTTATCACAGGGCTGCTGTCTTTGGGAGGGAGCCATGACAGTGGCCAAGATAGGGTTACGTAGACCCCTTGTTCTCAGTCCTGCCTGCCCGGCCCTCTTTATTTATCCCTCCTTCCTTCCTTCCCCTCCCTCCTTCCTTCCCCTCACTTCTAGACATAGTTACTATGTCTCCCTGGCTGCTCTGGAATTTGTCCTGTAGACCAAGCTGGCCTCAGACTCAGAGATCTGCTTACATTTGCCTCCAAAGTGTTGGGATTAAAGCTGTGTACCACCATGATGCCTGGCTACTCAATACTTTTTATCTTTTATTTAGTTGTTGATGTGTGTGTTATGTGTGTATATGTTTGTATGTGAGTGTGTCTATGTGAGTGTGTGTTTATGTGTGTATGTGAATATGTGTATATGTGT
>JADRCH010000031.1:16097019-16121627 GCA_019843965.1 Rhynchomys soricoides | reverse complement strand
CAGGGCACACATGCACACATACTCCCAAGGCACACATGCACACATACATCCTCTCAAGGCACACATGCGCACATCCTTCAGGGCACACATGCGCACATCCTTCAGGGCACACATGCACACATACATCCTCTCAAGGCACACATGCACACATCCTGTAGGCACACATTCCCTTGGATTCAGGCTGTGCCTTCTCCAGCCTCTCCCGGCTGTGCAACAGGTGCACTATGGCTGTTCTGTCCCCTTAGTTATGAGATGAGCTCATTTGGTGGCTGTTGCTGGGTGTGATTTGGTTATCACCTGGTGCCTGATTAGTCTGCTGCTGTCAATGAACAAACCCTGTACATCTTGGTTTAGGGGAGACTTGGCTGACACATAAAGGTTCCACATCCAAATGGATGTCGTGATTATATAGAAAACTTTTGGAAAAGAGCTCAAAGTTCAGAGTTTGGGTGTGTGCTGTCACTTGGAAGAGGAAGGATCTTTACATTAAAAAGCCTAATCTTTCCCCCAATCCTTTGGTCAGTTAGTTATGAGAAAATACTTTTTTGGAGGGAGTGGGCTATGAGATCTTTTTTGTTTGGTTTGGTTTGGTTTTTGTGACATTGTTTCTCTGTCTACCCCTGGCTGTCCCTGAACTCACTCTGTAGACAAGGCTGTCCTCAAACTCACAGAGATCTGCCTCTGCCTCTCATGTGCTGGGATTAAAGGTGTGCACCACCACTACCTGGCAGGCTATGGGATCTTTTGGGTTATTTGCGACTAATGAATTTAACATGCTTCCCCTTTCTCATGGTGTGTATGCATGTTAGCCTTGAACCCAGGACCCTATGCATTAAGACAAGCGGCTACCCCCTGCTCATCTGGTTCTTGAGTTTTCTTTTCTTCTATACCCTCAAACACAGCCCACAGCCACAACAGCCAAACCAAACAGCCAATAGGAAGACAGAGCCAGCTTGGGTTTTCCTCCATGGTGCTGTAGTGCCCCTTGAACGTACTTTGATGGTTGATGCATAAGGATAGGAATCTCCTCGCTTAGTTAGGGTTAAGGGTGAGGATGAACTTTTCCATCATGGGAGTACTCAGACCATGTCTTAAGCCCAAAGCAAAGCCATTAGAAACCCACTTTGTTTAATACAAAGGCAGGGGGAAAAAAACTAAAAAAAGACTCCAGGTTTTATTGAAATGCTTTGCGTGCAGGGGGAATAGAGGGTGGTGAATGTCTCCATTAAAAGGGGGAGGGTTGTCTCACTGTGGGGTTAATTTTGGTAAGAGTAGAGAACATTGCCACAGTGCCTGTGTTAAATTTAAGGCCCAACACCGAAATCATGAAAACTACAAAGCCATGGGATGGTTTCTCCTCGTGTCCCCATTGATCCCATGTCATCTGAAGCCTGATGCCAGAGCATCTGGATTCAGCAGGGATCGAAGGACGATGGCACCTTCACATCGGAGCGAGTTCTTAGTACGCCCTTCTTTGGGTTCTCATTTAGACAAGTTGTCATCGGCATCACTCTCAGCCAGAGTTGTTATTCTAAGACCCTAAAAATAGGAATGTTTTGCTCACTGGAATGCCAGGAGGATTTTCCGCGCAGTGCCAGATGAGAAGCCTCTGTTGAGGGGAAACCAGACTGCACCCCACAAGCTGCCCTGTGGTCTCCTGAAGAACAGCCGTTTATTTGTGCATATTGGTTTTAGGATTATTATCCTAAATGATTATCTCTATGTTTTTGTTTTTATGTATTTGTGTGTGGGTTTGTGCACGTGAGTGCAGGTGACTGGGATTCTCCTGGAGCTGGGGTTCTGATGATTGGGAGCCACTTGATGTGGGTGCTGGGGACCGAGCTGCTCCTCTGTAGACCAGAGTATCCCCATCCCTTTGTGCAGTTTTTTAAAAGCAGAGTCTCAAGTATTCCACGCTTCCATGCTGGCCTTGAACTCTTGCCTTCTTGCCTCCACTGTGTAAGCTCTGGGATTGCAGATGTGTGTTGCCACGCATAGCTCCATTGCCTTGTCTTAAACAGTCTGTGCCAGCCAGGACAGAACATGGGTCCAGTAGTCAGGCCCAGGCCCAGGCCACCATCACTTCCTGCTCCTCAGCTGCTTCGTCTCATTCATAGAGTGATGCTTTTGAGGACTGGATGGGAAACACACTATGTGTAGGGTGTTGGTGTTCTAAAGTTTCTGTGTGTGCACACTGCTGTCAGGGGCTGTGCGTTAAGGACAGTGTGTAGGGTGTTGTGTGTGCACACCGCTGTCGGGGGCTGTGCATTAAGGACAGTGTGTAGGGTGTTGTGTGTGCACACAGCTGTCGGCTGTGCATTAAGGACAGTGTGTAGGGCGTTGTGTGTGCACACCGCTGTCGGGGGCTGTGCATTAGAGCTCTGCTTTGTGCTAGTTCCACTCACGTCTTCTGACTTTGGACTCAGTCCTGCTCTCCTGCCTCAGCCCCCCAAGTATATCCCCGTTTTTGACTGTTGTGGTCAATGTTATTTGTAGTTTCTACCCCACCTTAGATCATTCAGTTCCCAAATTAAAAGACATAAACCTTTATATTTATAATAAGCCTTAAAGTACCAGAGCTGAGCAGATACCAACCCTCTGTACTATTCTGTCTATTTCCCTATCAATAACCCCAGGGTAGCACTTGCCACGTACCATCTGGGCCACTCCTATTTCAACAGGCCAGGCCCTCATGGCTTTGCACTCATGGTCTACTTACCCCATGGAGACGTCTTCCTTTTTCCTCCTCTCTCTTCTTCCTCTTCATGGTCCCTGCCTCAGACCCGAAGCCTGGGAACTGAAGCCCCGCCTACCTCTCATCTGCCAGCTACAGGCCATAGGCATCTTTATTAACCAAGTGGTACTTGGCTAGGAAACAGTGTGTAAGATGGTGGTGTTCTAACGTGACTGTGCGTGCACACCGCTGTGCACACACTTGAGGAGCAAGGTTCAAACAACAAAGGCTGGCATGCAGAACGGTCTGTTCCTCTTGGAGTGACCAGATCTTAGGTTACAGAAGTTAGCATTTGAATACAGGCAGCATCAGACCCACCCTTACTTTTGACTCCTTTCTCTCGTGCCTTTGAGAGTAACCCTTTGCCATTCAGACTCTTAAAAATTAGCTTGTTGAAGAAAACTTCCCAATCCCTCCTTTCAGAGCCTCTGTTTCTCTGCATCGTCTTCACCACGTCTCCTTTGCATCTTCTCTGTGGTTTGGTGCCATAGACATTCGGAGGCTGCATGCTGAGTGCTCTGGCTGGCTGGCTAAGTGCTCCTGCTCTGGCCATGAGTTTCAGCTGGTTCCAGTCATATTTATGGCATGTTTCTTAACAGCTATTGCCTGGCCTGAGTTTCCTTATCACGTTTGGAACAGCTCGGAATGGTTGTCATGGTAGCCCAGAGCTCTCGATACCGCCATCCCAGTTTCTCCTGTGACTGATGTGTTGTTGGTACAGTATGCATGTTACTTATGAACTGACGCTGGTGTATTCTATCAGTAGGCAGAACAATGGCACCAGTCTGGCAAGGTTAGGTTATATGGTAAAGCTTGCAGATCAGCTGACTCTAAATAGGCAGTTAATTACCCTGACAGCCTGCTGTAGTTACAAAGCAGGGACTTTGCCAGGTGAAGGAAGTGCTGTGCCATGGAGCTGATGTGGAATCCTGAGGGAGAAGGACTCTCACAATGGCAGGAGGTTCAAAAAAGGTCATTGCTGGCCTGGAAGATGGAGCCTGTCACCACCAGCCAAGTGAAGTGGGTGTCTTCAGAGGCTAGAGGGACTACCAATGTGTTCTCACCTGGAGCCTCCAGGAGCTCCTGTTGACACAGATCCGAGCACCGTGTGACCTGTTAAGTTTCTGCTCTATGCTTGGATTTCCTTTTCTGTTTCAGAATTGCATTCAGGTAACATTTGGCTTCCTGAACCTTTCCTGGCTTTTGCTGATTTTGATAGCCTACACGTGACTGGCTATATGTTCTCAGAATATCCTTCCGTTGGGATTTGTGTAATGTTTTTCTCATAGCACATAGACTGAGTGATTGGTGTTGGGTGTTTGGGCAGAAGACCACAGAGGCCAGGTGCCTTGCTATACCATAGCATCAGTGTACACAGACAGCATGATGTCACTGATGACATCACTGATGATGTCGGGTGAGGCAGAGCTTGTAGCATGGTGTCACTGATGACATCACTGATGATGTCAGGTGAGGCAGAGCTTGTAGCATGATGTCACTGATGACATCACTGATGATGTCGGGTGAGGCAGAGCTTGTAGCATGATGTCACTGATGACATCGGGTGAGGCAGAGCTTGTTATGGTTCTCAACTGTAGGGTTGCCCTACTTTCCATATTGTTGGTGAGTGTGTGTGTGCACACACATGTGTGTTATATATGAGTGTGTGTGTGTGTGGTGTGTGAGTGTGTGTGGTGTGTGAGTGTGTGTGATGTGTATGTATGAGTGTGTGTATGTTTGTGAGTGTGTATGTGTGTGGTGTGGGTGTGAATGTGTGTGTATGTATATGTGTGAGTGTGTGTATGGGTGTGTGTGTGTGTGTGTGTGTGTGTATGTGTGGTGTGTTTAGTGCTTCCATATTGCCTGGCAATACAGAATACTCCAGGCTCATCTTGGCTATCTCCTACCATAGTTCCAGAAGGAACATTTTCTCCATCCTTGGGCACAAACCCAATTTTGGCAACAGCGTATTTTATTGGCGAGAGGTACCAGAAACCAGATCAGGGAGCTGCGTGTCTACTCACCAATTCTGGATCTAGGGGATACGTGTACACAAATTAACACTTGTATGTGCACATATCTTGACATTGTTTTAAGAACAGGATGATCTGGCCTGCAGTACCTGCAGTATCGTACTGCGCTGGCTTTGAACTGCGGCAATGTGGCAATCCTCCTGCACCAGCATCCCAAGTACTATAATTACTAGAGAATGCCACCATGCTGTATTTCTGTAAGTAACCATGTCAGTGATCTGCAGAGACGAAGCCGGGAGGAAGTTTGCACACACACACGATTGTGTGCAATGCAACAATGGGAGTGTGTGCAATGCAACAATGGGGTTGTGTTGTAAGAGATGTGACACTGGAGCACACTTACACACTGGGCACTGTTACCATTTGTATACTATGATAAATGCCGTAACTTATTGCTCGCAGGCTACAACATACTGTCCTGGAAACTATACGTAGCTGTACCATAGTGGCATCTGTCTACGTATGTTTAGGCGTGTTTCAACGTGTCCAAATGCTGGACACGGCACAAAGCAACAGGATGAGTGTCCTTCCTGTGTAGGGCACTTGCAGTGGGTGAGATGTACAGTGATAGGTAACATTTGCTTTGGAGGCATTGTATGACACTGTCCCTAGGTAAACAAACGCCAACCCAGCCCAGATAGGGAACCTGTAACAGACCGAAGGATAGGATCCCACCACAGTCCAACTTAGTGAGCCAGTGAGTTTTACGGTGGGGTTATTTACAGAAATATGGGTCAGGGGTCACCTGCAGAAGCAGAAATGACTCAAGGACAGCTGCATCACCAGAGGCCCACCCCAGCATGGGGGACAGCTCGTGGAGTCTAGAGATCTCGAACACACTGCAGGCAGCTTAGCAGGGTGGAGAGTGGCCCTTCCCAATAGCTCAGTTGGCCTGAGCCCCATCTAGGCTGCTGGGCTTGTCTTGTCTGTGAGTGTCCCTCAGCTGTCCTTTCTGCTTATATAAGCTTGGCGAGGGAAGGGCCTAGTGAACGTGGTCAGTTTTAAGGACCTTCTGAAGCCCAGTTGTTCACTTTGTGAGTTTAAGGTGCTTCCTTGTATGATGGATTATTTTTATTTTGTATTTATTATTATTATTATTACCATTATAATTATTACTATTTGCATGATGGATATATTTAGCTCAATTTAGAGCAGCGGTCCTCAACCTTCCTGATGCTGTGACCTTTAATACAGTTCCTCATGTTGTGGTGACCCCCCCACCATAAAATTATTTTTGTTGCGACTTCAGTAATCTTGCCGCAGCTATGGATTGTAATATAGCGATTTGTGTTTTCCAATGGTCTTAGGTGACCTCTGGGAAAGGGTCATTCGACCCCCAAAGGGGTTGGTACCCACAGGTTGAGAAACACTTCAGAACTTCCTGTGTCTTAAGGTGTTCCCTCCAAATCCAGCAGTTTTACTCTCAGAGGGAGCTATACAACATGGCAGTTGGTGAGTGTGCTGGGAGCTCTGTGACAAGCTCTGAGAAGCTCACCACGGTGGCTCCAGGGCAAGCTGTACACGGCCTGTGCCGAGTCTACATCAAAATATTTCCTTTTTTTCAAGAACAGTTGTTGTCATCCACAGTGCGAGTTTTGTTGTTTGGCTTGCTTTACTTTATAAACAAAGACTTTGTGATGGGACTTGACTTAAAACATATTGTTTATCCTTAGTCTGTAATGTAAGCCTTCCCGTGTCCTAACATATGTTTCATGATAACATAAAATCAAGATCATCAACGTTCGTTGACACAGCCTGTTGCCCTGGAAGGACTTTAGGGAAGTACACAGAGAACTGTCACCTCTGAATTACATGTGTATGCTCATGCGAGTGAATGAGTGTGTGCGTGTGCGTGTGTGTATGTGTGTGTGTATGTATGTATGTATGTATGTGTGTGTGTATGTATGTGTATGTATATATGTATGTGTGTGTATGTATGTGTGCATGTGTGTGTATGTATGTGTGTATGTGTGTATGCGTGTGTGTATGTGTGTGTATGTGTGTGTATGTATGTGTATGTGTGTGTGTATATGTGTGTGTGCGTGTGTGTATGTGTGTGTGTGTATGTATGTGTATATATATGTATGTGTGTGTATGTATGTATGTGTGCATGTGTGTGTGTATGTATGTGTGTATGTGTGTATATGTGTGCGTATGTATGTGTGTGTGTATATGTGTGTGTGCGTGTGTGTATGTATGTGTATGTGTGTGTGTGTATGTGTGTGTGTGTATGTATGTATGTGTGCATGTGTGTGTGTATGTATGTGTGTATGTGTGTGTATGTATGTGTATGTATATGTGTGTGTGCGTGTGTGCGTGTGTGTGTGTATGTGTGTATATATGTGTGTGTATGTGTGTGTGTATGTGTGTGTGTGTGTGCTTGTGAGAGTGCTGGTGGCCAGAGGAGGCTGTTGGATCCTCTGGCACTAGCTGGTGTAGGCTGAGGTGAGCTCTCTGGTGTGGTTGCTGGAACTGAATTCCTCAGGTTCTCTGCAGAGAGCAGTACCAGCTCTTAGCTGCTGAGTCTTCTCTCCAGCTCTGACAGTGGGGCCTTTTCGGGCTTTCTCCTGGAAGACTCGCCTGAGGCACTTACTACACCATTGCCTCTTAGTTTTCCTGCTCAGAGGTGTGTCCCTCTTGGGATGGCCGAGCCTGCTTTTTTGTGCCATTGGCTTGCCTGTAAACTGGCAGGTTCTGTGGATTTAGCTCTCCCTTGATGAGAACCTTTCATTGTCTCCACGAGGAGGGATGGATGCAAACGTTTATCACGGGGCTCGTGCAATTGTGAAGACTGAGAATTCGCAGGACAGGTCAGTCAACTCTCAGTTGGAAAACTAGAGAAACTGATGATGTAGCTGGAGCCTGGGGTGAGGTGCACTGGAGTAAGCTGGGGAGTCTCAAGGCTAGAGCCCCTCTAGCTCAGGAATCCAAGCACAGTAGGAAGAGGGCGCCCGAGCTGGAGAAAAGGCAGGATTCACGTTTCTTTGCATCTCTGTTCTGTGTGAGCCCTCGATGACTGGACCGTGTCCTCCTAGGTTGAGGGCAGATCTTCTTTATTCAATCCATGGATTGAAACATCAGTTTCTTCTAGAAGTATCCCTGGAGCCAAGTCCAGAGACAGTGCTGTGTAGTTAGCTACGTGGGCATTCCTTTGACTGTAACCAGCATGGTAACTATCTGTTTGAAGTCAGTCAAACAGGATCCATGCTTGTTGGCCATCTCCTCCCATGTCATTAGTCTCCCTGGAAACTTCTGCTTTGGTGTGGATGAGGGTACTTGCTCTGCTGTTCTCTTCTTGGTGTTTAATTTCTAGCAGGTATGTGTAGTAGTTCCAGGACTGGTAAGCTGTGCCCCATGAAGCGTATACGTACATACGTACATACGTACATACGTACATACATACATGCATACCCCATGCATATCCCATGCATGCATACATACCCCATGGAACACACACATACATACATGCATACATACATACATACTCCATGGAGCACATACATACATGCATGCATGCATACCCCATGGAGCACATACATACATACATGCATGCATGCATGCATACATGCCTATGTACATACATACCCCATGGAGCACACACACACATACATGCATACATACATACATACCCACCCCATGGAGCACATACATGCATGCATGCATACATATATAATGCATTCATGCATTCTTTGTGTTTCTTCTCCATTTATTTACAGTTACACATGAATGCAGTTCTTGCTCACTTCAGTGAGTTGGCTCACAAATCTCTTGTACAGTTAGATTGTAGTTTCTTAAAAACCAGTGAGGATCAGTCACAGCTGGGGGTGGTCGGCATGTTCTCTGTTTTCTTTTGGCACCTGTATGGTTTGCACTTCATGCTTCAGACTGTAGGAAGGGTACTTGAGTTAATTTTTGTGAATGGTATAAGGTCTGCTGTCTCTGTTAATTCTTTTAGTTAAGCACCAGTTGCTGAAGGCTCTTTTCCCACTAAGTGACCTTTGCTCCCTGTCAAAGGTCAGATGGATGATTGATGGCATCTGCGAGGTCTGGTCCCTCCCTCTGGCCTGTGCTGACACTCAATCATCGTAGCTCTGCCCTGCCGTAGGACTGTGAACCATCTTGAGTCTCTTGTAGACCTTTGGTTTTGCCTTCCAAGGTTACAATCCTTGCCAGCGTTTATAAATAGCTTGCTGGGGGTTTACTGGTGTTGAGTTGCATCTACACCACCGTAATTGCATTGCGGCTGCCTCAACAGGACGGAATCTCCATTTCTATTTCTTTGCGCTCCATCAGAACTGTGCAGCTTTACCCACGCAGATCCATGCATAGTAGTCCAGCTTGCTCCCGCCCGACTCGAACCTTTTACTATCGCCCAGAGTGGCTTTTATGTATTCATTTTTCCTCAGAGCGCCTGTATTCATTCCTGGCACACAGTAGGGCAGTTGTTGTCACAGATGACATGGTGCCTTGCTAGGACTATACTTTGGGTCATTAGTTCCCTAAGATACGTTGAGTGTTGTTGAACAAACATGTCATCTGTGAACCAGGTTTTATTTTCTCTTCTCTCTCTGACACATCTTATTTCCTTTTTCTCCATCTTGCTGCGTCGGCTAGGACCGTCGGTTGATGTTAGTGGGTGTGGCGTGAGAAAGCATCCGTGCCACATTCCTCCTTTTCCTCAGGAACGGTGTCGGTTTCTTGCCACTGAGCTTGGTAACTTTAGGGGCTCTGTTCGTGTTGAGAGAGATTCCACGTTACGGAGATCCCTAAGTCCTAGGAGGTTGGTTTTGTTTAAATCAATCATGAATAAGTGTTAGATTTTTTTTTCAGATACTTTTTTTCTGTACCAATTGACAAGAATTTTACCCTGATGATATATATTTTCTAATATATATCGAGTGGGTCACAGTTGCTCATGGAGTTTAATTCATTTTATTTAAGTGTTAGACTTTTTTGTTTGTTTGTTTGTAGTTTTGATAATGTTTTGTTGATGAGTTTTTGCATGGGCGATAGGACGGCTTTCTTTTTTTTTTTTTCGGTAGTTTTATTGATTTGGTTGTTTCAGGAATGCAGGGTTCACTATCACAGTAGAATGCACTACACAAGTATGTACTGAAGGAGACTGTAGAGAATGTCATCGTTGCCCCCTAAGGTCAAACAGTTTTTCAGACTGTCGTTAATTCGGTTTCTCTGTTCAAATGCTGCTTCTCTCCTTTCGGTGGTTCATTTCCTTAAAGGATTGATCGTGTCATTTTGTGTAAGTTGTTGAATTTTGAGGCAGAAGATTATCTCTCTAATCCCTCCCTCCCAGGAGGGTCTCAGCATCTTGGGTTGCTTTGAACGCCTCGTTAGCCACACATGACCTGGGATTTTGATCCTCCTCTGCCTATGGAGCACTGGGATTATTTAGGTTTGCAACCTCATACCCAGTTTGTGTCATGCTGGGGATCAGAACCCAGGCCTTTATCAGGCTGGCAGACATGGCTGTGTCCCTGCCTCCCTTCCCTTTATAGGATCAGTTACTTGTCTTTTTCTTCTTTTGCCCCCGAATCTACGTAGGGCTTTGACAAGTTTTAGTGATTTTTTACTGTTATTTTCGTCTCTTTCTTTAAGCCTTTCTTGATTTTCTCTCTGATATTTTTTGCATTAGGATCAGATTGTTCTTTCATTTTCTAGTGTACTGGCTTAGGTTATTGATTCCAGGTCAGCAGAGGGAAATTACGCACTGGTCTAATTTGTAAAACTTCACTTCCATGTAATTAAAATATTTTTTAAAAATTCTCTTGAGGGTTTTTATTTGACCTGTGTTTTTCGAAGTTGTTTAATTTCTAAATTTTGGGGAGTTTCCCAGCTTGCTCTCTGTTCCTCAGCGTCTTGCTTAAGTCCGCTGTTGCCTGAGGGTGTGATTTTGAGATCTCGATTCCTTTCAGATGGCATTGCTGTTGGTCCTGGGTACACATCCCTGTGAACTTGAGATGCACCGGCTGGTGCTGATGAGGGATTTGATAAGCACAGATTAGATTCAGTTGACTTAATACTGCTTCAGGAAGTTGTGGAGTCCCTGGCTGTGCGCAAGCTTGCTCTGCCAGTTACTAGAAGATGGGCATTGAAGTCTCCAGCTAGGATACAGGTCTCATCTCTTTTCCCCATAGTTACCACTTTTGTCAAAGGTATGTAGATGTCCCATCAGGTGTGCGCGCATTAATGGTCACTGTATGGGTCTGCAGAATCCACCCCTTTAGGATTTTGTAATGCCTCTCTTTAACCTTGATGGTGTTTCTGTTATGAAATCTGTTGGGTTTAAAATTTATTCACTCAGTTTACCCCCGGTCCTCTTCCTTCTCATCCCTTTTCTCAAATAGAATCCTCTACACACACGCGCGTGCGCACACACACACACGCACACATGCACACACACACACACACACACACACACACACACACACACAGATCTGGCAGATGAGGGGAAAATCCTCAGGTTCAGCTTTCTGAGCCTGGCTTACTTTGCTCAATGATCTCAGGTTCCATCCATTCTGAACGGCAAGGTTTCATTCTTTATGTTTGTTTTTTGTTTTGTTTTCATGGTAGGGCTTCTCTATATAGTGCTAGCTATCCTGTTACTCACCTTGTAGACCGGGCTGGCCTTGAACTCACAGAGATTCACCTGCTAGGATTAAAAGCATGCACCATCACCCCCTGGCTTCTTACAGCTTTTGAAATCACTTTTAGTTGGTGCATTTAGACCCAAACCATGTAAAGTCATAAATTGATTTTATGGCTATGTGTATATTTTAAAGTCCACTCTCCTGTTGATGAACGTGTCTTGCCTAGTGTGCATAGTGTATTAGTAAACATTAAGCTGGATGTGGTGGCACACAGCCCATATCCTCAATACCTGGGAAGTGGAAGGAAGAGAATTGTGGGCTTAAGGTCATTCTGGGCAAATACAGTGAGTTTGAGGTGAGCCTGGGCCACGTGAGACCCTATCTTAAAATAAAATAAAATTGGGTGTTCAGGTACTATTTACTTAATTTTAGCCATATTCAGTATGAGTCTTAATGTTAGTTGGTTACAACACAGGATTTGTCATTTAAAAAAATACACACTTAAAAAAAAAGTCACTTTTAGTTGGTGTATTTCAACAAAAACCATGTAAGTCATAAGTTGATGTAGTAGAGGTAATTTCTAACATTTTTTAAACTGCTCACTACTTATTATTGTATCTCAAACCTCTTTCTGATTTTAACTGAATGCCATATATGAGCCCATTTATTTGGTTTTCTCACTAATTTCTTTTCTCGGGCAAAGTCTAGATTTTGATTCACAGGAGTCTCTCTTTCCCTGAAGAAATCTTGTGGGTTGGTCAGCTGGGAATCTATTTCCTGATTTTTGTTTAAAGAAAGCATTTCTCCTTTAGGATATATTTAAAACACGTATTTTATGTTCGTGAGTGTTTTGCCCACATGCATGTCAGTGCAACTCATGTGTGCAGTGCTCCCAGGGGCCAGAAGAGGGCTCCAGATCCCCCAGCACTGGAGTTACAGGTGGTTGTGAGCCTACAAATGGGTGCTGGGATCTGAACTTGGGGCCTCTGGAAGAGCAGCAGTTCCTTTACTGCTGATCCATCTCTTCAGCCCCCTCCAGGATTTAAAAAAAAAAAAAAAGTTTAATATTATTGTTTTTCAGACTGACTCTTGGCTGTGTATTCAGTTTGTGTTTTCTTGCCTGTGCCCGAGTGCTGATTACTGACATGCAGGACTGTGCCAAGTTCTCTCCGTTTTAAGGATGGTTTCAGTGGGTGTAGATTTGAGGGCTGGGCTGGTGGTGTTTTCTTTCACATGAGCTTGTGTCCCTATCAGAGCGGATTATAGGCACACCACACTGCCTCGTGCAGTTCTTTCAGTTTTGAAGGATAATCTGTCTGGGTGTAGATTTGAAGGTTGACTTTTAAATCCTTGCTTAGAGTTCCCCCCTCTCTATTTAAATTTACTGTGCTCTTGCCTTCCTGTGAGAAGGGCTAACCTGTTAAATACAATGATTGCAAACTCTCTGTCTGTAACCGCATGCTCTGTATCACTTCTGTGTCTCACTGGTTGTGATATATCTCCAAGATGGTTTACTTCTTGCCTACCGACAGGATTGTCGTGTGAGCCAATTGTATTGCGCTGGGTACTAGGAACCAAGGAGTCAGTCATCTAGCTGCATTTGGGACCGTGTTTCAAGGTTGGCTGTAGCTGTGTCTACCATACACCTATGTACCACACCATCACAGAAACACAATACCAGGGCTCTCAAATCTCTCGGATGCCCTTTGCCTTTGGGCTCCTTGAAGGGTTTTTCAGCGGGTCATCAGAGTCAGTGTTCTTTCTTCTTATCCACCATCATTGAACTAGGAACTTTGGGAGTTGGTCAGTAACCAGGAAGGTGAGGGTTCTGGGACCATACCAGTAAACCGCAGACATGATGGGCCTGTGACCTTCATATGTGTCTCTTGGTCTTCTCTCCCTGCCTTTGGGGACAGAAAAGCCAGGAAATGTCCATTTCAGACAGCGTTCTTCTGTAGCTTGGATAAGGCACTAGCCACTCCTCCAGGGATCTCTGGGGTTTGGGTGGAGAATTCCCAGAGGCCATTGCAAATCTTTACTTTTCCCTTTCCCAGCCTGGTGGGGGCCTGACACTAAAGCCCATGCAAGTTAGGGGGTTTCCTTAAGACTATAGTCTTGGGGTATTTTTCTTTCATGCACTCAGACCACACACTCCATGGTTACCAGTGTCACTGTTCAGTTGTCCTGCAGTTAATGGCGTCAGACTGGGAAATACCCGTCCTTGTGATTGGATTCTCCTGGTGTCTTGAGATTTCAGGGTTGCGGTCTAACCTATGACCTCAGTTCTTTGGTGAGTCGAGGAAAAGCCCCCACTCTCAGACTGCTCAGTGTTCTCTTGTGTAAATGGGATAATTTCCAGAATGTGAGCTGAGCATGGAAGTCCCCTGTGGCTTTCTGTACACAGCTTTCCTCACTAGCTGAAGGGCTGGGTAAGACATCCTGACCTTTCAAAGGCACCCGAATGTTATAGAGGGAAATAACCACTTTTTCCAGTCGAAAGAACCCCTGCTTTTCTGTGGCTGCTCTGAGTTGCTGCTCACCTCTCCTCCAGCCTTATTTCTGTGCTTCCTTGAGTTCCTCAGAAGGCTGGGATGGTAGCTTGGTGCTAAGTGCTTGCCTAACATGTACGCAGTATTGGATTTGGTCTCCAGCACTGCCAATCAAACAAAGACTGAAGCTTCTGTGGTTTCTAGATCAGCCTCGGAAATGCCAATGGTATGTACAGGTTGGGAGCATTTAGACCCTTTCTCATTTTCCTCAGCCTCTCTGTCACTACCCTATCCCACCTTTGCTAGATAAATGTGTTCTCTCAGTAGTCCTTTGCAAATATGCCCTTAACCCTCCTGCTTAGCAGCTGCTGATTGAATTTCCTATCAGAGACGCCCTGTTCAGGGAGACAGCTGTTCAGTCACCTGGTGTACTGGAGCACCCAGGAAGGAGGCGTGGCTTCTAAGCAGCCTGAGTAATACTGGGATAAGGGCCTGTGCTCTTTGTCCTTCTCCTGAGAAGGTCATTGAGGTTGGGCAGAATGAGGAGCTTGTAGGATAGTCAGAGGCTAGATAGGGCATCTGCCAAGGAGGTTATCTTGTTTGCAACAAGATTGATTGATAAGTAAGCATGCTAAGAGTCATGAAAGCCTGGCTTGGTGAAACATGTCTTTTTTTTTTTTTTTTTTTTTTTTTGGTTTTTTCAAGACAGGGTTTCTCTGTGTCGCCCTGGCTGTCCTGGAACTCACTCTGTAGACCAGGCTGGCCTCGAACTCAGAAATCCACCTGCCTCTGCCTCCCAAGTGCTGGCATTAAAGGTGTGTGCCACCATGGCCTGGCAGAAACATGTCTGTAATCCTTATTCAGAAGGCCAAGGCAGAGAAATGGTTACTTAGGAGCTAGAATGAGCTTGCTCAAAAGGATTTTCTCAGTGTTGTGTTTGATGTAGATGCAAGTTGCAAATTTTGTGGAAAGAATACTGATGTAGTAGATTTTAACAAAAAGTACTGGTATAAAGCTCATCAATTATATATGTATATGTATATATTTATTATATACATACATAGTATATATATATGAATATAAATGGAAACATTAAATGTTCATATACATGTTACATAAATATATGTGCACAAGTTATGTAAATATATGTATGCCTATGCACACATCTTTGTGTATATACAGTTATATGTACATGTATGTATCTATCTATGTATGTATAGATGCACACATATACATATATATGTTTATTTGTTTTTAAGACAGGTTCTCACTGTGTAGCTCTGGCTGTCCTGAAACTCACTATGTAGACCAACCAGGCTGGCTTTGAACTCACAGAGATCTATCTGCTTCTGCTTCCCAAGTACCAGGATTTTTAAAAAGTGCCACTAAGCATGTATATATATATAATATATATATATAATACTTATATATATTATATAATATATATTTATATAATATATAAATATTATATAGAATTATAATATATAATATATCATATATATTATATATATCATATATATATAAATTTTAAAAGAAAATATTTTTTATGTGCATGGTTGTTTTGCTTGCATTTATGTGCACCACATTGCAGTACCTGTGGCAGCCAGAAGAGGGCGCAGGATCTCCCAGACCTGGCATTATAGGCTGTTGTAAGATGCCATGGGAACTGAACCCCGGTCTCTTCTGCAAGAGCAGCCAGAGCTCCTAACCAGCTCTCTAGTTCTTGGAGACATAGTTTTTAGTTTTCCTTACTGAGATCCTGGTGTGAGCCTATTTGACTGGTTTTCAAATGCAGTACCTCGCTAAAGAAAAAGGAATTACTTAGAAAGATAGCTAACGCCAGGTTGGGAGCGGAGATGGTATGTTTATTGTGCAATAGAATAGAAAGAGCAATGAAGCCATGTTTGAAGGACACAGATACCTGCTAGAAGGGGCTCGCTGGGATAGTCTGGGCATACAAGAAAATGATGACGGTGGTAGATTATAACCCAGGTTTGAAAGCAGGATGCATAAGTCTGTTGATGTGAATAAGTAGATAAGCTGAGAAGCTGAGAAATTCAGGGTTTATAGTTGGTCCACAGAAGGATGGTTCATTAGAGAGGAAGACAGAACACTGTTACGATGCAGAAGCCGACAGCCCACTTTAAACAGTTTTATTTATGTGTGTATGTGCACGTATGCCCACCTGTGAACAAAGATACCAGCAGAGGCCAGGAGAGGGCTTTGGATCCCTTGGAGCTGGAGTTTCCAGCACTTATGGTCACCCAGTGTTCAGACTCCATTCCGCAGGACACAGCAGCAGGTGCTCTTAGCCAGCAAGCTACTCTCCAGTCCCAAGCAGTCTGCCCTTAATCACGTGACTAAGGAGCCGTTACCATGAAGGAGTTGAAATCCTTCGTCTGATAGCATGTGATGGAAAGGACATCTGTAGCCACTACATATCATCACAGACTGATAGCCACATCAGAAAAACCAAAACTGGGGCCTGCTACTGAAAACAAGCCAGTGATCTTCAAAACTGTCAAGCGCATGAAAGTCAGAGTTCCCAGATGCCACAGAAAGTGGATAAATCCATCACGTGACTCTGCACTGAACCCATTCCAGAGGATAGGTCCCCGCATCTGAGAGATACACTTGGGTTTATTCCCTCTATAATGGTGGAGTTGATTTAGGAATTTACTTGGAGCTTGAATTTGACAGCACCCAGTCAGCCCTAAGGTCGTAAGTGGTGCTCTCCTGTGGATTGTGTTGCTGAGCCATATGTGAATCAGGTTGTGTAGTCAGTAAGAGGCCTCCCCCCCAGGCTGGTTCCCGTGAGGTGATGGACGATTAGGTGGGAGCAGATGCAGTTGTCTGCCTTCAGCCCGGGGCACATCCATCTCAGCAGGAAGAACAATCCCTCTTTTGCACCGTGTGTGTGTGTGTGTGTGTGTGTGTGTGTGTGTGTGTATAATGTATGTGTGTATACGTGTATATATCAAATGTGTTATATACACATATGTGTATATATGTACATATGTATGTGTACATATGTGTATACCATGCATACATGTATGCATGTATATATCTTGCATGTGTATGCATGTATATATCATGTATATGTCTATATATGTATCTGTGTATATATACATATGTGTATATGCACACATATATACACACATATACACACATACATATATACACATATATGCATACATACATATACACACATACATATACATACATATACACACATATATACACACATATATTCATATACATATGTACATACACATATATGCATACATACATATACACACATACATATACACACATATATACACACATGTATATACACATATATTCATATACATATGTACACACACATATACACATATACGTATGTATACACACATATACACACATACACACACACACACACATGGTAACTCATACAAGATAGTTATTCCATTTCAAGTATGGAGACTAGCTGCACACAAATTCAAGCAACTTTAAGTCATGTAGCTTGAAAGGGTAGTACCAGGTTTGAATGAAAATCTGATTTGAGGGGTGCTGCTCTTGTTTCCTGGGTTTTGTTGGCATAGCTGATGCCTATAGATTCCAGATGTTGGGGAAATGGGTGCGGTCATCTCTTATGAGAATTGAGAAGCTGCTGTAGTCAGACGTCATGACCAATGCAACTTAAAGAAGTGTTTA
This sequence comes from Rhynchomys soricoides, assembly GCA_019843965.1. Taxonomy (NCBI): domain Eukaryota; kingdom Metazoa; phylum Chordata; class Mammalia; order Rodentia; family Muridae; genus Rhynchomys; species Rhynchomys soricoides. The sequence goes on along the minus strand of JADRCH010000031.1, from coordinate 16,104,070 downwards.
TTAGAGACTTGTAGTTCTGGGGGTTAGAGTCCACGGCCATCAGAGCTGGGAACAGGCAGCAGACAGTCAGGTATGGCGCTGGAGTGGTAGCCGAGAGCTTACATCCTCAAGAAGGAGGCAAAGAGCTAACAGGGAATGGTGTGGGCTTTGGAAACTTCAAAGCTCATCCCCAGTCAAAGCCACACCTCCTAATCCTTCCCAAACAGTTCTGCCGACATGAGCAAGTATTCAAACTATGGGGGCTGTGGGAGGGCTTTGGTTGAGAAGAGCCGCTGTTCAAAGCTTGGTGAGCTGTCCTGTGGGAGCTAGGAAGAGAAGAATGCCGAGAGACATGGTGGAGGCCTGGTTTGTGAAGCTTCAGAGGGAAGCAAAGACTCTAGCAGGGCTTTCATGTGGAAAGTCTGTGGTGTCAGGTCAGCTTGAGCTGAAGAATTGGCTGTGATTAACAAGAGACCAGAGCCACTAAAGTGAAACCTTTAGAGCCACTAAAGTGCTGGGACACTGGATATTGGTCAGCTGGGACTGAGATGTTAGCAGCAATTAGGAGGCCAGGATCATTGAGGTGAAATCTTCTGGGAAGTGTTTCCTGAGAGTCGCACACAGGCGCTGTGTTCCAGAAGTGTATTAAGTGAAGCGGGCCATGGAGAGCAGCTGAGGCTTGGCACCATGAAGAAAGCACAGGAGAGGATAAGTGTGGAAGAAGAAGCCAGCAGGCAGCAGGTCTCCATGGCTTCATCAGCTCCTGCCTCCAGGCTCCTCCATGGCCTCTGCATCAGCTCCTGTGTCCTGTGCCTTGCTTTGAGTTCCTGTCCTGACTTCCTTTGATGATGAACTGAGATGTGCAGTATAAACCAGATGAACCCTTTCCCTCCCAGTTGCTTTGACTCTGGCTTCACCCCAGCAATAGTAACCATGCTCAGAAAGGGATGATTCTCATTCAAACCACCACTCCAAGCATGGAGTAGGTGGGTGTGTGCTGACTGCCTGGCCTGGTCTGCCCTCTCACAAGTGTCCTTTCTTCTATCTCCCTTAAGGTCGCCTTGTGGGTGCTCTGGATGCCGTGCTGGATTCCAGCGCGCGGGTTGCTCCGTTTCGGATTCTGCTTCAAGTTCCTGGGTCCCAGGTGTATTCTCCCATAGCATGTGGTGAGTTACTGAATGGATCAGACATTTACTGGGCCATAGCCACTGGTGAGTTCTGTTATAGTTGGAATGTTCCAGAAGCATGCCGAGTGTCTGCATGTCCATGGTGTTTGAAAGGTAACACCTCTGGAGCTACTTAGCAGTCCTTGCGTTCACTCACACTGACCTCTCTTATCTTCTTCTTCCTCTCCATCTGCACCCACTTCTCTCCCTACTCTCCACCTCCTCCTGTTTTCTGTCTGTTTTCCTCATCCTTCATGTCTCTGTCTCACTTCTAACCATCAAAAGTACATAAAGGCTGGGCGTTTGGGCATGCCAGGTTTTGAGTGGTGACCCAAGGGGACAGTCTGAGGGCTGTAGTGATTTGTTTTGAACAAGCAGTGGATGCACAAAAATAGGCACAAAAAAATGCATGTTGCTCTGCCAGGTGCTAGGGAATTTAGACCTCACCCCACGCCTCTACCCAAGGTCCTGTTCTTCCTGCGGTTGCCACTTGGTGTTGCGTTGAACCCCCAGGATCATCCGGGATGGAAGTGTCACATTCAAAGAAGCACTTTATCAACAAGGCCTAATGTCTGCTTTATTCTATACTAGTAACACATGCTCTTATTTACAAAATAAGAAAATATCACTGGAGACTCTCTTTGAACACTGGATTCCATGTTAATCTTCTGTCTCTATGCATGCCCATGGCCAGAGTACTTTTAGGTTTCACTGGGTACAGTCAATTGCTCACTACCTCCTGTTCACCAACCATTCTGGACATTTCCCTTGGAAAACTCTTGCCTGCCATTTTCTTTTCTAACTAGGGCAGATCACTCCAATTAAAAGATGATTTATAAAGAAATCACCTTGTTGCCTCTAGCCATGCTAAGCACCTTCTATTTACACAAGATGGCCGTCTTTCGGAATGGTTTTCTAGTGGGTCAGAGAAGGGTGGTTACAAAGGTGGAAACGTAATTCTGTAAAACCGAGTTACCTGACATTGCTGTTTTATATCAAAGGTGTTATTGTTAGTTAGTTTCCATGGAGACAAAAACTAAACAGGAACAAAGACTGTTAAACTTCAAATGTTTAACACTGGAGATTATCTTTTCCTAAAAGGTTGTGTTAGGTTGAGACCAGGGACTTTGTTCATCAGTATGAGTTGTAGTGTGTAAAACACAGTTTCAGTCTAGCAATCTGCTCTGTCTTATGGGACAGGAGTGTCAGCATATTCTCTTCTGCTTCCCTCTCATTTACAAAGAGCTATTGATATTGTATCACCAGTCGCATTCAGACCCCAAATGATGTTTTCCATAGTAATTTTTGATGTGTGTACGTTGCTATGGGTGTGGTTCTTCGCATGTACATTGTACCATATGTATGTTTGTATGTACATATGTAGAGGCTCACGCCAGATGTCTTCCCTACCTTTTGAAGCTTGGTCTCTCACTGAATCCGAACCTCTCTGACTAGGTTAGACTGGCCAGCAAGCCTGAGATACCTGCCCATCTCTGCCTGTCGGATCCCAGCTCTGAGGGTGCCGGCTCCGCCTTTACATGGATGCTGGTGATCTGAATGCGAGTCCTTCTGGTTGCAGAGCCAGGACTTTACCACCCACCGAGCCGTCTCTCTCTCCTGTGTTTTCTGTTATTGTCTGTTCCTTATGCAGATTTAATACTTACAGTCAGGTATGACTTTTCCCGGCTCAGAACCTTTATTTTGGTTTCTTTCTTCGTTCCTTCCTTCCTTCCTTTTCCTCCTCCTCCTCCTCCTCCTCCTCCTCCTCCTCCTCCTCCTCCTCCTCCTTCTTTTTTTACTAAGTAGTCCTGCTGGCCTGGAACTCTCTGGGTAGATCAGACTGATCTTGAGCTCCCAGAGGTCAGCTTGCCTTTGCTGGTGTGAGCCACCATACCTGTCCCCGTGGTGCTGCTGTTCACTGCGTGGCTGTAGATCTCTGTTTTCACCTGAGAAATGTATCATGGATGTCTTGGTCTCTGGGAGTTTTCACACTTGCAGACATCTGCCTTTGGCTTTTGGATTTGAGGTAGCAAGCCACGTATAGTCGTAGGTCACTCTAGACTTGGTGGCTGCTGTCTTCATGGTCTTCTAGTGTTTTATGTGACAACACAGATCTCTGCTTGTCTCATTGCCTGCTCCCCACTTGTGGATTGTGTGCTTTTCAAGCATGCAAGATTGCTTTTATCACTGGGCTAGAATAACTTGACTAGAATCTGTTACTCCTCCGAGCTCAGTAGGTTAGCTCTTGCCATCAGCACAGTGATTTTTTTTTTTAGATCATTGCGGGGGATACTTTTGCTATAATCCCATACGTGAATTTTGTTTTACAATTCTCTCCCCCTGGTGTTTATTGCATTTTGGGTAGCTAATGTTGGTGTTTCATTTCTATTTGTTTCTCTTTATCTTGTTAGGTCTGTTCTCTCCATTTAGTTCATAATTCTTTCTTGAGTTAACATAGTTTTTAGCATTATATTCCAATCATTGCTTTTTTTTTTTTTTTTTTTTTTTTGGTTTTTTGAGACAGGGTTTCTCTGTGTAGTCCTGGCTGTCCTGGAACTCAACTCTGTAGACCAGGCTGGCCTCGAACTCAGAAATCCACCTGCCTCTGCCTCCTGAGTGCTGGGATTAAAGGCGTGCGCCACCACTGCCCGGCAGCCGATCATTGCTTTTAACTTATGTTTTAGTTGTTATTGTTTTATTTTGTTTGTTTTCTTGGTCAGATTTTGATCAAGGTCTCCAATCTCCTTTTTCACTTCTGCTTCGTCTCCGCTGAGACTTCTCATGCCCTTGCTTTGTCCTCCGAAGCGTGAAGCATTTGTGAAGAAGCACCTCCCTTTCTTCCTGAGGTGATCCATTTTCTCCTAGGGCACTCTCTGTGTCTGGAGCCATTTGTCCTCATATGGCTGTGTTCCTTGATGTCCAGTACGGCATTGTCCAGATCCCACCAATGCTTGGGCACCATCATCTCAGGTGCTCTGTTGGCATGAGCATCCTGTGACTTTACGCTTAGTTTTATGGAAACAGAACAAAGAAGGCTGTCCTTCTGCTAGACAGGACTGGAGATGAGCAGTAGCAGCTTCGTCTTACCTCATAGTTATCCTGCACTCTGCCTCAAGCAAAAGAGTTGGTGGCCCTCTGAATTTGAAGCCTTGGGCATGAATATTTGTACCTTTGTTCCCTTACTACAGTGGCTTCAGAGCACTTTCGGAAGCTAGGTAGGGCTCAGCCCATACCCTTGCTGTTTTTGTGGGTCTACGCCCATTGAGGATACAGCTGCACAATACAGTCTTAGTGTCTACAGGCATTGATCGGCCCCATGGCCATAGCTCAGTTTCTTCACATAACTCTTCAGGAGACGTTAATTGGGTTTGATGTCTGACTACTTTCCGTGCCATTGCTTGTTGTAGCTCCTCTGGCTTTCCACTGTGGCAGGCTGCTGTCCTGAGAAGGGGAACCCACTCTCCTTCCCTTGACCCAGGCTGAGTTTGCAGAGATGTCACCTTCTGCTGTCACCTTGCTACAGAAGTCCCCCAAACAATACTTATCTGAGAAACACCAGCGCATTCAGTCTTGGACCTGTGAGATTGATGAGGATGCCGAGGTCTCCGTTGGCAGTCACTTGGGCATCGTACATTCTGTGATCCGCCATAGTTAATATTGCATTGTGACTTGAGCATCGAGGAAGGTCCCTGCCCACGGTTTGAGGCCTCCAGTAAAGAAGAAAGCTGTAGGAAAGGTACACAATCTGTAGGGAGAATCCAGATCTGCACTTGAGTTTGGCGGCTGCAGGGCGGGCTGGGGAGGCCAAGCAGAGCCTCCGAGAGTCCATTTTCTCTTTTTAGGCAGAAGTGAAAGAGATACGTGGATTGCCTCATGGTTCGGTTAGTTTACTTAGCAAAAGACCTGAAGATAGCTATAGTTCTAGACAGACAGGATATGGTTACCATTTTAACAACGTGGACCAAACGACTGTAAGGCTTTAGAAAGATGGCCAGCTTCTGTGGCTGACATATTGCTAGAGACACTGAGTTGTTTTAAGAAGCTGTGGACAGAGAAATGGCCCAGGCCCCCAGGTCAGAACACAGACACTCCCTTCCCTAGCTGTGACACCTGCTTCCTCACTTCTGATGCTCTCTCAACACAGGCGTTTTCTCAGTTTGACTGCCTTCCTCATGGAAACAACTCATCCAGAGAGTGTTTCTGGATGCTGACTTTCCAATGCTCACGACAACACTGAGTATGGGCAGGAGACTCAGCCTGCCCTGTAAGGCCATGCGGGTTCACTTGGCCCAGGACATTAGAGCCTGGGCCAAGGGTTTTCATCTTTCTAGTGGTAAGGATACACAGCACTGCTGTTTACTCTCTAAGATTTTTTGTGGAAGTTTGTGGATTTGCCCAGTCCTCACAGGCTGATGGAAGTGTACCGAGCACACTGAAGCAGGCGCGGCAGTGGGGTCAATGCGTTGAGTGCATTTCTGACTCATAAAAGTTTTAACTTAGGAGTTGATCTGGCTGCAGCTCTACCATAGGTTCAGGAGCTTCAGTCATTTCAAGTAAGTCTTGTTAGAAGTAGTTTTGCTACCCTATCTAAGCTCTGGGGAAGCCTGCCCTCATCAATACTCTTAGCTCCGAATCTCCCACCTGCCCTAAACTTTAGTTGCTCAGTCACTCTAGTCCCTACTAAATGCCCCTCATCACCCACCTGTAGGAGTGGCATTGCGAACTCTGTGTCTCCTCTCCTTCCATATGTCTGCTTGCCTCCAGGGACCTGGAAGTCCTGCCCATTCCTTCCGCCCAGTAATTGGCCCATGGCTTCTTTACAGACAGATCAAGAACTAATTGGGAACAGGACCTCAGCATCAGAACCACCCCTACAAAGTCTCTTGGTCTCTTTCTGATAAGCCATGTTCTATGTGAACTTGACGCAGCAAGAGTTACCAGAGAGGAGACAGCCTCAATTGAGAAAAAAGCCCCCATAAGATTGAGCTATTGGCAAGCATGTAAGGCATATTCTTAATTAGGGATTGATGGGGGAGGGCCCTGCCCATTCTGGGTGGGGCCATCCCTGGGTTGGTGATCTTGAGTTCTATAAGAAAGCAGGCTGAGTAGGCCATGGGAAGCAAGCCAGTAAGCAGCACCCCTCCATGGCCTCTGCATCAGCTCCTGCCTCCAGGTTCCTGCCCTGTTTGAGTTCCTGTCCTGACATCCCTCAGTATTGGACTTGATTCCTGGAAGGGTAAGCCAAATAAACCCTTTCTTCTCCAACTTGCTTTTGGTCGTGGCGTTTACCATAGCGATAGGAACTTGAACCAAGACACTCGGACCCAGGTCATCTGGGGAAAGCCGTGGACCCCCCTCATTAAACAGGTAGAGCTCAGAGGGCAGGTGTTACGATTCTTAAGAAAATGTTTTGCTGGGCCTGGTGACACAGATCTGTAACCTCAGCTGTTCAGGAGTTGAAGCAGGAGGATTACAAATTCAAGGCCTGCCTGGGCAAGTAGGTAGACCCTGCCTCAAAATACAAAGTCAAACTCTCTCACTGGGCTATATACACCTTCAAAAAGATAGGGGAATAGAAACAGGGCTAGCTGGGAACAGGAAGTGTGTCGGTAACTGTGGGGTAAGGGTTAGGGGGGCTGGGTATTTTTAAAATATATTATGCTCATCTATGAGGATGTAAGGAAAAAACCCAAACAGAAAAGGGTCTAGGCATGTAATTGCCTAGCACGCATGATGCACTAAGATAGAAAACAATGGCTGGAAAATAACTGGTAACAGTTTGTTACCATAACCTTTTCTTTTGGTGGGAAGGAAGCTAATCCAGGTCCTCGCACATGTGAAGCCAGCATTGCACTACTGAGCTGCCTTCCCACCCGGGCTCTGCTTATACAGGTGTGCTCCAGCTG
>JADRCH010000031.1:15970329-16083055 GCA_019843965.1 Rhynchomys soricoides | reverse complement strand
TTTGCACACCGATCTCCCCTTCTGTCCTTTCTGAAATTCTTGTGGAGTTGAATACCCTTCCCTTGCCTGTTTGTATACCCTCTCTGTAAATGCCTGTTGATCCTTTAGAACCCAGTTTGCATTTGTCTCCTCCAGGAAGCCTTCCCTCTGTATCGTTTGCACATCTTTAGGTTTTTTGTTGGGTCCGACAAATCTGGTTACTTTCTTGTTTGCCTGTCTTCCTTATTTGAACGAACTGCGTCAGCGCAGGATTAGATGAATTACTTTTCCTTGCTGGGCCAAACTAACCTGACAGAAACAAGAAGCAGAACTTATATGGTTTATGGTCTCTGAGGCTTCATACTTAGAGTGTTACAACACATGTCAGGGACCTTCCTGTTTCACTGCGGACAGGAAGGGGCACCATCGGCACCCGACCAAGCCCCTGACATGTAAACTTTTGAAGGTACATTTCATATCCAAACCGTTGCATTGCAAGCCATGACACTAGGCTCTTCACAGGCAGTTACTTAATAAATTGGACTGTTGTAAACCCATTAAGGTGTGTGTATGTGTGTGTGTGTGTGTGTGTATGTGTGTGTGTATGTGTGTGTGTATGTGTGTGTGTGTGTGTGTATGTGTGTGTGTGTGTGTGTGAAGATACTTTGTGTGAAGCACAGAAGCAGCTATCCTATCAAGGATGACACACATGGTACCTTTTAAAATTATCACAGCCCAGAAGACAATATTGCAAAGTAATCAGACAGAAATGATAGAAATGTTTTTTAGAAATGATAGAATTGTTCTGAATCAATGTTTAACTTGATTCAGAGAGGGATGATTTTTGTGACATTTATTAATGATTGTACGGCTGTGTACGTATTCTTGAAAGAGTGTGTACATAGCTAATTTGGCTTTCCAGAACAACGTTCCCTGGATAAGTATGAGACATGGGGGTGTGCAGAGCTAGTAACTTGGGAAGTTTCACGCAAATCTGTGTGAAGCCACTGGAGTGAGGCTCTGTATTCCCCAGCAGCCACACACAGCCCTAGACTAGTCTTCCTGCCCTGGCTCAAAAGACATTTATATTTTTGCAGTGAGACAGCTTTGAGCACTGTCTGCCGCTTAATTCAAGTTGGCTCCCATTTGATGGTCAATGCCCATTTACCTTTCTCTCTTACAGTTAAACTTGTGATCCCCTGGGTGGACATCCAGAAGCTGGAGCGAACGTCCAATGTCTTTCTCACAGACACCATCAGGATCACTACACAGAACAAGGAGCGAGACTTTTCCACATTTCTGAACCTGGACGAGGTGTTTAAGATCATGGAGCAGCTGGCTGATGTCACGCTCCGGAGGCTGCTGGACAACGAGGTCTTTGATCTTGACCCTGACCTGCAGGAGCCAAGCCAGATCACCAAGAGGTAGGGGGCTTCAGCACCCAGGTGACCTCAGTTGCTCAGGGAACCTGTGCCTGCCTCATCCCTCAAGTGCACGGGCTTTTTTTTTTTTTTTTTTTTTGATACTTTATTTACATTTCAAATGTTTTCCCCTTTCCAGGCCTCCCCTTTGGAAACTCCATCCCTCCTCCCCATGCCTCTATGAGGGTGCTCCCCCACCCACTCACCCACTCCTGTCTTCCCTCCCTGGCATTCCCCTATACTGGCATCTAACACTCTCAGGCCCAAGGGCCTTTCCTCCCACTTATGGCCAACAAGGCCCTCCTCTGCCACATATGTGGCCAGCACCATGGGTCCCTCCATGTGTATTCTTTGGTTGGTGATCCAGTCTCTGGAAGCACCAGGGGGTCAGGCCAGTTGACCCCTCCATGGGGCTGCAAACTCCCTCAGCTGCTTCAGTCCCTTCTCCAACTCCTCCATCTGGGACCTCACGCTCAGTCCAATGGTTGCTGTGAATTGAATCTTGGGTATTCTGAACATTTGGGCTAATATCCACTTATCAGTGAGTACATACCGTGTTCATTCTTTTGTGACTGAGTTACCTCACTCAGGATATTTTCAAGTTCCATCCATTAGCCTGCGAATTTCATAAAGTCATTGTTTTTATTTTATTTTATTTTATTTTTTGTTTTTTCAAGACAGGGTTTCTCTGTGTACCTCTGGCTGTCTTGGAACTCACTCTGTAGACTAGGCTGGCCTTGAACTCAGAAATTCGCCTGCCTCTGCCTCCCAAGTGCTGGGATTAAAGGCATGCGCCACCTCGGCCAGGCCAAGTCATTGTTTTTAATAGCTGAGTAGTATTCCATTGTGTAAATGTACCACATTTTCTGTATCCATTCCTCTGTTGAGGGACATCTGGGTTGTTTCCACCTTCTGGCTATTATAAATATGACTGCTATGAACATAGTGGAACATGTGTCTTTATTACATGTTGGAGCATCTTCTGGGTATATGCCCAGGAGTGGTATAGCTGGGTCTTCAGGTAGTATTATGTTCATTTTTCTGAGGACCCGCCAAACTGATTTCCAGAGTGGTTGTACCAGCTTGCAAAACCACCAGCAATGGAGGATTGTTCCTCTTTCTCCACATCCTCGCCAGCATCTGCTGACACCTGAGTTTTTGATCTTAGCCATTCTGATTGGTGTGAGGTGGAATCTCAGGGTTGTTTTGATTTGCATTTCCCTGATGACTGAGGATGTTGAACATTTCTTTAGGTGCTTCTCAGCCCTTCAAGTTTCCTCAGTTGAGAATTATTGTCTGTTTAACTCTATTCCCCATTTTAGGGTTATTTGGATCTCTGGAGTCTAACTTCTTGAATTCTTTGTATATATTGGATATTAGCCCTCTATTGGATATAGGATTGGTAAAGATCTTTTCCCAATCTGTTGGTTGCCGTTTTGTCCTATTGATAATGCCCTTTGCCTTACAGAAGCTTTGCAATTTCATGAGGTCCCATTTGTCAATTCTTGATCTTAGAGCATAAGCCATTGGTGTTCTGTTCAAGACTTTTCCCCACTTTCTCTTCTATTAGATTCAGTGTATCTGGTTTTATGTGGAGGTCCTTGATCCACTTGGACTTGAGCTTTGTACAGGGAGATAGGAATGGATCAATTTGCATTCTTCCACATGTTGACCAACATGTAGAACCAGCACCATTTGTTGAAGATGCTGTCTTTTTTCCATTGGATGGTTTTAGCTCCTTTGTCAAAGATCAAGTGACCATAAGTGTGTGGGTTCATTTCTGGGTCTTCAATTCTATTCTGTTGATCTACCTGCCTGTCACTGTACCAGTATGATGCAGTTTTTATTACTAATGCTCTGTAGTACAGCTTGAGGTCAGAGATGCTGATTCCTCCAGAAGTTCTTTTATTGTTGAGAATAGTTTTTGCTATCCTGGGTTTTTTTGTTATTCCAAATGAATTTGAGAATTGCTCTTTCTAAGTCTATGAAGAATTGAGTTGGAATTTTGATGGGAATTGAATTGAATCTGTAGATTGCTCTTGGCAGGATGGCCATTTTAACTATGTTAATCCTGCCAATCCATGAGCATGGGAGATCTTTCCATCTTCTGATGTCTTCTTCTATTTCTTTCTTCAGAGACTTGAAGTTCTTGTCATACATATCTTTCACTTGTTTCGTTAGGGTCACACCAAGATACTTTATATTGTTTGTGACAATTGTGAAGGGTGTCATTTCCCTAATTTCTTTCTCAGCCTGTTTATCCTTCGAGTGTAGGAAGGCTACTGATTTGCTTGAGTTAATTTTATATCCAGCCACTTTGCTGAAGTTGTTTATCAGCTGTAGCAGATCTCTGGTGGAGTTTTTCGGGTCACTTAAGTATATGATCATATCATCTGCAAATAGTGATATTTTGATTTCTTCCTTTCCAATTTGTATCCCTTTGACCTCCTTTTGTTGTCTGATTACTTTAGCTAGAACTTCAAGTACTATATTGAATAGATAGGGAGAGAGAGGGCAGCCTTGTCTAATCCCTGATTTTAGTGGGATTGCTTCAAGTTTCTCTCCATTTAGTTTGATTTTGGCTACTGGTTTGCTGTATATTACTTTTACTATGTTTAGGTATGGACCTTGAATTCCTGATCTTTCCAAGACTTTTATCATGAAGAGATGTTGAATTTTGTCAAATGCTTTTTCAGCACCTAACGAAATGACCATGTGGTTTTTTCTTTGAGTTTGTTTATTTAGTGGATTACATTGATGGATTCCTAGGTATTGAACCATCCCTGCATCCTTAGAATGAAGCCTACTTGATCATGGTGAATGATTGTTTTGATGTGTTCTTGGATTCAGTTTGCAAGAATTTTATTGAGTATTTTTGCATCGATATTCATAAGAGAAATTGGTCTGAAGTTTTCTTTCTTTGTTTGGTCTTTGTGAGGTTTTGGGATCAGTGTAACTATGGCCTCATAGAATGAATTGGGTAGTGTTTCTTCTGTTTCTATTTTGTGGAATAGTTTGAAGAGTATTGGTATTAGGTCTTCTTTGAAGGTCCAATAGAATTCTGCACTAAACCTATCTGGTCCTGGGCTTTTTTTGGTTGGGAGACTTTTAATGACTGCTTCTATTTCTCTAGGGGTTATGGGATTGTTTAGATGGTTTATCTGATCCTGACTTAACGTTGGTAATTGGTATCTGTCTAGAAAATTGTTCATTTCCTCCAGATTTTCCAATTTTGTTGAGTATAGGTTTTTGTAGTAGAATCTGGTGATTTTTTGAATTTCCTCAGATTCTGTTGTTATATCTCCCTTTTCATTTTTGATATTGTTAATTTGGATACTGTCTCTGTGCCCTCTGGTTAGTCTGGTTAAGGGTTTGTCTATCTTGTTGATTTTCTCAAAGAACCAGCTCCTGGTTTTGTTGATTCTTTGTATGGTTCTTTTTGTTTCTACTTGGTTGATTTCAGCCCTGAGTTTGATTATTTCCTGCCTTCTACTCCCCTTGGGTGTATTAGCTTCCTTTTGTTCTAGAGCTTTCAGGTGTGCTGTTAAGCTGCTAGTATATGTTCTCTTAAGTTTCTTTTTGGAGGCATTCAGAGCTATGAATTAACACTGCTTTCATTGTGTCCCATAGGGTTGGGTATGTTGTACTTTCATTTTCATTAAATTAATTAAATTTCATTCATAATTCATAATATTTCATAAAATTCATAAAATTTCATTAAATTGTAGAAAGTCTTTAATTTCTTTATTTCTTCCTTGGCCAAGTTATCACTGAGTAGAGCGTTGTTCAGCTTCCATGGGTATGTGGGCTTTCTGTTGTTGTTTTTGCCATTGAAGACCAGCCTTAATCCATAGTGATCTGATAGGAGGCATAGGATTATTTCAATCTTCTTATATCTGTTGAGGTTTGTTTTGTGACTGATTATATGGTCAGTTTTGGAGAAGGTACCATGAGGTGCTGAGAAGAAGGTATATTCTTTTGATTTAGAATGAAATGTTCTATAGATATCTGTTAAATCCATTTGGTCCATAACATCTGTTAGTTTCACTGTATCTCTGTTTAGTTTGTGTTTCTAGGATCTGTCCATTGATGAGAGTGGGGTGTTGAAGTCTCCCACTATTATTGTGTGAGGTGCAATGTGTGCTTTGAGCTTTAGTAAAGTTTCTTTTATGAATGTGGGTGCCTGTGCATTTGGAGCATAGATGTTCAGAATTGAGAGTTCTTCTTGGTAGATTTTTCCTTTGATGAGTATGAGTTATCTTTTTTGATGACTTTTGGTTGAAAGTCAATTTTATCCAATATTAGAATGGCTACTCCTGCCTGTTTCTTGTGACCATTTGCTTGGAAAATTGTTTTCCAGCTCTTTACTCTGAGGTAGTGTTTTTCTTTAACTCTGAGGTGCATTTCCTTTATGCAGCAAAATGCTGGGTCCTGTTTATGTATCCAGTCTGTTAGTCTATGTCTTTTTATTGGGGAATTGAGTCCATTGATGTTAAGAGATATTAAGGAATAGTGATTGTTGCTTCCTGTTGTTTTCAATGTTATTTTTATGTTTGTGTGGCTATCTTTTTTTGAGTTTGTTGAAAGATTACTTTCTTGCTTTGTCTAGGGTGTAGTTTCCCTCCTTGTGTTGGCATTTCCCATCTGTTATTCTTTGTAGGACTGTGTTTGTGGAAATAAATTGTGTAAATTTGGTTTTGTCATAGAATATCTTAGTTTCACCATCTATGGTAATTGCGAGTTTTGCTGGGTATAGCAGCCTGGGCTGGCAATTGTGTTCTCTTAGGGTCTGTATGAGATCTGCCCAGGATCTTCTAGCTTTCATAGTCTCTGGTGAGAAGTCTTGTTTAATTCTGATAGGTCTGCCTTTATATGTTACTTGACCTTTTTCCCTTACTGCTTTTAGTAGTCTTTCCTTATTTTGTGTATTTGGTGTTTTGACTATAATGTGACGGGAGGAATTTCTTTTCTGGTCCAATCTATTTGGAGTTCTGTAGGCTTCTTGAATATTTATGTTCATCTCTTTCTTTAGGTTAGGGAAGTTTTCTTCTATAGTTTTTTGAAAATATTTACTGGCCCTTTAAGTTGGGAATCTTCACTCTCTTCTATACCTATTATCCTTAGGTTTGGTCTTCTCATTGTGTCCTGGATTTCCTGGATGTTATGGGTTAGGAGCTTTTTGTATTTTGCATTTTCTTTGACCGTTGTGTCAATGTTTTCTATGGTATCTTTTGCACCTGAGAGTCTCTCTTCTATCTCTTGTATTCTGTTGGTGATGCTTGCATCTATGACTCCTGATCTCTTTCCTAGGTTTTCTATCTCCAGGGTTGTCTCCCTTTGTGTTTTCTTTATTGTTTCTATTTCCATTTTTAGATCCTGGATGGTTTTGTTCATTTCCTTCACCTGTTTGTTTGTGTTTTCCTGTAATTCTTTCAGGGATTTTCGTGTTTCCTCTTTAAGGGCTTCTAACTGTTTACCTGTGTTCTCTTGTATTTCTTTAAGCGAATTATTCATTTCCTTCTTAAAATCTTCTATCATCATCATGAGAAGTGATTTTAAATCTGAGTCTTGCTTTTCTGGTGTGGTGGGGTATCCGGGGCTCGCTGTGGTGGGAGAACTGGGTTCTGATGATGCCAAGTTGCCTTGGTTTCTGTTCCTTATGTTCTTGCCCTTCCCTTTCACCATCTGGTTACCTCTGGTGTTAGCTGGTCTTGCTCTCTCTGACTGTGGCTTGTCCCTCCTGCAAGCCTCTGTGTCAGTACTCCTTGGAGACCAGCTCTCTCTGAGAGGAATTTGGGTTTGGAGAGCTGTGGTACAGGGTCAGCTCTGGGGTGCAGACAGAAACCAGAAGGCTCCTGTCCCCAGCTGTTTCTTGGTTCCTGTATTCTGGTGGCTCTTCAAGGGTCCCTCTTGATCCAGTAATTTGAACAGAAGTGATGGTCTTGCCTGTGCTCAAAGGTGTGTCTACACTCCTGGGAGACCAGCTCTCTCTTGGCACTATTTGAGTATGGAGCCCTGTGCCACAAGATAAACTCCCTAACCACAGAAGGAAACTGGAAGATCATGCCTCAGTCCCTATGTCCTGAGGGTTCCGGGTGGTTCCCTCTGAGCAGAGGTGCTGGTCTTATTCCCATTCACAGGCTTGGACACACTCCTTGGAGGCTAGCTTTCTCCTGGCACTGTTTGGCTATGGAGCCCTGTGGCCCAGGCTGAGGTCTCCAGCCACAGATGGAAACCAGAAGGCTTCTGTCCCTGGCTGCTTCTCTGTCCCTGTGTCCTGAGGATTATGGGCGGGTCCTGCTGAGCAGAGGTGCTGGTCTTACTCCCACTCACAGGCTTGTCCACACTCCTGGGAGGCTAGCTTTCTCCTGGCACCATTTGGCTACGGAACCCTGTGGCCCAGGGTGCACGGGCTTTTGACAGCCTTAGGTATGTGGTTTTCCTCCATCTGCCTAGGTCACTGGTTCCTGGATCTCTGTGGGTATCTGACCCACAGCCGTGCAAGACCCTGATATAAAACACTGTAGTCTTTTCATGTGGCCGATTCGAAAGCCCAGATGCTGTTTAGCATTTCTAGAGGACTTATCCTAGTACAGTGGCAATGTCATGTAAATAACTGTCTTACTGTACTGTCTAGGGAGGAACACTGAGGAAAGGCTTAAGCATTTGGTTCAGAGAGGATGTCTTTGAATCTAAGGATAGATGTACCCAGTGCATGTTTCTGTCGTGGTGCCACTCAAATTTGTCCCTGTGGTCAATCCTGTACTTCTTTATTACATTCTTATGTTGTGTTTTTGAGTGCGTGTGTTCTGCACACATGATAACACATAATGTCAAAGGACTACTTGAGAGAGTTAATTCTCTCCTCCACCCTGTGCATCCCTGGGATCAAGTCGTGTGGTCAGAATGTCTATACCCACCGAGCCATCTGGTGGGCGCCATCTCTGTGATTAATCTTGGCAGATAGAAGTGGAACTGGTGACTGTTGTCCCTCCTCTCCTCTATGTGGTGGACGTGGCTTTCTTGGCTGAGGTCCCCTTTTACTTCAAATATTTCAGCGTGTAATGTGGGCATCCTCATGCTACTAGTTGGTTATTCATTTTTCAGTGAATGAAGACATTTCATTTTTTAAAAAGATATTTCTTTATTTACTTTATGTATGTGAGTACACTGTCGCTGTCTTCAGACACACCAGAAGAGGGCATCTGATCCCATTACAGATGGTTGTAAGCCACCATGTGGTTGCTGGGAATTGAACTCCCGACCTCAGGAAGAACAGTCAGTGCTCTTAACCGCTGAATCATCTCTCTAGCCTAAGAGACTTTTTTTTTGATGGCGCTGGACATTCCCCCTTGAGCATGCTGGCTAGGAATGTGCTCTACCACTGAGCCATACTCCCAGTTCTCTTGTCAGATTGTATCCTCAACGGCAGGGAGAGGTGTTCAGGACAGCTGGACTGTTTTGATTCCTTTACTTTGGAGGCAACAATCTTTGGATTTATTTGACTACACCTGACATGCTTTGCAGCCATGCTTTCCCGTAGCCTACAAAAATCTATCAAGGGTCTGGAGAGATGGCTCACTGGCTAAGAGCACCTCTGGAGGTCCTGAGTTCAATTCCCAGCAACCACCTGATGGCTCACAACCATCTGTACTGGGATCTGATGCCTTCTTCTGGTGTGTCTGAAGATAGCTAATAGTGTACTCCTATACATTGAATAAATAGATAGATAGATAGATAAATCAATCTGTCTTTAAAAAGGAAGAGCCTTGTTGACAGAGCCCTGAAAACAACATGATTTAGGCATATAGGTCATTAAATAAATATTCCTTGCAAGCTACCAGGTAAAGCCTTGCTCTTGTCTGTCCACGTCTTTGTATCTGCAAGCCTGAGGTGCAGCCACATTGCACTGGAGTCCAGCCTGCAGCTGTGCATGGGCTGGCTGGCCTTCCTAGTGTGCGTTAGTGTTGCCAATTGGACAGAATCTAGAGTCTCCTAGGAGATGAGCCTCTGAGTGTGCCTTCGAGGGTTATTGTGAAGAGGTAGGGTGGGGGGACGGGGGACAGCACATTCTCTGGCTATGACCCTGGACTATGTAAGATGCTTTAGAAGTGTCAGCGTTAACAGTGGCCGTTCACCTCCAGGACTCAGGGGTGTCTCCAAGTCCTCCTGATCACCCAACCCGAGTTCTACCTGGGCACCACTAGAGGGAAGAAAAGGGAGGATGTTGGGATGGCCAGCAAGTGAGTGTCCAAGGCTGGACCATCTGTGCCCAGGGCTGGACCCATCTGTTCCCAGGGCTGGACCCAGGATCCATACAGGCTCTAGTCTCCAGCTGCAATCCCACCTGTCAAGTACCCAGTTAGGGACTTTCTCCAAGTGAAAGGTCTAGTTGCCTGCCTCTGGGCTGGTTCTATCAGGAGCTTTTGTTATGGAGACCAGGCCTGTGGGTATAAACAGGTAATGACTCAGGCCCCTTGGCACCCTGCCTACAGGCAGATTTTAAACTTTATGAAACAGTCTTCCCAGCTCCGAGCCAGACTGGCTGGAGTACCTCCCCACACCCCTCCAGTTCTCTCCTTGATCCTCTCACTTCCCTTCCCAGATGACTGCTTTCCAGGGGTGACCTGTAGGGTCAAAGGTCTAGGTTACTGAGTATCTGTTTACCTGTTAGTCACCTCAGTCCTATGGTCCTTCCACTTGGTACTTGGGAGGGGGAGGGGATGGCCCAGACTGCCCAGTGCAGAGAGGCCCGGGACCCCATATCCTCAGCAGAGCTGAGGTAGGGCCTGGAGGCAGTGGCGGGGGTGGTGTTAGGAGGAAGGATGCTGCCTGGGCAGTGGGTGTGCATGGAATAAGACTGAGCCTGAAATTCCCAAACAGAAAGTGTTTATCCCAAAGTTAGGGTGTGGTCGGATATCCAACCACTTTGTATAGAGGGGGGCAGGGGAACTTGGAGAGGCAATGAGCAGGGTGACCCTCTTCCAGTCTCAGGCAGGTTGATTACTGGGATGCAGTTAGGTTTGTAGCGAGCATTACTCTTCTCCCAGTAGCTGCCATGCTGTGTGTCCCGTGGCCAGCCGCTGCTTCTGCCTTTCTGTCTCTACAGACCTCTGTGGCCTCATCCCAGCGAGGCTGCCCTCTTTCCCGCCCTCCTCCCTTAGCCCCATCAGAGCGCCCACTTCTCATGGTTGGAGCAGAGCAAGCCCTATGCTGGGAACAGGACAACTGCAGGGCAAGTCCAGGACCACAATTCTGAGCCAAATTTGAAGCAAGCTTTATTAAATAACTGACCAGGTCTCTAGGCCAGATTCCTAGCTTGTGTGCCCAGTTTACACTAGTGTTAGGAGCCTACAAAGGCAAACCCACCCTCCAAAGGCAGTGTGGAAGTGTTGAACAATCTGCTTTTCATCATCCCTTGTGTCTCAGTGAGGGTGTCATTGCTGTGAAGAGACACCATGACCAAGGCAACTCTTATAAAGGAAAACATTTAATTGGGGCTGGCTTACAGTTCAGAAGTTTAGTCCATTATCAAGGTGGAGAAGCGTGGTGGCACACAGGCAGCAGAAGTGAATTGGCTTGACTGCTTCTATGAAGGCTGTTCCTATTTGTCTTAGTTAGGGTTTTACTGCTGTGAGCAGACACCATGACCAGTGCAAGTCTTATAAAGACAACATTTAATTGTGGCTGGCTTATAGGTCAGAGGTTCAGTCCATTATCATCAAGATGGGAGCATGGCAGCATCCAGGCAGGCATGGTGCAGGAGGAGCTGAGAGTTCTACATCTTCATCTGAAGACTGCTAGCAGAATACTGACTTCCAGACAGTTAGGATAAGGATCTTATAGCCCACACCCATAGTGACACACCTACTCCAACAAGACCACACCTCCTAATGGTGCCAGTCCCTGGGCTAAGCACATACAAACCATCACATGATTCCAACCACCACTGTTTGTTTCTATAATTGACACCTCAGGGTGGGAGGTTGACCTTAGTGTTTTGGTCCACAGGTGCCCAAGCTCTGGCCTTGACAATTCTGGTTATGTTCTGAGTGAACACACATTTGAAAAAGAACTCTTCTGTGTGGATGGGGGCCCTGAGGAAAAGCAGCGACTGTTCTTGGAGCCCTGTGCCTATGCTGCTAACCCTTTCATTTCCTAGACACATAGGAGTGCCCTGTTGAGGCAAGCTGACCGCACAGGACCCACTTTGGCCTTTCTGAATCTGGATGGAACAAGTCATGATCAGTCAGGTGTCCTATATTGGATATGGCTAGAGATCTCGAAAGCTGAGTTATGGAAGAAGCCAGGCTGGCCCAGCCTGTCACTCAGCCTGAGCTTGTGGCAGCTGCTGATACCCAGCTGCATCCTGTGTGGCCTGAATAAGCAGATGGGGTGAGAGTTGGCTGTCAGTCCAGATGCTGTTCTTCCGTAAAGCATTCCAGAGGGTTGCTGAGAGAAGAGAGGGAGGGGGAAATCTGGCTTTAGCATATATGTCTGATCGAGGAGGGATATCTAGTCTAGACTAAAATTCTGGATTTGTGGAGAAACTAATAAATTCTTTGCCTCTAAGTTTTTGGAGATTGCTTAAGTTTCTAAGTTCCTGAAGTCTTAGGAATGGAACCTAGCTTTAATAAAAGCATGCATGGATGGAGTCTACATCTAGAACCTTCTGGTTTGAGTTTACTGCTACTGGGGCAGTGTCCACCCTCACAGCTGCTTCGTTGGAGGCTGCTGGCCTGAGTTGGCTGTTGTATCCCATGTATTAGCTCGTGACTGCTGTGTGCTGGCCTTTCTGTAGAAAGGAGGATTGGGAGGCCCCATGGTGGCCCTGCCATTAAGGTCTAGATTTTAGTTCTCCTTACCCTCATAGCTGGTATGCACACGAGCCTCAGGCCCCCTCCTTCCCTGACGCCAGCCAGGATTCAGAGATAGCCTCAATGCCCGGAGGTGCTATGGTCATGTGGTATAGCACCTCCCACCTCCTCTAAAGAAAGAAGGCCACCCCCCCTTACTCAGCCATGTTGGCCTGCACTGTCCTCAAAGCCCCCACCACACTGCTGTCTGTCTGTCCATCCATCTATGGCATCAGGGCTTCTTTACTAAATCTTACCAAAAGACAGACAAACAAACAGACAGTCTTTCTCAATGTCACTTGAGTCCCCTGAGTTTCGGGTTTACCCCGAACCTTTCATCTGTGAAGGAAGTGGCCAAACACTCCTTGCCTGAGAGGACTGGCTGATGATGACCCTCAGGCAGAGCTGGCTGATTACGACACAGGGCCCTGTTGATGTCTTGGCTGTGCTGGACTAACGTAAGGATCTGTCGGCTGCCATGTGTCTGGCCCCGTACTCAGTGTTTTCAGGCCTCATCCCCATTACCATGTGTATCAATCCCTTTCCTCCTGTCTTGTGACTGAGCAGTTTCTACCCAATTAAAGGGGCATGCCACATTTATTTAGCTGTTCATCAGTTGATGGATATCTGGGCCACTTTTTTGTTATTGTTAGTGTTAACAGCACTGACTTCTTAGCAGGCATACGTGTTTCTTGTTTGTGGATCCCCAGAAGTAGAATTTCTGGGTAAATGGTGAGTCTCCCTTAAGCAGTGAGACTGGTTTCCTATACAAGGCACATCATTTCACAGGCCTGACAGGAGTGGGTGAAGGCTATGATTTCCCAGATCCCGTACAACACTCAGTGTCTTAGGCTTTTACTGCTGTGAAGAGACACCATGACCACAGCAACTCTTATAAAGAACAACATTTCATTGGGGCTGGCTTACAGGTTCAGAGGTTCAGTCTATTATCGTCAAGGCAGGAAGCTTGGCATCATGCAGGCAGACGTGGTGCTGGAGAGGGAGCTGAGAGTTCTACATCTTGGTCCTCAGGCAGCAGAAGGAGACTGTGTCCTCACTGGGCATAGTTTGAGCATAGGAGACCTCAAAGCCCACCCTCACAGTGACGCACTTCCTCCAGCAAGCCACACCCACTCCAACAAGGCCACGCCTACTCCAACAAGGCCACGCCTACTCCAACAAGGCCACGCCTCCTAATAGTGCCACTCCCTATGGGCCAAGTATTCAAACCACCACACTTAAGAGTGACCCTTTTGATATTTACATGTTTGTGCTATTTTTGTGGTCAAACCAAACCAGCCAAGCATGCTTATTTCTTTAAAGATGTATGTGTATGGGTGCTTTGCCTGCATGTGTGTATGTCTGTGCACCATGTGTGTGCTTTGTGCTTGCAGGGGCCATTAGAGGGCATTGGATCCTCCCTGGAACTAGAATTATAGACAAGTGTGAGACTCCATGGGGGTGCCAGGAATGGAACCTGGGTGCTCTGGAAGAGCAGCCTGTTCTTTTAACCTCTGGGCCTTTTGTCCAGTCCCCTCGAATGTACACCCTGATTCATGAGCTTGTGCGGTGATTTCTGTGCGGACTCAGTATGCTCTGCTTGCTCCAAGGGTTGGCTGTGAACTTGGAGCCCAGGAGGCTGACTCAGTCTCCAGGAAATGCAGCCCATCTGCAGCCCTTGCGGTCCGGCTAGGCCAGTGGGAGTGGAGGTATTTTTCTCTGTGAGCTCCTATGTTCATTCCTTCTCTCCCTATCACTCTCCAGGGACCTGGAGGCCAGAGCGCAGAACGAGTTCTTCCGGGCTTTCTTCAGGCTGCCGAGGAAGGAGAAGCTGCACACGGTGGCAGACTGTTCCCTCTGGACACCCTTCAGTCGCTGCCACACGGCTGGGCGGATCTTCTCCTCCGACAGCTACATCTGCTTTGCCAGCAGAGAGGATGGCTGCTGTAATGTTGTGCTTCCCCTGAGAGAGGTAGACCTAACATCTCACCCATGCTACCTGCTTTGCATCCTGAAGCACCCTTTACCATTCGGACCCAAGTGTTGTCTGCTTTATGTTGCTCAAGCAAAACACTCAAGGGCAGATAAACTTATAAAGAGAAGAGGGTTAGCTCACAAGAGAATGGTGCTATGTTTAGGCTTGGATCTGGTCAAGGCCTTATCAAAATATGGTGACGCAGTGGCTGGAGCTATCACATGGTAAAACGGAGAGCAAAGGCCGACTGTCTGTAGCTGTTCGCAGTGACCTACTTCCTGAGAACTGTATTCGTCCTTTCTGAAGGACATGCTCCAGTGACCCAACCACACTGACTAGGCCCCATCTCTTATTACCCCACCTCTTACCACAGCTTCACAGGGACCATGCTCCTCACTAGTGAGCCTCTGGGGTCATGCAGAAATCCAAACTACAGCCTCTGTGGTGCCGCTGTGTCAGGGCAGAGGAAGGGTGTCCACATACCAGGGCTTTATCCTAAAGATGGCCTTCTGGCTCTCTGAGGAGCAGGACCTGAGTGCTCATTCCTGGTTGGCTGTGACTCTTCTGGTGGTGCTTTAGCGGCCCCAACATTTGCCCAGAAGGGCTGGGTAACGAGAGCATTCCGACCTCCTCCTCATTGGTGAAGCCATTGTTAAAGAGTGTACTGAGGAATTAGAGCTCTCCCAAGAGCTCTCAGGAATAAGTTCTCCCCTTTTATTCCTCCCAAGAGAGAAGCAACCTATAAAAGTGTCACCTGCAGGAACCAAATGGCAAATTCCTTGGTTTACGTTCACTCCTAGAGCTTCAGCTTAAAAATGTAAAGTTACGTATCTTACTGTAAAATTTCATAATTCTCTTATTGAAGAAGGTCAGAGACAATATAAGCTTCTGTCCGGATGTGGACAGCTCAGTCCTTTGGTTTTGGGCACCTCAGTACCAAGACCCATGAAGACCGCTGGAGTCTGGCTGCTTGTGTGTCCGTCCTGGGCATTATTAGAAGGCTCAGTTCCCTCACCTTGGTGACCTCTGATCTCCATGTTGCTATTCTGCAGTTGACATGTTCACTTTTATAATCAGTCAACTAAGAAAGCCAAGTCAGGTGTGGTCCCAGCTCTTGGGGGACAGGGGCAGGCACATGTCTATGAATTCAAGGCCAGCCTGGTCTACACAGTAAGTTCCAGACCAGCCAGAGCTACGTAGCAAAACCCTGTCTTCAGACAGAAAAGAGAAATCCAACACACACACATAATTTATCCTTATAACCATTGTTCGGTGTGCAGTGGCACCAAGCATGTTCCCCATCCTCTCCGGGATGTCCGTCTTTCCAACTTGAGACTCTGCCCCACTTAGAGACTAAAGCCCCTCCCCTGATGAATTTGGCTACTCAAGGTAGCTTGAGTAAATGGAGTCATATAGCATTCTTACTTTGTTTTGTTTTTAAGTGTGTGTGTGCGTGCACACACATGTGAGTGCAGTTTCCTCTGGAGGTCAGGAGACAGAGAGCATTGGCCACCCTGGAGCTGAAGTTACAGGTAGTTGTCACTCATCCTGATGTAGGCACTGGGAACTGAACCAGGGTTCTGGGCAAGAGCAGTACGTGCTCCCGGCTACTGAGCCACCTTTCCAGCCCCTGTATTTATCTTTTTTATGAGTGGCTTATCTTTTTTATGAGTAGCACAGCATCAGCAGGCTTCATCTATGATATAGTGTGGGTTGGAGTTTCTTTTTTGGAGGCTTATTGCTACTTTGTGATCTGTTTGCTTAGCCACTCATCCTGTGAACAGAGCCTTGGGCTGCTGCCCCCTTGTGGCCCTGACAGGTTACGATGCCCAGCCCACTTTCCTGCCTTTGCACAGATGTGTCAAGGGTGTGATTACACACCTGCCAGGCTCCGGTCTTGTACTTTGTGTGTCATCTCCGTTCCAGGTAGTGAGCATTGAGAAGATGGAAGACACGAGCCTGCTCCCCAACCCCATCATAGTGAGCATCCGCAGCAAGATGGCCTTCCAGTTCATTGAGCTCAAGGACAGAGAGAACTTGGTGGAGGGCCTGCTGCTGAGACTGAAGCAGGTCCACGCCAACCACCCTGTGCATTATGAGACCTCACCAAGTGATGATGACATGGTAGGAGCTTTTACAGAGATGGCCTTCCGTGACTCTTCTTGTGACTTCCAGGGACCGCCATGGTCTCCAAAGGGAGTTCTTGGAAAGACTGTGTGGGGGAGGAAAATGTGCTGGAGACAGCTGGGCTGGGCATTAGTGTGACGTCACTTCTGATGGCTCTGTCTGGAGCAGAAGGGCCCATAGGCGATCACTTGCACTTTGGAGGGTTGACCAGGCACTTCTACATACTCCCTGGATTGGAGAAGTTGATGTGACCCCCCTCCAGGTCAGAGGAGCAATAGGACCCCCCCCTCCATGGGGCACTTGTCATATACCTTGAAGCAGGCATCCCCTTTTCAAGGTTGCTGGGGCTGATGGTCAGGGTGGCTGTAATCTGTTAAAAGAGATGGTTTTTCATCCTAAGACTGGAGAGATACAGGAACATACTTGGGTTTGCTGGGACATCATTAGTTGTGACTTCCATTAGGAAACTTCTTTAATCTTTAAATTTCCATGTGTGTGTGATGAGCACATATGTATGCATGTATGCATGCACGTGGTGGATGTAGGAATCATCCTGATCATTCTTCCACCTGTTCATTGAGGTATGCTCTCTCAGTTAGACTCAGAGTGTGCTGATATGGCTACTCTCTCAAGCCAGCTTGCCCTGGGATCCCATCTCTGTCACATGTACCTGGCAATAAATGCGGATTCTAGATATTCAGACGCTGGTCCCGTGCTTGGTTGGAGCCCCATGTTTTTAACTGACACACAGTGCTGTCTGTACCTCCTCTCTCTGCCTTGCAGGCTTCACCTGTGTTTTACTCGACAAGCATCTGCACCAACAAGTTTGGGGATCTTGAGATGGTCTCTTCTCAAAGTAGCGAAGAGAAAGAGGAGAAGAGCCCCCTGCCACACCCCGAGCCCCTGACTGCCATCTTCCAGCAGTCTGGCAGCCAGAGTCCCGACTCCTGCCTGGTGAGTGATGCCCAGCAGCTCTGGGAAGTGGTGTGGCCTGTGGCCTGTGTGCTCTGAGTATCCATCGCTTCTCTTCCCTCTTTTTGTCCTAGGCCCTAAGTGAAGGGCAGGCAGTAGACAGCCAGCTCTTCCCGGAGTGTGGCCTGCCCAGTGGACAGTGCTGTCCCTATAGGTTCCTGGGTGTGCAATGAGTCTTTTGCTAGCCAGGACTTCTGTGCATGCCTTTTCTTTGCCTGTCACCAAACCTGAAGTTGGCATTTTGGCCAGACTGGCAGAACCCTGGGATCCACCTGTCTCTTCCCCCCCTCGATCCCCCCGTCCCCGGACCCCAACACTGAACTTACTGGGTTTTTACCTGAGTACTAGAGATTCAACCTCAAGTCGTCTGCACCGCAAGCCCTCCTCACCCACGGTCCCATGTCCCCAGCCCCTGTTGTCGCCTAATTTATAATTGTTCTCTTTAAATAGGGGGAGGGGTCGTGTCTAGTTGGTGAATAACTAGAAGGGGACTCTGGCTGCCAGGCAGGAAGCCACGCTGCAGCCACAGGCACAGGTGGTGGCCCCAAGCATGCTGCTTCCTAGCTAACGGCCTTTCAAATACAAACCGAATCTTAACTGCTTTACACACTCTGTTCAGACTTGTCCGAATGACCAGCGGTGCTAGGGTTACGGATGGTCCTCATATTATTAGACAGTGATTATTACAAATAGTTATTAATATCTTATAAAAGGCCTGAAATATTCCTGACATATGAACAGTTTTAGAGAAATAAATGTCCCCCTCATTTCTGATAATGAGAATGCACGTTGGAGACTCCAGTTCCAGGGGATCCATACCTCTCTGACCTCTGTGGGGACCAGGCATGCACAGGATGCATGTAGGCAAAAACGCTTATATAAAATACAATTTTTAAAAAAAAAATTGGAAATATTTTTTTCCAGGTTTGTTTTCCGCCTTTCTGTCAGGAAGCTCAGCACACTGGATACCTTTGTCACACTCTGCTGTCCTTGGAATCCAGCGGTGTTTTAGCAGTTGGCTTTGTATCAGTACCCCAAAGAGGCATTACCCCAAATTCTCCATTGGACACGCTCCTGTTATGAGCTGTGCCCTTTGTTCTCACAGACACCTCCGCTAGGCTCCTTGGGGCTCCGTGTTATTTGTCCTGAATCCTTTGTGCCTGGCAGCGGCTCACACATGTTTTGTGTGTGAACACTCTTATCACTGCTCTTCCTGTTGGTCCCTGATAAACTGAGACATTCTTTATACTGTTACTGATTGCGGATGGGCTTCTTGTCACCTTAACAAACATCTCCCTTTCCAGTCCCGGGAACAGATAAAAATCAGTCTGTGGAACGACCACTTTGTGGAGTATGGCAGGACTGTGTGCATGTTCCGAACTGAAAAGATCCGGAAGCTGGTGGCCATGGGGATCCCCGAGTCTTTACGTGGAAGGCTGTGGCTGCTTTTCTCAGGTAGGTTTGGGTGTGTTCAAACTTTTCGTAATCTTTGGGGTAGACTCTGAAATGGCCTTCCTGTGAGCAGCACGTAAGGATTGTTTCTGTAAACCCTCAGCATGGACTTGGGAGCCCCTGATGCGTTGGTTATCTGTGGACTCCCCTTAGGAAGTCTAGGTCCAGAGCATTGACCTTCTCCCTTAACAGTGGCTTCATGATTTATATGTGGTTGTGTTGCCTCTAATCTCAGTGCTGGAGATGCTGGGATCGGATTGAAAGTCCCCAGCCAAGCTGGCGTATGTAACAGGACTGGTCTTAGCCCTTCACCCACAAAAGATAAAGTAAACAAAAGTGTAAGCCTGCCCCTAGCCCTGAGACATACACCTGTGATCCTAGCATTTGGGAAGTAGAGACAGGAGAATCAGAAGTTAAAGGCTAGCCTCAGATGCATAATGAGTTCGAGGCAGCTTGGGCTACAAAAGAAGAAACCACTTGGACATAAAGTATCTTATTGGGTTTAAGCCCTGATAGGGACAACAGGGAAAAACTGTATTTGCTGACTGGCACTGTAGTGTTGAACTGAATTTCTCAGTGCAGTTTCTATTGGTCCTTCCTCCACTGGAAATATGGTACTCAATGAGGTGACGTCATCCTGTTACTCTTCAGATACCACGCGAATCATCAGAGAGAGAGAGAGGGCCTCATCAGGCCTCCGTAGGACGGTAGTCCTCCCATCTTAAGAGTCTTACACTAATGTTTACTGAGGCACGGGCTGAGGTGTGAATGACTTCAGAAGCTTCCTACCCAGGCTGGAAGCAGGTCAGGCTTTCTCCCACCCACCAAGGATGATTTTTGTCCTGCTGGGCAAAGGTGCCAGGCCAAGCGAGGGCCCTGCCCTCTGTGGTGTGACTGTAACCCCTGTCAGGTGCTGTGGGTACATGGCCAGGAGCTGCTTCCCCATATGAGCCTGCTCTACTGTGGTCACTGGTGAGGATCCAAAAGGCTGTGCCTGGGCACCATTCTGTCCCTGTTCACCCTTTCTGGGTATCTGTCTTGGTTACTGTTCTGTTGCTAGAAAGAGACACCATAGCCAACGCAACTTATAAAATAAATTCAACTGGCTTGAACCATGGCCATCATGGTGAGGAGCAGAGCAGCAGGAAGGCAAGCATGCTACTGGGGCAGTAGCTCAGCGCTCACATGTAATCTGCAAGTTGTAGACAGACAGACAGACAGAGTACACTGGGCCTGGTGTGGGCTTTTGAAACCTCAAAGCCAACCCTAGTGACACACCTCCTCTGACATGGCCACACCTCCTCTGACATGGCCACACCTCCTCTGACATGGCCACACCTCTTTTTTTTTTTAATTGTCTAACTTTTATTAAGGAAAAGTCCCCATTAAGTAAAGAGGTAGTTCAAAGTATGTCTAACATACAACAGATTTAGAACAGCCGTTATAAGGGGAAATAAAATGTTCTAAGTTGTTTGTTTAGGACAATATTTTAGAAATGGTGACATTAGTCACCTTTCACTTACACAGCTTCTAAACTAATGCAAAAATCACACCGGATTTACCTCCGAGCCACTTCAGTTTGGAGCTTGTTTTCATATTAAATAATAAATAAATAACAGTAATATTTTAAAAAACCAAGCTACAGTAAAGAGTCCTCTTCCTTTTGAAGTTTTCCTGGGAATCCAATCCATACAAGGCAAACACAGGCTGGCATGGTGGCATACGCCTTTGACCCCAGCACTCAGGAGGCAGAGGCAGCAAAGGCTGCAGAGTAAGATCCTGCCTCAAAACAAAACAAAACAAAAAAACAAACAAACCAAACCAAATGCTGAGTAACTAAGGTTCACCCCTGCCCCATATAATCACTAGTGTGAAAAGCCTTCTTCCACAATAAAATATATGTGCTGTCTCTTTGCTTTAAAATCTGAGAAACATGTAAGCAAAGAACTCAAGTCCCACCGAAATTAAATATCTCACATAAAAATAAGACTTCTCCAGCCAAGAAATGGAAGAGATCACAAACTAGGTAAGTGATCTGCACTTGCAAACAGAACCAAAAATTTTACTAAGAGAAAACCCTAAGAAAGACAACTTTAAGTCATTGGTTCTCAACCTTCCTGTCCCGTGAGACCCTTTAATACAGTTTTGCATGCTGTGGTGACCCCAACCATAAAATTATTTCTGTTATTTCATAACTGCATTTTTGCTACTGTTATGAATCATAATGTAAATAAATCATAATGTAAATGAAAAGTTGCTATGGTCTTAGACAACCCCCGTGAAAAGGTCAGTTGACAGCCCCTCCCCCAAGGGGTCACGACCCCACCCACAGGTTGAGAACCACTGCTTTAAATGATGAAAGAAAACCAGGCAAATTTATTCTTATTAGGACACAAAATTGAGATCTTGTCTCGTTTCAAATCATGTGACAGACACTGTAAGCCCTATGAGGACAGGGACCATGTGACACTGTAAGCCCTATGAGGACAGGGACCATATCAATCTTACCTTGCTGTCCTCAGAATATGACACAATACCTGGAAATTCCAGTTGGCTCCTAACTTCCTGACGATGTGGGAGTAGCTCAGGGCTAGAGGGCATGCTTAACGCGCATGAGGCCTTGGGTTCAAACTCTCCAGCATTAAAAAAGAGGGGAAAAAAAGTGCCTTCTGAGTGAAATAAATCATGAAATAACCTCCAACCAACCAGAAAGACAGTATTATTTGAACCCATGCTGTTTTAAGTCTTCAAACTACTAACAGTAACTGGACAAGAATAAGCACATGGAGCGCCATCATCAAATGATGCTCAGAGAAAATATTTCAAACATTGGATGAGTAGAGTTCCGTAGAACTGGTGCTCTTTGGATGAATCCTGCAAAATTCCAAATGCTAGGAAGCATTATTAGGCCACACATTGAGTGATGTTGGGCATAAAGGACCTAGCAGTCATATTAGCTGACTGTATTCATATTTAAGTATTTAGTAGAAATTATACCTCAAATCTGAGCCATGTGTAAATAGATCAAATTATGTCTATATATAAATTAGTTTTAATTTTGGGATCAGCTGTCCACATACTCTCATAGCTTAAAAATAAAAACAAAACTCTTGTGGAAATAAAATTTCTTAGATAAAATAAGTTTCATATTTGGATCACTTTCACATTATTCTAACTTGCCCTTCTCTTAATAGTCAAACCAGTCAGTCATTTAGAAATAGTATAATATGGCCGTACCTCATCTAACATGACCGCACCTCCTCTGACATGGCCACGCCTCCTCTGACATGACCACACCTCCTCTGACATGGCCACACCTCCTCTGGCATGGCCACGCCTCCTCTGACATGACCACACCTCCTCTGACATGGCCACACCTCTGACATGGCCACACCTCCTCTGACATGGCCACACCTCCTCTGACATGGCCACACCTCCTCTGACATGGCCACACCTCCTCTGACATGGCCACACCTCCTCTGACATGGCCACACCTCTTAATCTTTCCTAACAGGTTCACCAACTAGGGACTAGGCATTCAAACCCGGCGAGCCTGTGGGGGCCATTCTCATTCAAACCACCACACTGGGGCTGGAACCTTCCCCAGACTTTCCTCACAGCCACCCTTGCTAGTGACCCCGCCCCCCGCCCAATTATTTCTTTTCTCCCTCTTGCATCAATTTGGTCCTGCCCTTTTCCTGTCCAAGATTCCTGCCCGTACACCTTGTGATTTGCAGCAATTGTACAGCCTCAGCCTAGGCCAGCCTTGGCCGTGTTCCTTCCAGCTCCTCTTACGATTGTCTGGCCTATGACTGTGCAGGCACCCCCCCTGCACCCCCACAACCCCCCCCCCACAGTGTTTAATAGTAACTTCTATTCACCTGCTCCAATTGCCATCTCCAAGACTTACAGCCTCCTCCTGCTAATCTAGGCCCAGTCCTGGAAGCTTCTAACCTCCGTACGATCAACCTTATCTAGGCCTAGAATGTTCTCAGCCTCTGAGACTTGCTGCTGAATGAGCTCACCCTTCTGGCACTTCCTAAATTCTGGCTGGCTGGTCAACTCAGCTGTTCTGGCTCTAACTCCTCTCCAAACTGGTTCAGTCTGGCTTCTCTGGGCTTCTCCTGAATTGCTCTGCTTGGCCTCATACTAACTTTGGCAATTTGTTTTAATCTGCTGGCTCCTTCTCGTTCTCTGGCTTGTTCTATCTTTACCTGTGTCTGCTTGGTCTCTCTCTGCAACCTGCCTCTATACAACTGTCCTGCTGAAACTGCCTCCTGCTTTGCTTTCTCTTATGTAGTCTCTTTTCTCTCTCTTCTCCTGAGAGTTGGGCAGATCCTATTCTGTCAAATCTCTCTGTCTCATCACTTTGCGTCTCACTTTCAAACATGGCTGCTTCCTTTTATAAATTAACTTTATCTTCATTGTTTGAGATTAAAGGTGTGTACCTAAGGGATTAAAGGTCTGGACCTAAGCTTTTCTGTACCCGAAACTTGCTCTATCCCAGACTAACCTTGAACTCAGAGATCTGCTTGCCTCCATCAGCTGGGATTAAAGGTGTGTCTATATTCTAGCCGGATCACACAGATCTTAAAGGTCTTTGAATATGATCTCTTGCCAGAGTAGCCATGTTCTGAATTAAAATGTCTCTACACCCGTGTCTTCAGCAGCTGCCTGTCAGACACACACCATGGTGGCTCCACCTTTAAAATTTCTTGTGTAGGGCTGCTTTGTTTCACACAGGATGCAGGAATGGATAGGGCCACATCAGCTCATGAGGGACTGTTTGCTTTGCTGGCAGGAAGGTAACCGTGGTGTTCAGGCAACTGCCAGTCACCAGCTCATTACATGTGAGAAACGGTCTCATGACATGTGGTTGATCGCCACTGTGCTGGTGGGATCACAGCTGCTCCCTGCAGAAGGGAGTTGAGGCACAGAGCTGTTTTTACCATACCTATTTGAGTTTAAAACCTTGCCTAACCTTTGTTCGAATGGTATCCAGTTCTGCTCCTTCTCCCCTCAGAGCCCACCTTGTGTGTTGTGGGGCAGGTCCCTGAGTGGGCAAATTCCTCACACCCACCAGTCATTTGTTACTCAGCACCTGCCTGGTTGAAGCCTGGGCCGTGGCTCTGGGGTGGTGGCCAGCCTGCTCTGGGTTGTCCCTACTGGCTGCTGTGGGCTGCTTGCCAGTGCTTTGTTAGCCTTAATCTGGGATGTGCTTTCTTGTGCTCTTTGCACATGACAATTTGTTAATGAACTAACACAGGACAGTTGTATGTGGACTTGTGTATATCTGGGCAGTGCAACTTTTCAAAGCATATTAATAACCCGCCGGCTTCAGGTGTGTGCTGAAGATTGAATTCTGGGCCTTTCCCATGCTCAGCATGCACTCTGTTACAGAGCTGCACTCTGCCCGATTTGTGGAATGGGCCTTTCGCCCTTTCTGGAGAGCATTTTTCTTAGAAGAGCTACTTTCTTTCTTGTTGCTATTTTTGGGTCAGTTTGTCTGGCAGTAGCAAGGCCTCTGGATGTTTTATGACATTTACTGACGCATCCCTCACTTGTCGTGACATCATCCTGATAGGCATGTTCTTTTGAAATGTTGCTCCCCACTCCTCAGATGCTGTAACAGACCTGGCCTCCCACCCTGGGTACTATGGGAATCTGGTGGAGCAGTCGATGGGACGATGCTGCCTGGTGACAGAGGAGATAGAGAGGGACCTGCACCGCTCTCTGCCTGAGCACCCTGCCTTCCAGAATGAAACTGGTATTGCTGCCTTGAGGCGGGTGCTGACAGCGTATGCCCACCGGAACCCCAAGATTGGATACTGCCAGGTGAAGCAGCATGCATGGAGCTGTGAGGATTCTGTATTTTGTGTGCAATGTCGCCCCAGGCTTCTGCTCTGTTTCCGGCTGTCTGGACAAGCACCTTTCCCAGAATCGATATTCCAAACTGCTGTCCAATCAAACAGGCCGATCATCTGGGAAGGGGGCTTTGGGGGTGGATGTCAGGATGGGCAGGTGCCATGCACACTGGAGACGGAGTGGGCTAATTAGCCTTCAGACCGTGGAAGAAATCATAGGGTTGACGTGGCAGTGTGCTCACGGAGGAAAGGGCGATTTGGAGCAGTCGCTTTCCTGTTAGAATTGGGAGTGGAGAAATGGAGGTCTGCAAGCCCTTCCAAGTGGTAGGATGTAGCCAGCGAAGCATCACATAATCCAGGGATTCAAACAGCACCCCAGCAGGAGACTGGGTTAGGAGCCCTGACATTTGCAAATATAAGATTTAACTTTCTGGTAATCAACAGAGCCAGTGGGTAGTCAAAGTATATGTATGTGTCTCTGCTGTCTGAATATACAGAAAATAGCTGTATTGACCCAAGCTTGAAGCCATTTTACAGCTAACCATGATGTAGACTATTCAACTCAGGATCACTCATTCCACTTCTGCTGCCATTATGCTTGTGGAAACTCTACCCCATGCGTCACTTGGGCTTGTTTTGTAGTTCAAACACAGGGCTTCTCAAATGCATGCTGGGGATGTTGGTGTGGCACTAGGTAGACTGGGCACTAACAGTCCCCTTTGTGGCCCTCCATACAGTCCATGAACATCCTGACCTCTGTGTTGCTGCTGTATGCCAAAGAGGAGGAAGCCTTCTGGCTGCTGGTTGCTGTGTGCGAGCGCATGCTGCCTGATTACTTCAACCACCGGGTGATTGGTAAACTGCCTTCCTCTTCCTCCTCCCTCTTCCCTTCCCCCTCCTCCTCTGTATTTGATGTCTGAGCTTGGGGAGAACAGTCATTGTTAGCCCTGCTCATAACTCACCCCTGCTCTCCTCAAACACACACACACACACACACACACACACACACACACACACACACAGCTTTTAACTCAGGGAAATCCTGTTGACATACCAGCAAAGTAAAACCAGGTAGCCATGGTACACCTATGGCGATTAGATTGAAAAACCTGTGGGCTGAAATGAATAGCTCATCTCTAAGAGGGAAGGGAAAGCCCCCAGGTTGGAGGATCCCATCAGTGTAAAACCCCCATGAGTGCGTGTGTGCTCAGGCCTGGAAAGGAGAGGCCGTGCTCTGGGTTTCCAGGCCAGAGGAGACACGTGCCAGAGGCCCCCACGGAAGGGGACAGTGACAAAGCTTTCTTTGGGTTTACGTTGGTTCGCTTTTTGTTTCTTGGTGCTGGTCACTTAAGAGACAGGTTGGTTGGCTTGGTTTTGAAGGCTGAAGGGTCCAGCACCTGCACAGAGAATTCAGGCCAGGGCTCCATGGTGGGGATGCATGTTGGAGCATGTGGTCACATTTCCACTGGGGAAGCGGAGAGAGTTAGGTAAGAACATCTTGCTCCTTTCCTGCAGCCTTTGCGGGAGAACTGTCTTGTCCCCCTAAACCTGAGCACCTCTCATTAGGCCCTACCTCCAAGTAATACCATCTGGGAACCAAGCCCCTCCAGGACCTGGCAAGATGCAGTTGTAGCCTGACCTTAGCAGGGGTCAGAGTGAGCCTATGGCTGGTCAGCCTGCCCTGGGTAGATCGTCTCTGGTGTGATTTAGATGTGGGTCTACACAATCTCTGGCCCCACAGCCTCCCAGTGAAGAAAACACTAAGGTGGGCGATATTCTTAAGGATACTTCTTAGTAATCCAGATGAGGCATCAAAGTGGTTTAAAGTTAGGGTAGCCGGGCGTGGTGGTGCACACCTTGAATCCTAGCATGTGGGAGGCAGAGGCAGGAGGGTTTCTGTGAGTTTGAGCCCAGCCTGGTCTGTAAAGTGAGTTCTGGGCCAGCCAGAGCCATACAGAGAGATCCTGTATTGAAAAACTAAACAAAAAATGACACAATTAAGGCTGCCGGGAAGGCAAGATGGCCCTGTGGGTAAACGTACTAGGCATTATGACCTGAGAGTGATCCCTAGGGTGATCCCTAGGGTGACCCCTAGGACCTGCGTGACAGAAGGAAAGCACTGACCCCAGAACATTGTTCTCTTTCCTCCGTGCATGCCCTCCTCCACCCTCTCTCTGTGTCTCTGTCTTTCTCATACACACATACAGATGTGCATACACACGTGTGCACATGAATAAATATAATTTACAAAGAAAGAAATTAGGGTGTCAGTGTAGGAACAAAGGACCAGGGTGAGAGAATTTGGTGGCTGGCTGTAGGGCCCAGCTGGGAAGCTGATACCTTTGAAGACTGTCTTCTAAGAACTGAAGGATCTGTCAGCTTGTAGCAGTGAGAAATAGACTGGGGGATGTGTATGCTCAGGCTGTGTGTTATTTTGGATATATGTGTGCCCTTGATGGGCACCTGGCTCTCTTCCTTGCCCAAGTGGGCCAGTGGGCAGCATGGCTGTTTCCCATGGTTTTATGTGAAGACTGCAGAATATTAAGAATTGTGGTGTCTCTGGGAAAAGCATTGTCAAAGCCAATGGTTGCTAAGTGGTTCTGTGAGACAGCTTACAGTGTCCGTGTGTGTGTGTGTGTGTGTGTGTGTGTGTGTGACTGCTGCCACCATGAGAAACAAATGCACAATTTAGAGCATGTCCCTCACCATAGGTCACTTTGCTGCCTGCAGCTGGTTTCTGTCACCTACAGTGACATTGGCCTACTCCGGAAAGACCTGTTTCATTCCTTCCTTCGTACACTGTCTGTGGCCAGCCCCAGCCCTAGCATATGTAGGTACTTTGTTCTGCTGCGCAGACCTGTCTAGTCACTGTGTTAGTTACCATTCTTAGAGGAATAAGAACTGACAGTGAATGTATATTAGGGATCCCATTACACTGGCTTACAGGATACAGTCTGGCTAATCCAGGAGTGACTGTCTCACAGTGGCCAGGCAGAGAGCCAATGGCTTCTTGGTACATGAAGCGTGATGTCTAACATTCCCCATTTTGCTCTGAAGACCTGAAGGACTGCTGGAAAACTTCTGGTCCTCAGATGTCATTAGAGCCACCAGTGAAGGAACACCACAGTAGGGAAGTGATGAGTCAGCAAGAGGGAGGGCAGGCAGGGAAAAGCAGCAGGCCCTTCTTCCATCCGGCCTCAATCTAACCACACTTAGGGTGGGTCATCCCACTGTGACCCTCAGGGGATCCCAACTGCTTCACATTGAACTGATTCCAGATGAGAAATCAGGTGGCCTTCAGTTTGAGCCCATGAAATAAAGTTCAGTGAAGATTCATGTCATTCCCGCCATGTTTCCCTTGGAGGATCTGGGTACAGGGGACTGTGTTAGGTAATAAGATACCACCAGTCTTATGGAGTAGATGCCACTGGGTGACTTATGTTTTGTTTCAGTGGTGTGCAAGCCTCAGCTTGCTCCTTGCTAACACCTGGGATTGTCTTATCCGTGTGCAAATGGCATTTGTCCTGTGGCTTTTAGTTTGTATCTCACAGATCACTTTGAACTAATTGCTTTGAACACATTTCTCTGTTCCCTGCTATCTGAAGGCAAGTTTTAGATGACTTTAAAAAGGAAACTGGTTATTGGCCTCTTACAAAGCTGCAGAAGTTGTTTGCTTCGGGTTTGAGAGTGCCAGGGAGATGTGCCGTGACAGTTTTCTCTAGTGAAGCTCACATTTGCATTTTGTTGCTGGTTTCTTTTGAAGAAAGGATTGTTTTTTAGACAGGGTTTCTTTGGATAGCCCTGGCTACTCTCGGACTCTATAGACTAGACTGACCTTGAATTCACAGAGATCCGCCTGCCTCTGCCTCTGTCTCCCAAGTGCTGGGACTAAAGGTGTGCACCACCACCGCCCATCAAAGAATGGAATTTTTGATGTTTCTGGTGGGTAGTACTTTTTATACCATAATCCTGTCTTATCCCCTGTATTTTCTTCTAGAAGTTCTAACTTCACCTTTACGTCCATGGCTTATTTCCTACATGTTTTTCTAACCTGTGTAAGGGCAGGGTTAGAGCCCCTTTCCCCACTGATTAAGCACTGGTTTTTTGAAAGACTGTCTTTACACTGAATGACAGTGGTTAATGTCAAGAATCTGTGAACTAAGCACATTCCTTTCTGGGCTCCAACTCTGGTTTCATGATACTACCTTAGAACATGAGTTCCTAAGGACCAAGGTGTCCTGCTCTCTTTGGCAGGGGCTAAGGTGGACCAGTCAGTCTGTTTTTGAGGCGCTCGTCTCTCTCTCTCTTTGGCAGGGGCTCAGGTGGACCAGTCTGTTTTTGAGGAGCTTATCAAGGAGCACCTCCCAGAGTTGGCGGAACACATAAGTGACCCCTCAGCCTTGGCGTCCATCTCTCTCTCCTGGTTCCTGACTCTGTTCCTTAGCATTATGCCTCTGGAGAGTGCTGTGAATGTTGTCGATTGCTTCTTCTACGATGGGATCAAGGCCATCTTCCAGCTGGGGCTGGCTGTGCTGGAAGCCAATGCAGAAGAACTATGCAATAGCAAAGATGATGGACAGGCCCTGATGATCCTCAGCAGGTGGGCTCTGGCTACTTCCTCTGTGGGTCTTGGGGGAATGGAGTAGGTTGCAGCTGGGGCAATGGGAAGACCACAGAGGGAGGCCACAGCATGTGTGCCCCATCTGTGGAAGCTTTCTGTTCATACTGCCCCTTGGCACCTGTCATCCTGTGGTCTCTCCAAAATGAGTCTGTCATGTGGCACGACCACTGGGTTACAAAAGTGGCCATCTTCTTTCTTTCTGCCAAATGAGAGTTCAGGAAGAATAGGGCCCTAAATGCTTTTGTCTTCTAAGAAGATCTTAGATGGAATCACTGTGGTGCTGAACAGGACTGAGGACAACCCAGAAATGCTGGCTCATGCATGGGTAGCCAACTGGAAGTGTCAAGTACCACATATAGAGCAATGGTTCTCAACCTGTGGGTTTGTATATGGGATTGTGTATCAGGTATACTGTGTATTAAGTATTTACGATTCATAACAGTAGCAACATTGCAGTTATTAAG
Organism: Rhynchomys soricoides; assembly: GCA_019843965.1. Taxonomy (NCBI): domain Eukaryota; kingdom Metazoa; phylum Chordata; class Mammalia; order Rodentia; family Muridae; genus Rhynchomys; species Rhynchomys soricoides. The sequence continues at coordinate 16,053,324 of JADRCH010000031.1, read as the reverse complement.
TAGCAACAAAATAATTTGGCTGGGGAAATTATATGGCACGAGGAACTATGTTAAAGGGCTACACATTAGGAGGGTTGTTTACTGCTCTACACTAGTAGAGCAGTAAATGAGCAAGACACAGGTTGGGCCTGGACCCTGGCTGTCGGAGATAGTTTCTTTTCAGAATATGCTGGGAGCTTAAAACCATATAGGCACAGTTTATGATGATGTCACTGGAGTCTCAAGGCTTAGCAATGCTTGGAGCCCAGGTCCACAAGCCTGACTTTAGAAGCTTTCTGCTTCTGCTGGAGTGACCATGGTATTTGGTGCCTTGCCCTACCCTGAGTGCTAAGAGTGTGAGTGTGCTGGGGTCTCGTGTGCCCAGTGCTCTCCCCGTGAGGGGAGATGTGGGCTTTAACTGTGGGGGTGTGCTCAGGTTTCTAGATCACATTAAGAATGAAGACAGCCCGGGGCCCCCCATTGGCAGCCACCATGCCTTTTTCTCTGATGATCAGGAGCCCTATCCTGTGACCGACATTGCTGACCTGATCCGGGACTCCTATGAGGTACAGGAGCCCCTGTTCCATCCTCCCAGGCCCCTTCCTAGTTGGAAGCCAGAGTGTGCCTGGGAAATAGACACAGAGGGTTTCTGGCTGCTTCCTGTTAACTCTGGACTCAGCAGGCCCCTGTCTATGCAGAAATTTGGAAACCAGTCTGTGGAGCAGATTGAGCATCTACGCTGCAAGCACAGGATCAGGGTCCTGCAAGGCCATGAGGACACCACCAAGCAGAATGTGGTGAGCAGAGGTCACCTCCATCGGGCTTGTGGGTCACAGCTGACTGTGAGGCCTCACTGGTCATGAACATGGGAAGTGGTGCTTCCTTCTCTCTCCCTCACTGAACTAAAAACTTAGTAGTCACAATATCACAAAGAAACAATGAATTTTTAAGAGTCAAATTGTGAGCAGCTAACTACTGGGAACCTCCGTTTCCATGGTTATAAAGGGGGATAATGCCTATGGCTTAGTAGGAGAGAGCAGGAACTATAAAACACTCAGGCAGATGGCCGGCCGTGTCAACCTGGAGTCTCTGTGGTGTCTTCACCTCCATTAGAGCGGCTGGCTCAGAACAGTGTGCAAATTGGAAGGAGGCTGAAGACAAAACACCTTTAACCTGAATTTTGTGATAGAGACGAGTTGATGCTACTGAGACAAGGGTACTGCATGTCCCTCACTAGAAGGGAAGAGTCCCACCCTTCCTCTGATTATGCAGGGATGCACAGCGCAGGCCCGACCTTACTCCATCACTGTTAATTCTTTCCCTAAGCTCCGAGTGGTCATCCCGGAAGTCTCCATTCTTCCTGAAGACCTTGAAGAACTCTATGACTTATTCAAGGTAGGAAATCCAGGAGGAGGGAGTCCTGGGCCTTGAGCCAGGCCCTAGCACACAGGGCCGGGCCTGCCTGGGAGCCTGTGCCTTCTCCTAAGGGCCAATAGCAGTTGCCTTTTCTCTGGCAACAAAGGCTAGAGCTAACAGCGACTACTCTGAAATGATCGTGTTGCCTGTGTCTGCCCCTAAGCAGTTACTAGCTGTTACACACTTCTGTATCGTGTGGTTGGTCTGTAGCTGCTTCATATAGTTTCCCTTGGTCATGTCAACTCTTCCTCATGCTGTATAATCACCACTGTTGCTGTTGGGGTATGTCTTCTAGTTGGCTTTTTAGGGCATTGCACTTATTTAGCGTCTCAAGAAGTTGCCAAGGGTAGCTTCTTGCTTGTATGCCAGACAGCTGGGATTACAGGCATGCATCACTATCAGGGCAGTTAGCCTCTAAGTTTTTATTTAAGCGCTCACCCTAACGTTTTATCAGCAGATAGTGCCTCTTGCTTGTGTGCTGATCCAGAGCCCAGTTTATTTTTAACTAGTAATATTATAGCAAAAGAGCCCTGATTTTTTTAATCCTTGAGTTTTTTGTTTTGGTTTTTGGACAGGGTCTCACTGTGTTTCCCTGCCTGACCTGGAACTCAGATACTCACCTGCCTCTGTCTCCCAAGTACTGAACTTTTTATATAAGTTTTTGTATAGTGTGACACTTTAAAGGTTGAACCATGTGGGGCGCACTGTTTTCTGGTTGAGTGAGGTGCATCTCTTAGCCTCTGAATGAGACTCACACGGGAACCCCTGGCCCTGATTTACAATCACTCTCAGGTTCAACAGAGTGTGCTGTCCTCAGTTTACTTCCTCCTTTCCTGGGTTAGGGTTCACTATCCTGGTCTCTCACCGACTGCTTTATTCTTTCCATGAAAGAGGAGTGAGCATAGTGCTGCATGCCTTATAACCCAAGCAAATTGAGGCCTGAGCCAGGAGGGTCGGGAGTTCGAAACTAAGCAGGATGGAAAAACCAAGGCAAGGGACTGGCAAAAAACTCAGTGGATAAAAATGCTTGTCGCCAAGCTCCACGAGCTGAGTTCAGTCCTCAGAAACCTGTGGTAGAAGTAGAAACATAGACACACACACACACACACACACACGGGCAGGAGTCCTTGAGATATAGCCCAGTCAGAGGTAGAATGCTTGCCATGTTACATAGTTTTATTCCTGTTGCTATGACAAACTATCCTGACCAAAACAAACACCACCACCACAATATGAGAGAGGGAAGGGCTTATTTAGCTTAGAATTTCAGGCTGAAGTCCATTATTTTTGGGAGGTCAAGGCAGAACTCAATCACATCACATCCACTATCAAGAGCACAGGGAATAACAGTACTCTTGTTTGAAGCCAGCTTTCCCTTAAGTTGTTCAGGGTCCTCTGTCTAGGAAATGCTGCCCACAATGGATTGGGTCTTCCCTGCCCCCCCACCCCCCGACTTGCCCACTATGAGCCAAAGTTCTTAGGAAATTCCCCACTAAGTCTCTTCCCAGTTGGTTCTGGGTTGTGTTGACATTTAAAACTAACCAGCACACCTGCATGGGCAGGCCCTGAGCATGACCCTTAGTGCCACATAGAAAAAGGAGGTAAATGACTGGTACTTGTTGCCATTTGTTTTTATTACTGACATTAAGTAGTCCTTTGAATTTCTGAGCCCAGACTTGTGTGATGTCTCATTCTCTATCCAGTTGAGACCATTTTTCCAAATGACCAGCGTTAGGGTTTTACTACTATGAACAGACACCATGACCAATGCAAGTCTTACAAAGGACAACATTTAATTGGGGCTGGCTTCCAGGTTCAGAGGTTCAGTCCATTATCATCAAGGCAGGAGCATGGAAGCATCCAGGCAGGCATGGGGCTGGAGGAGCTGAGAGTTCTACATCTTCATCTGAAGGCTGCTAGCAGAATACTGGCTTTCAGGCAGCCAGCGTGAGGGTCTTAAAGCCCACACCCAGAGTAACAGACCTACTCCAACAAGGCCACATCTTCCAATAGTGCCACTTCCTGGGCCAAGCACATACAAACTGTCACAACCAGCTAAATTCATACACTCTGCTGGGCGATTATGCCCCAGTGCACATTTGAGTCCTTATTTTGCTTCCTTCCATGGTCTGTGTAAGACATAAAATCATACCTACTTCCTCACCATTAAAGAAAATAACTTGTAAGCAAAAATTGGAAGTGGCCTGCCTACCCTGTTGCTGCTGTGGCCCTTCCTTGTACGGTAATTGGTGTTTTGCAGTGAGCTGAGTTTCCTTCCTAGTCTGCCTGTAGATACACACAAGTGCAGTGCGTGCATTCAGATGGCCCCTTCTCTGGCATTACAGAATGTAGACTGTTAGAACTGCGACTGTAGCATTGGCCTTCCATAGTGCCAGCACTTGTTTTGACCCATTAAAGACAGAGGGGGTCAGTTTTTTTGCCAAATGAGATTTTGTATGCAAGTGATGGTTTTATCAAGAGACTGGACTTCTCTCAACGAAGGGCAAGTTCTGATTGCTTTAGTTTTTAATTAATTCCTGGGACTTGAATGTACTACTTTAAAATTTAAAGTTGATATACAGAACAACTCAGGAAATAAAAACTGCACCAGGTCCGGCTTCTACATCTGCACTGTGAACCTCATTACCCCGACCAACTAGCTGCTACTATTACCAGCTCCTTCCAAGTTCTGTATATCCGCGTGTCCTTTCTGAATTTCAAATAACCATTTTCAGTGACAATAATAAGATGTATCTTCACAATTAAAACTATATCAACTGAATCACACATCTAAAACAGGATAAAATGATAATTTTGTCATGTAATTTTGTCACGAAGAATAAGATTTTTAAAAATTGTGAAAACTTCATAATGAAATCAAAATTCATATTCACACGGACAAGGTTGAAGAGGACCTAAGTCAACATGGCCGTTAACTTAGCCATCCTCCTGTTGAGGGATGCTTGTTGTAATTTCAGCTTTACTGGCTTTGGGGTAAAGTGGCGACAGCTTTTCACTTGTCTGGCTTCGCAGCCTGCCACTCAATGTCCCCGAGAGAGGGTGGTGGGGGCCTCAGCCTTAGGTGTGTACAACCTTCCGAGGCACTATTGGTCCTGTGTGACACGGCCTTTTCTCTCCCATGCTTTAAGAGAGCACACATGATGAGCTGTTACTGGGAGCAGCACAGGCCCATGGCCCTGCGCCACGATCCCAGCAGGCCCTATGCTGAACAGTACCGCATCGATGCCCAGCAGTTTGCGCACCTGTTCCAGTTGGTATCACCATGGACCTGTGGGACACATACAGAGATCCTCGCTGAGAGGATCTTCAGGCTTCTGGATGACAACATGGACCAGCTCATAGAGTTCAAAGCCTTCATAAGCTGTCTAGGTATGACTAGACTCTATGTCTCCCTGTAGTAAGCTGACTTGGCATTCATCTGAGAACAGAAGGGCGAGCAGATCCATACAACTGATGTTTATAATTAGCCTGTTTGTCATCATTCTGTGACTTTCAAAGTTTGCTCTGCAGGCTCCTGACAGTCACCCTTAATGTCCTTCAGGGATGGGGGGTATTTAAGGTGTGGTCCTGGATTGAAAAGCACCCCACATACAAGACACCCTGCACTTCAGTCATCTCCAGCATTTGGACTCAAGGGACTAGACACACTCAACAAGGGTTTGGCCTCCAAGCCTAAGCGGAGACTAATGGAATTCATTTGTACCTAATTTCTCTCTTCAATCCTGCAGACATTATGTACAATGGAGAAATGAATGAGAAGATTAAGCTGCTCTACAGACTTCATATCCCCCCAGGTAAGAAAGTCAGTCTGGGCTCTCCTCCAACACAAGGTCAGCTCTGTACGCGCCCTGTGCTGGTTCTTTCTAGATTTAGTTCCCTTTTCTCCTTGTGGATATCCAAGTTTTCCCAGCATCCTTTGCTAAGGAGATTGTACTTTCTCTCCCAGTGCATTTTCAGACATTTTCAGACTCCTTTGTCTTGGTAGGGTACAGCTGTGTTGGCTTATGTATGTCCTATCCTATTCCATTTATGTCTGGTTCTTGGGGGGTGAGGTGGGGAGACTGGGGCTTCTGTGTAGACACGGCTGACCTCCAATGCAGATTCCTCTGCCTCCCAAGTGCTGGGGTTGTAGGGATGTGCATCCCCCTCCAGCACTCCCATGCCCATTGCACTACGGCTGTAGAGAATTTGAGACCAGGTATTGATACACTTACCATTGAAACATCAATGGACACTAGTTGAAATGTGTAGGCTCCAGTAATAGAGACATTTTTACTAATTCTGTCCAATACTTCAAGGACATACAGAGAAGCCCATTATTTTTTCTGGCTTTTTCAGGTTGCAGAAACTGCAACAAAGGCAGTTTCTTTCAGATTTTATGACTTCACTTTTTAACACCTTGACTGTAACAAGAGCTCTTCTCTGGTCTATTTTGAATTCTTTGAATTCTAACACTTTATTAGAGCTTGATACCCTTTCTTTAAAAACATTTCTGCTGTAACTGAACAATAGATTCTAGTTCTTTATTTTTTGTCTGTTGTCTTAGGTTTGCTTTGGTTGCTTGGTCATGCCTTCGCTTTTGGTTATAGTGGTCAGTCATGGAATTTACAACTTTTTTTTGTAAGCATGTGCACCATGTGCATGCCTGGTACTAGGCAGAGGTCAGGGGCATCAAATCTCTTGGGACTGGAGCTGAGAGTTCCCATGTGAGCACTGGGACTAGAGCCCAAGTCCTCTGGATATCGGCCATCTCTCCAGCCCGTGGGCATGCCATTTAAACTTAGCTTTCCGTGATGTCTGAGTGTAGTATTTCCTCATCCTTGATTCTCATCTGACAGTATTCCTTCTTGGTCACACCTAATGCTTTTGACTGTGGTGGTGGGTGGAGTCTTTTTTCATTTCCAACACTTCCTGAAATTTGTGTAAGCACACACTTGTCAGAGGACTTGAGTGTGCATTCTTACATTTCACCCTTTCAAAGGGGATGGGAGGAGTGTCTGCTTATCCGGTCTGTGAGCTTTGGGGGGGTTCTCTTTCCCAGCCCATCTCATCATAGCAGAGATTACAGACGTGCACTAACACAGCTTCCACATGAGTGCTAAGGATGCGAACTGGGCTCCCCGTGCTTACAAAGCAAGCCTTTGCCTAGCCCCTCTGCAGCCCCAAGCCCCATTCCCTCACAACTTTCTCAACCACACTGCTCACAACTTCTCAATTGATTGACCAGCTTGTCTTGTGCTTAAGTCACTGATGACTTTTTGCCAGAAAATATAGGGGAGCACTTGATTTATTACGATATTTTAAGTAGCACATTCCACACAAAGAGCTTCATCCACGTGTATCGGGTATGTGGTAAGACTCCCATTACCCTCCCACTCCTGGGGTCTTTTCTTCTGGTGACTGAGCGAGCACGGCTCAAGTTATCTACAGGAGCAAGACTATGAAGAAAATGCCCCTTCTGCCCCAGCAACCATTAACTGTCCACACATTCTCAGGAAGGGGCAGGACCTTGTGAGCCCTTCTCTCCTTAAGAGTGTTCCAGGTCTTATCTGATCAGATAAAACCTAACAGGAATGGCAATACTGTATATTGTTATAAAACTGTTTAGGGTAGATGTGGAAGTGAGACGGATGCAAGAGGGCAGAAAAGCAGTTTAATAGGAGCAAGAACCCAGGCGGAGCCAGGGAGGATGTTTCTGAGGAAGAGGAGAGCAAGGCCTGCCAGAGCCAGGTGGAATTCGAGGACAGGCAGGGCTATGTGGGGAGTCTATCCCACCAACTCACAACATCTAAATACACTAATGACGTGCTCACTGTAAATCGCAAGTAGTTCCTTTATAGTACTAGCTGTCTTCCAGGTCAACACTGGCAGTGTCTGTATATGAATTTGTTATATGTGTCCATAAAGCATTTAGCTTTACAAGATTGGGCGCTGATGACTTAGATTTTGGTCCTTGCTTCTTTAATCAGAGATATGTCCGATTTTTCTTTTAAGCACTCACTGAAAACGACAGAGATAGCCAGTCACCATTGAAGAATCCTCTGTTGTCAACTTCAAGACCCCTGGTATTGGGCAAACCCAATGGTGAGCATGTTTCCACTACTGGCTCCTAGCAGCCTATCCCGCTCTCTTTCCATTCAGTCCATGGGCAGTGTGGCTTGATTACCCCTAGTCACCCAGTTCTGCATCGTTGGTCTTTGGCCCAGTTGTAAAAGAGGACCCTCTTGGTCTTAGACTCCGTTTGTTTAGTAGGTCCTGATCCTTTACAGCCCCAATTTTACTGTTCATAGAATTCAGACTGTTGTTTCCCTTTGTCAAGGTGACACAACTGATTATCAGAAACAACTGAAACAGATGATTAAGGATCTAGCCAAAGAAAAGGACAAAACAGAGAAAGAGTTGCCCAAAATGAGTCAGGTAAGGCATCTTGACTTCCCATGACACTGGTGTCCCAGTGACCTCTTCACAACAGGAGGTTGCAAACAAGGCAGTTAGTCTTTCCCACCTCTGACCTCTTCACTGCTACACAAGTGCCACAGGAAGGCAGGTAGGCTTCGTGTGAAAAGTCTCTTTTTGCTAATGCAGGAGAGATGTGGGCATAAGTTAGGAGTGGTCCTGTAAGACTAAAGTGACTTTTAAAACTCGGTGTGGTCAAGGCATGAACAGTTGTGCATGAAGGCCAACAGGTGTCCCTCTTACTTAACTCTCAACATGGAGCCAGGTCGGCAGTTCCTAGTGTTCCCAGCCTTTCCTTTCACATGTGTGACAGTTATGTCACCCAGAGCTATCTGTACTATTTGCTTTAAAAAAAAAGTTCCTGTCAAGCATTAGCCCACTCTTTTGCTACCATAAAATAGTTGTGGGTGTTTCATCCAAATCATGTGTGGTACTTTTATCTCCACTCTACCTGTCTCCTAAGCACTGGCTTTAACAGTGCGTGCTACATGCCCAGTTTTTATCACTATCAAAGTATGCATCCTATGAGCTGACATTTCACCACCCAAAGGCAGCATGGAAACCCCCTTGATCAAATGCATGGGATAGAGGTACCTTTCCAAATATGCTGCTTGTGCAACCAGGCACTAGGGGTATGCAACTGTCACCCAGTGCTTACTGGGGAGGCAGGAGGATCATGGGTTACAGCAGTCTCAGAGCTAAGTTCCTATGGCACAAGGATGAGGTGGCATGCTCCTTTCTGACAGTGTGACGTAGTTCATCCTCATGCCGTTGTCTGTGGCCCTCTTTTTATTCTAGAGAGAATTTATCCAGTTCTGTAAAACCCTGTACAGCATGTTCCATGAGGACCCAGAGGAAAACCACCTGTATCAGGCCACTGCCACAGTAACCACTCTGCTACTGCAGATCGGAGAAGTGGGCCAGCGAGGGAGCAGCTCAGGAAGCTGCTCCCAAGAATGTGAGGAGCCGCAAGCCTCGTCTCCTGCTGAACAGGACTCAGTTTTTGCTGAGGCTGGGAAGAGTCCCCAGGCCTTCCCTGAGACTGAAGGGGACTGGACTGTGTCCCTTGAACACATCTTGGCATCCCTTCTCACTGAGCAGTCACTGGTGAATTTTTTTGAAAAGCCACTCAACATTAAATCCAAACTTGAAAATGCCAAGCTCAATCAGTACAGTCTCAAAGTTTTGGAAATGAGCCACCCACCACAGCCAGAACTGAAGCTAAATAACCTGTAGCCCATAAGCTGCTGGAGAACACACTGGAGACACACCAAAGCAAGGACTGTCAGCCTACAACCAGGGAACCCCACAAGCTGTGTCTGGTAACCAACCTCAGGCACAGCTGGGGGATTGCTGCAGGTCTCACGCATTTCTATTTATCTCAAGAGGACAGGTGGAATGCCCTGTTTACACTGTGACTATCAACTTTGCTGAAACCAGTGTTTCTGTTTGTGATCCTGATAAATCTGCCCTTTGATGAAGAAAAAGATGCCACCATAACTAAGAGACATCAACCCCAGGCTCATTTCTTCACTGGTCAAAAACAAGCTCACCTTCAAGGTCCCAGAACCATTGCCTGCATAATTGTATTTGGCTTTTTTTGCACTAATTTTGTTTCAATGCTGGTAATTGAAACCATTTAATATAGCTCGTATTCACTTTATATGCCCTTCCAAAAACATGTACAAATCATGTCTTCAATGTTGGTCCCAAGGTTTTTAATAAAAATCATTCTTTTTGTACTGATTTTTTAAAAAATGCCATCTTAAGGGCACACAACACATCCCAGAGATGAAACAGACTGGATGGCAAAGATGGCTGTAAAGCCAGGGTTGACAACCCAGGTTCAATTCCTGGGACCCACACAACATAAATTAATTCAGCACATTTGATTTATAACCTCAATCTACCCCACACTCTTAGGCTCACATATACATCTGGCACTAAAAATGATACCTAACTGCAACACTAGGGAGGAAAAGGCAGGTGGATTCTGAGTTGGAGGCCAGCCTACTGTACAGAACAAGTAGTGCCACACAGAAACCCCAAAACTGCAATCCTGACTAATACACTGACTTCTGTGAAAACAATGTCTCACCTACTTCTAATTTCCCATGTACCCAGAACAGAGATTAATTTCCAACAATACCCTATAGACCCTACTATATATAACAATACCAAAAATCCTATCCATGGAGCAGACAACGAAAAGGAAAACCTGGAGTCAGTTTTGCACCTTTATTTGACATTCAGCAGGTTAGTTCTCATCCACATTGACGGTCTGTAGATCTGGAAGGAAGAAGTGACAGCCAGTCAGCACCACTCATCCTGCCCCAGGAGTCATAGGATTCTACACCCACCGCCTGTGCCCTGACAGCATCTTCCTTACTGTCTTCCCCCAGCAAGACAGTTTTAAGGATGGTCTGATAATTCTGCTGCTGCATAAGGCACCAACATCTTACGGACAAGTCTTATATTTTCTATATCTAACATGTAATTTCTGCCATAATTCATTTGGAACACTAGGATACTTACTTTTGAATGTGGTAACAGGCACATAAGTTACCAGTGTGTAGAGCTTGTTTGGTGAATCCTCATCCTCATTACGTTTTCTGGACAAACGTACTCGGATGCGATATGGAACATTCCTAATTTAAAAAAAAAAAAAAAAAAAAAAAAAAAAAAAAAAAAAGTGTGGCTCAGCTCAATGCTTCTGCCAGAAACAAGGCAGTGGTATTCATTCACAGCCATCCCTGTTCCCCGAGCTTCTATGACCCTGAAAACACACCCAGGTGAATGAGCAACAGGCAGGGGTCAGGATGTACGCCTGCTAGGATATGTCAAGCAGAGAGTGACCAAAACAGATATAGCCATCGATTCAAAATTCAAATAAAAGGTATCCCCAACCTCCCCCTTTCAGAAGCAACATGGCTGCCTTATCTCCTCCATGATTGGTGGACTGCTAGGTTGCTTGTTTAGGCCCCAGATCCCCACAAACTTCTCTATGCTCTCCTGACAGCACTCACCTTACCTCAGGGCAGACACGGCAGTTCGCTGTTGGACAAGGTAACACACCCCAAACCATATCCCCACGGGAGCGGCTGCAGGACCAGCAGCTGCACTCCCCCGCCACCTTCTAGTTACCCCACTCTAAGGGACTTCCCAACCTCAGTGTTAACTTACACACCGTAGGACCCTTCTGGGCAGCAGGAAAAGACTCCTCCCTCCATCAGAGAGGCCAGCACCTCAGGCTCCCATCACTGCTGTCTCCCTTACAACCAAGGACACAAGCGTGGCCAGAGCCACTGTCCCAGTGTCTTTTCCACCCCACATCTGGTAACTCAAAACTATCAAAATAGTCACAGTGCTATATAAGGAACTGGACCAGTTGTCATCACTGCAACCAATAACCTCAGTACCTTATTCCCTTGGCCCAGACGGCTTTATTGAGCCTGGTGTCAATGCGCACATCAGGTGTCCCCATTTCCTTCATGGCAAACTTCCGAATTTCTTTGAGTGCCCGAGGAGCACGCTTCTTGAAGCCCCTAAGGTTCAGAACACAAGCATATAAAAATCAATTAACAATTACATATGTAGGCGGCACGTCATCATAAAACCTATGATGGAAGAACCCTTTCACCAAGCAAGAAATCACCAGCAACCAGCATCAGGACTTAAGATGCCAGGGTAAATTCTAAGCATCCTACAATCCAAGATGCCCTGCTCACCTTCCCAGAGTATCCAGTCACCAGCCTGGCCTACTCACAGCAATCCTGAATGTTAGGGTACATCTCTCTGAGGACCAGAGATGAGCCAGCAGTTAAAAATATCTGCTCTTGCAGAGGACCCAGGTTTGGTTCCAGAATCAATGTGCAGCATACAAGCATTCAGGCAAAACACTCGTACAAAGGAAGACAACATTCTGTGGAACTGAGGCAGCCACTCTCATGTACCTAGCCAGGGTTCATGATAGGGGCTATCTTTAAAAACAAACACGCAAACAAACAAAAACACAACAAACCCAAACCTTCTAGGGCATGGTGGTGCACACCAATGATTCCAACACTGGAGGCTGGGTGGGAAGACCTCAAATCCAAAAACCAATCTACAAAGATATTGTTTCAAAACCAATGAACCAAAAAAGCCCAGATCTGTCTAACACCTGTCAAGTCCACTCCAAGTGAGACAAAGAGCATCTAACTGCTTTCTCTGCTCTACCCAGCCTGTCTAGTGCCCAGACAACACGCTTCACATCTATCTTGAGAAAACTGTTTGTTACCTAGCTCATGCAAGCAACCAATCAGGTGGTATCAATTACAAGGACCAAGAAGGGTGCACCAGAAAGAGATGGAGCACTGAGCAATTTCAACGTTATTGTTATGGAATTGGAAAAAGCTGCAGCCACCATCAATGAAAGAAAAAGGGCTGCAGTCAGTCAGTGGATCTCAGAGGGCAGAGCTAGCACTAGGCTGAACTATTGTGAAACTGGGAAAGCCAGGTGTGGAACACAGCTGAGAGCAGGTTTGGTCTGCACCACAATGGGGACCAAGAAATTACCAAAGGATGAACAAGGCTATAGATTCTCACATAGGGCCCTCACAAAATACAAAAGGCCTGAAAACAAACAAACCCACACAGTCCATATCACTTCTACAATGCTGTATTTAAGACTTCTTTTAAAGACTATCTTTCACCTGAGGACTCCCCCCCCACACAACACACTGGGCAGGCGCACACACACATACACAAAACCACCTTCAACTCAAAATCCTTGTTGCCCACTTTTTCCCTTTCCGTAAACTTGGAGGGCAGAGCATGTACTTTGTCAGTGTTTGACAGTGCTCAATATGCCCCAAGCATAGTGGCCCACCACAAGCAGCATCCATACAGGGCAAAGACCTCACCCAGGACAACCCACAAGGTGCTGACACTTTTCAACCCGGCAAAATCTGTCTCAATAGACTGAACAAGAAATCCAGCCTTACAGCTGGAATGTAAATGCAAATAGATCGCGTACAAATAGAATTAAGCACCGAGATTATACTCTTCGTAACCGCCACTTTATAAAGCCAGTCCTTAGCATTTCCAGCTCCAGTATTACAACTCGCCCCGAATTGGCACCAATCTGCATGATGGAAGGACAAAAACAATCCTATTTCACACTTGAGGCTGAGCAGGTAGTAACCAACTACTTTTCTGCAGCGTACAAGTCACAAACTTTTACCTGTCCAGGTTACAAATACTCCACCAAGCTTCCTGTTCCTCAAGCTCAAGCACTGCCTCCCGTTTCCAGTTACTAACCGGTTACCGTACAATCAGACTGGAATAAAACCGCGTGCTCTCAAGAGCACCCAGTCTGTGAGCAATACTCGTGTGCCCGGAGCCGGAAGGAGGTCGCCGGCCACAACGACCGCCCGGTACTCACACTCCATGGATGCGTTTGTGAATGTTGATGGTGTATTCTCGGGTCACCACCTCGTTGATGGCAGAACGGCCCTTCTTCTTCTCGCCACCCTTCTTTGCGGGAGCCATCTAAACGCAGGCGACAGGGAGGGAGGCTCTAAGCAGGCAGTGAGAAAGCCCGAGCTAAGGTGCCCCCGGCAGGCCGTCCTCCCACCGCCCCGGATCGCAGAGCCTCCGCGCGGCGCGGAACAAATCCCACCGAGCCTGCTCGCCCCGCGCCCGGATCCGATGGAGCCGGATTTCAGAGCCATGACCCCGAGACCATACTCACTCTGCTGGGCCCAAGTTGGAAAGGAAGGGCGCGAGGAATTGTGGGATGGTAAGTTGCGTAGCCGTACAACTTCCGGGTCACGGGACGTCGAGGAGGAAGAGGTGTGGAGAGGGAAGTTAGGAGTTAGGCTATGACGTAAATACGGCGCGCGTCATGGGCGGAGCTAGAGGCGTGGGCGGGGCGGGGCGGGGCGGGGCGGGATCGAGCTTGTCAGTCTGCCTTGCAGTCGGCCTCGAGCAATGGAGGAGCTGGATGGATTTAAATCCGAACTCGAACAGGGATTCGGAGAGCCGGGCCAGGAGAGAAGACGCTCTTCAGCTTTTCGCGTTCACTCGTTCACTCAGTCTACATTTATTGAATCTATTAGATACTGTGCTTGGCGGAAGGTACCCGGAATGACTGAGACCACAACCAAAGAACTTATTTTCCAAGTCAAAAATGCCCATGGAAATGTCAGGCGCTTCCCTAGGAAATAAATCTCCGAATCTAAGCATGTCCGAATTGTCTGTCTATTGGAGTTTCAGCAACGGGCAAGTTTCAGGATCTCACAAGCAAGAAGACAGGCAGGCTGACACTCCACGATCTCACAAGAAACCTAGGTCTCTCTACCTCTTTTGGCTAAGGGATGCTGTGCATATGGATTCCCCAAAGGCAGGACTTCGGGCGGACAGGCAAACTCTCTCTCTCTCTCTCTGACCTCTTAAGAAAATAACGTCCACAGCCACGTGTGGTGGTGCACCCCCGTGATCCCAGCACTTTATAGGCTGAGTCAGGTGATCAGGAGTTCAAGGTATCCTTGACTGCAGTGGGCTAAACACGCTTTACAATATCTGATGACTTCTCCGTGGGGCTAGGAGGAAAGGAGTGGACAGTCTCTGTTCCAGTTCTTAGAGGAAGGGGTTCGATGGGAGTGCTGACTGGCACTGAGTTGAGCTCAGAAAATTACAATGCAATCTCCCAAGCAGAGCCACTCAAAAATATTTTATAAGAAAGTCAGGAGCGATACACTCAGGAGGCAGAGCAGGAGGATACCGAGTTAAGGCTGGATATTCTGGACTACACAGAGGCCCCCCTTGGTTACACAGTGAGACTAGATCCAAGAGTAGGGGGAGGAGAGAGGGAGGGGGGAGGAGAGACTGAGGGAGGGAGGAGGAGGAAGGGATAAAGAAAATATGAATTTGGGATCTTGAACAAGGCTAACAAGAAGACAGAGGAGCCCACTAGTCAGAGTGTGCTGACTTGAGCAAGAAATGATAGTTAGTCATGGTTAATAAATAATGGTTAATTAGAAAAGCTGAGTTTATGCAAGGTTCTGAGTTCCTCACTTCATACTAAAAGTAAAACATGAATAATTTAAGGAGTCAATAAACTAACATGCCAGTCCATCAATGATTAAGCTAAAACTGAAAAAGAAAAAACATTTCCCCTGCCTCATTTCTAATGAGCTTTTCTACAGAAAAAAGCAAGGCTATTTATCTGCATAATATGAAGTTCATCTGACCACTAACAGCATTTCGCTAGATGACTCAAATTAGATTTTTTTTCAGTATATTAATGGCTGACTTGAGATCTTCAGGCTACATCATGAACAGAAATTAAAGTCATTTTATATGACTGATTTTTTACTAGGACATTTTGGCTTCACAGAGTCGGCTGTAGTGGCATACATTCTTAATCCTGCAGTGGGAGGCAGAGGCAAGCGAATCTCTGTGTTCTAGGCCAGCCTGATCTATATAGGGAGCTCTGGGCCAGCCAGAGCTGTGTGGTGAGACCGTATCTAACAATGACAACAATGTTGTTTGTACAAGCAGCATTTTAGTTGTTAGAGACACAAGACGCTACAATGTTAGTTGGTTTGTAGTATCTTAAACTGAGGTCACATGCAATCTTGACTCTTGAGCCAAGACATTGTATCCTTTTCCAGACAGTAAGGTCATGGTTTTTCTGGAACAAAGATGTGGTTGCAAAATGGCCTTTTAATGAGCAAAGTTAATGACTGCAGAGGTCGGTGATTACAATTCCCATGATGCACGCATTTAGTGGAAAATTACACAATAATGTTTTTTTTGAGTTAGCCCCAATTCTGAACATGTGTAAAATTCAGGCACAGCTAAATTAAATTAGGAACACAACATAACTCCACCCTCTTTTAATGGCTTCCAGATAGACAACCTTAGGATAATGGATGCACTGTGTCCATTAACAATCTTGTTCCATTTAGGAGTCTAGCCATCTATTTAAGTATGACCACAATTAAACTATAAATTTGTTTCCAGAAAAACCCAATCCCTAACCCTTAGACAACGTTAGGGGGAAAAAAAGTAGGTCAGAGTTCCATACAGACTTTGCATTTTAAAAACAGGGTTCGTTTCAAGTTCTTTCAAAAAGTAAATGTTCCTCTGGGTGGATGAAAAGTATTTCCTGCCTGCTCCACCCCACCCTTAGGTGCAGAGCAATCAAGGGTGCATATCTATAGAAGCCTCATGGCATTCAAAATTGATCCTAGCTAGGGAACCGAGAAGGAGCTATCATCATTTTACAGAAGAGGGCAAAAGTACAGACCGATTTATCCTAACAGAACCCTGGAAGGGACGCAGCTCCACGCAGCCAGCATCTTGCTGGTTCCTAAACTGTGAGCTCCTAAGGGAGATAGTTTTCAGAGGCAGCTTAGCATCATGGGACATGCATCTGCACGGAGCTCCATGCACAACCGGCTCCAAAAGTGGCTAGTCAATTCTTATACCCTCAAGAACTCCCTAGCAACCTCTGCTGACTCCCCTTTTGTGGTTGAACTTGCTGGAACATATCTTGGAACTGCAGGCGTTAAGCCCAACTTAGCCTGGGCTGGTTTTCAGTACACTGCAGTGAGGTAACCTGTGTCCATTGAGTGAACTTTCTGGGGGGAAATCTCCTATTTACCATCCTGTGCCTGTGCATGATTGGACATGCGTATAA
Source organism: Rhynchomys soricoides (assembly GCA_019843965.1). Lineage (NCBI taxonomy): Eukaryota > Metazoa > Chordata > Mammalia > Rodentia > Muridae > Rhynchomys > Rhynchomys soricoides. Next base: position 16,036,763 of record JADRCH010000031.1, on the reverse strand, counting down.
TTAAAATCAGGCATATCATGATAAAGAACATGAACGAAGGACTATAGAACCCAAACCCATCAATGGAAACACAAAATCACCCACATCTTATGCTTGGCAACTAACCCCTCCCTCCTCCTGGGCCAGTAAAAGGAAGCTTTGCAAAATAACCCAGGACAATCTTGCTTGGAGCTTGCTGCTCTCTCATAGTGATGCATCTAGTCCATATGAATAAGACCCTTGCATTTTTTGCGCCATAACAACACATACAAAGCAAAACAAACAAAATCAAAGTGCATCCTGAAAAGGAAAAATGCATTTTGCATTTGAATAAGACCCTTGCTAATTCACTATTTGGGAGTATGTCTTCAATTCTTTGAACAAGAGAACAAGAACTTGGAAGCACTCAGTCTAGACCACCAGGACCACTGGAGCACCTTCATCTTAGTGAACCTCATGAACAAGATGGCTGTAGCTGACCGAGACCTCAGACATCCCGCTGTGCTGCGTATGTGTGCACATATCACACACAGGCACACCTACCTTGCTGATTATCATCGGTCTTCATGTTGGTTAGTGAGAGTCCTTTGGATCTGTCCTGACTGAGAGCAATTGCAAGCAATGAATGGATGCTTTGGTGGGGAATGTTTCCATCATTTCTGCAGGTTACCTATGTCCCTATGATTGAGATGTTCCCAGCAACTTTTTCCTGTTATTTTGTTATCGTTTCTTTGGTGAAACATTGCTTTCTGTCACAAGCTTTAAGCCGTAGGGAACTGACAGAATGATGCAGTTCAAAAACCTCCATTCTAGTACTGGTTATTGCTTATTTTCTTTCTGCTATACTGAGGTCTTGCATGGTCCCCAAAGACTCATGTGTTGAATGAAACCCTGGAGCTCAGCTACCGGGTGTAGCCTGGCAGCACATGGGGCCTAATGGAATAAAGTTAGACTGTTAGCGGTGTCCCTTTATTGGGACCCCAGCAGCCCCTTACTCTTTCTTTGCTTCCTGATTATCTTGAGGTGAGCATCCTGTTCTGCCAGGAACTTATTCTATGACATTTGAGGCTGCCCCAGGCCCAGCGCAACAGTGCCACATAACCATGTGAAATCTCCGGAATTCTGAGCCCATTTCTGTGACGTCCTCCACCTTTCTTACTGTATCGTGGTAACAGAAAACAGACTACGAACTTTACCTCTAAAGCTGTCAACAGCTTGAAAATTTTAAGGTTTCCCAGTAAAGAGTTGGATGCGTGGATGTACAACAAGAGACAAAGGAAATTGTATAAACTTGTTAATTTATTACAAAATGTTCACTCACAGAAAAACACAAGGAAACCTTTATACTTTCATATTTGGGAATGGAACTGGTATCTCAGATACAAAATAATTTACACATAATCCGTACAATTTTATTTTTTTATAGAAATAGGTCATTATTCCAACAGCTGTACAATTCACCACACTTTTCCTTATAATTACATAAAATCTTCTCTTTAGAAACACCTCGCCATAACAAAACGTACAAAACAAAACAAACAAACAAAATCAAAGTGCATCCTGAAAAGGAAAATCCAATCTTCGGAATCATCGGGGAAGAGATATGGAAAGTCATGGTGGCCTGCCTCACTAAGATGGCCGGCACATGCCTGGTTTCCTAGGAGATGTGGCCTGCCCTGTAGCCCTGCCTGCGAGCCCGCTTCCCTCATAGTCTTGAGAATTCTCTAAGGGAATTTTGGAATCATTGTGAGATTGTGCTTTGCTCTGAGTCCATCTTTGTAGTTACTCTCAGTGAAGTTAACAGGAAGAGTCCAGTGTTCTGTTTAGGAAGAAAAACACCCCTGGTAGGGCATGGTGCCCGAGAGCCTCTGTCCACTAGGGTTTAGGCCAAGGGTGTGGATCTGCAGCTTCTTTAATAACAGGCTCTGCTCTCTGATTGATGGGCTGATTGTGGATTCCTAATGAAGCCTTGGGACCTTAGTAAACAAAACAAAACAAACAAACAAACAAACCCAAAAGTGTCTAAGTTATTTCCCTTGTGCACAGGTGTGCAAATTAAGAAGAAAACCAACCATTTAAAAATAATGAAAAATAATCTCCTTATACTCTCTCCAGAGACCTTTAACCTAGTCCTCGACTGTAAAGGAAAGACCAGCAAGAGAGTGATGGCCTGCTAGGGCTTGGGACCTTTGTCAGTGGGTAGAGTACCCAGAGCGCTCTCTCCTGGAGGCAGCGAGAGGTACCACCTCTGCAAATAGACCAGGAAACGGTGCCCACACAGGGACACTTGGTTCCTGTCTAGTATGGCTGTAGCAGATGCCCGAGAAGCCCAGGGCAAGGGTATCATGGCCAATATTCCTGTTCTTTTCCCATTCTGCCAGTGCCACATTTCAGACATGTCACCATCAGTTCTGAAATGTATACAAGGTGTGCCAAAGTCACACAAACGCTTCTTCCCATCTCCCACGGCCACCCCCCTTTTCTATTGGTTAAAGCTGGTTGTGTCTGGACTCCAGTGTCAGGGCGCTACCGGGATGGCTGCTGAACTCTTAGGACTCTGACAGCCGGCTGACCCTGCGGGAAGGACGTGGGGGTTGCGGCTGTGTGGGCTGGGTGCCTGCATAGCCCAGGGTTCCCGGCTGCTGGGAGAAGGTGGAGAGAAGGAGCGAGTCCGGCTGCTCACTGTGCAGAGATGTTGGTGCCTGTACGCAGGAAAGAGCAGGAAAGGGGCTGCGTGACCGGCCAGTCCCTCCACTCTTCAAGTCACTTCAGTACCTATGGGGTTTGCAGCAGATGCTGCCAGATTCTGGGACTCACTCCTCAGACCTCTAGGCAGTGGTACACGCATGCAGGTGTGTGTATGCCTGCGTCCATGATGGGGAAAAGTCAAACTTTCTGACAGCACACTTGTGTGTCAGCTCTGCTTGGGAAGGAGGAGGGAGGCTCCTCCTGGGCCAACGGGCTTGGGGATGAGACTGAATCAGAGGCAAGCCATCTAAGTAAAATCCTCTGTGTTTGTGAATGGTGGAGCCTGAGGAGGGAAGAATCTGCACGCATGCGCATGCCCCTTAGAGTAGCTCCCTGGTCCTGCGTCTATTTCAAATACTGCTATTTTCCAGAACCTAGAAGGAAAAGCTCCTGATTGGAAACGCAAAAGCTTCAACCAGTCAGTCTGACTTGAAAGTTTCACTCTTAGTTTCCACTCTTGCTTACAAATAAATGTCCCTCTTCAATAACCTAGTGTCCCTATACCAGCTTGGAGGCTTCACAGCACACCCACGCCTGGCCTTACGCTGGGACGTCTGCTGAAACACCATCCTTGCATCTCCTTAACCCAAACTCAGTATTGTCGTGATGGTCAGGTTCTGTCAGAGATGCCTCTGAGCCTTCCTCCAGGAAGGAAGGTTTCTCTGCCATTCTCTCTGTGCACCACTAGGGCCCGAGCATGCTCCGCAGGGCAGCCCACTTCCCTGCATGTTCTTCTGAGACGCCAAGGGTACCAGGGTAGCCGAAGCGCCCTCTAGCGTCTTTACTTTGCATCTTGAATGAAAAAGGTGTTTGCAAACAGCGGCTGCTGAAGACACATGGAGACTTCTCCTGTTCTCACAGTCTGTCTCTCTGTCTCATTGTTTGCCATGCCAGATGACTTCCCTGTCCTGAGTGGGGACTGACAGATCCACAAAGCCAAAGTCGGAGTCGACACCCACTATCTCAGGGAGACTTGAAGATTATACCACAGATGAGTTAACAGCTTTGGGATCAGACAGCACCCCAGATCCTTAAGGATGCTGACTCTCTCCATCTCTGTCCCACCGTGCTCAAGATATCTCAGGCACTGCATGCTGTCTTTGGCTTCAGAGATGCCCTGCAGAGCAGACTAGGGAAAGTCTCACAAGGCAGGATGAAGGATGAGCTAGGAGAGCGCCTTGGACAGGTGTGAGGGAGAATGGAGCCCTTTGAGAGCCTCTGAAGGAATTGTGCCAGTATCTGAACCCCCAGGCCACTGGCACCCACCCTTCCTCCTTCTGGTGTGCTTGATAATTCAGTGAAGTAATTTCTGCTTTCTGAATGGTGTCTCTGTGAGCCATGTAAAGCCTTTATTCCACACGTTAACATATTTACTAAAGCAGCTTGATGGATCTTTCACTCGATATGTTTTAATTTTATACTTCTATGCACTAAAAAGTTTGACAAAAACACTCACTAGGTTTTGATTTTCTTTTGGTGAAGGTCTGAGCATATCAAGATGCATTACTGACAACAATTATTTTTAAATAGATATTTTCAGCTTACCACCATATGAAGCATAACAGTAACCTACCCTTAACTTTAATATACATTAAGCATTAAAATTAACCAAATATGAACTTTTCTGAGGTTGCTTTCTCTACTAGGGAAGAAAATGCCTGTCAAAGTCGAACGTAGAACTCAGCCCCTGCTCACTGAACCCAAGTGGGTTGTCAACCGGCCCCCAGCCCTCTGCCCCACTACCCCCGCTCTGCCCCTGCCAACCCCCTGCCCCTTACCCCCACCCCCCACTCCTGGTGCTTCCCTACCTGCAGATAGGGTGTTGGCTGCTGCTGTGCCTGTGCTGGCTGCAGTGGTGATGGCCGGGATGCAGGGAAGCTGGGATGGAGCACTGCCTGTCCCATCAGCAGGACTGGGGTGGAGGCACTGCTGCTGGTGGGATGTGAGTCTGGACTTGGAAACATCACCTGGCTCTGTGCATACCTGTTCAGTTTCAAATAAAACAGATCCTCTGAGAAAGAGATGCCTGACACAGTACTATAGTACTATAACCACGGAGAGAGGGATCAGTGGTTAAGAGCACTGGCTGCTCTTCCAGAGGTCCTGGGTTTGGTTCTCAGCACCCACATGGTAGCTAATTGCCTAAAACTCCAATTCCAGGGCATCTATCTGTCTTAGTTAGGGTTTTACTGCTGTGAACAGACACTATGACCAAGGCATCTCTTATAAAGAACAACATTTAATTGGGGCTGGCTTACAGGTTCAGAGGTTCAGTCCATTATCATCAAGGTGGGAACATGGCAGCATCCAGACAGGCATGGTGCAGGAGGAGCTGAGAGTTCTACATCTTTATCTGAAGGCTGCTAGCAGAAGACTGGCTTCCAGGCAGCTAGGATGAGGGTCTAAAGCCTATGCCCACAGTGACACACCCACTCCAACAAGGCCACACCTCCTAATAGTGCCATTCCCTGGGCCAAGTATATACAAACCATCACAGGATCTGACACCTTCTTTTAGCTTCTACAGGCACTACATGCCTGTGGTGCACACACATGCATGCAGGCAAAACACCCATGTACATAAAACAAAATAAATCTTAAAACAAAAGCTTTCACTAACATCTACAGCTCTATCACCAACATCCCTTTAATATCTGAAGAACCCAAAGTAATGGGCAAATGGCTTGAGCAGTCTTTTTTTTTTTTAAATTTTTTTTTTAATGTTTGAGTGTCCTGCTGCATATACATCCCCCTGCCTGAAGAGGGCATCAGTTCCCCCTGTAGACGGCTGTGAGCCACCATGTGGTTGCTGGGAATTGAACTCAGGACCTCTAGAAGAGCAGCCAGTGCTCATCACTGCTGAGCCATATCTCCAGGCCCCTTGAGCAGCCCTTTCCATCCAATGGAAAGATAAAAAGGTCAGTAAGCACATTGCAACTAGTCCATAGGAGAATGCCAATTGAAGCTGAAGTGAGCTAACACTTCACACTGTTATAATGAAGAGATACATAGTATACTGTCTAGATATTGACACATTATAAGGTGGGCCAACCTCAATGATCTTCTACTGTGTGTACGTACATGTACCAGAGGGGAAAACACCCTTGTTAGTAAGGATGTGGGAAAACTGAACGTTTTGTATGCTGCCGGTCTGAGTGTAAGATGGTAAAGTCATTCTGGAAATCATGATGGAGGTTCCTCAAAAAATTAAAAATGGGATTTCTGAGTAAGATGTTAGACTAAACGCTGCTTCATATGACCTGGTGATGGAGAACAATCAGAACAGATACTATAAGCCTACTACTCCTAAGAAAGAGCTTTAGAAATTCATAGGTAGCAGAGGAGAGACAGCTGAAGAACGTGGGGAAAGAGACAAGAAACACATTGAAAACTAAGCCAAGTTGACACAACAGGGCTCTGTGGTAGACCACGGGGAAGCAGAAACCCCATCCAAAAGCTAATAATGGAGGCTTCCCTGAAAGGAGACTGCCCTCGGCACAAGCCCGCAGCTCTCAGGAGCCCCCGATCCAGTTACACGTTTTGGCAAGACTGTGATTCCTCCAGTGGAGCATTCAGCAGTGAAGAGAGCATCCATCTTGTCATTCTGTATGACTCAGAGAGCAGTGACTGGGTCCCATCTTGACAGGGAACTTACTGCTTAAAACTGAGGTCATCCTGGAGGTCCCCCCCAAACGGGAAATACATAAGTTGGGGAACCTGAATTTAACCTTCCACAGTCCCAGGGCCAGAGAGACATCAGGGAGGCAGTTACAGAGAATAAGAGAGGCCAGATGCCGAGGAGCTGAAATGGCAAGGTGGCCGGAGACTCACGGTCTGCCTCAGGCAGTGAAGAGCACAGGACACATCAGCCCTGCACTCTGTGACCAAGAGCATACCTTATCTACCAAGGGAAGTACCTGAGGTTTAAGAGCAGGGCCCGGAGAGCAGGGCCCGGATGGATCAGCCTGGAGCCACCTACCTGCCGTTCACTGTGGAGAATCCAAAATTCCACAGCTACGGTGATTCTTTTTTTTTTTTTTTCCGATACACGTTTTCTCTGTATAGCCCTGCCTGTCCTGGAACTCACTCTGTAGACCAGGCTGGCCTCGAACTCAGAAATCCGTCTGTCTCTGCCTCCCGAGTGCTGGGATTAAAGGCGTGCGCCACCACTGCCCGGCACTCTAAGGTAGATTCTTGATGTCACAGCTGTATCCTTCCAGCTGGTGCTTCGTGTGGACAGCTCTCAGGCCTGGGGTTCATCTCTGATTCTTAATGTACTTGAGAGACTCCTCTCCGACAGACCAGTAGCCTACCCAGAGGGGTACAATCTGGAAAGTCTTGGGAGGGCGCAAAGCTAAGTGTGGAGAACAGAGACCCCCACCCCCAATACACGAAGAAGAGAAACTTCTAAAGCAGGACCGCCTTTGGACATTGGATACTTGTTGTAGACCTCAGCGACGCCCAAGTTCTGACACCTCTGCCTCCCTGCACATGTGCACACATTGGCAGTTCTTGAAGACCCAGAAAGACGGTCCCCTCCCCTCCCCCTCATCCCCTTCCTCGTTTGCTTTTTTTTTGGGTGGATTTTTTCTTTAATTTATTTATTTATTTATTCACTTTATATCCCAAAAGATGGCCTCCGCCTCCTCCCAGTCCTCCCTCCTACAGCTCCTCCCCGGACTCCTCTCTCCACTTCTCGTTCACTTCCTTTACTTTTACCCGCTGCCCTCTATTTTCCCCTTGTCCCCCCATCTCCTTTCTTTATCTCAGTCATTTACTATTTCCAAATCTGCCGCAAATCATGTTTAACTTCAGAAAATACTCTATTATTGTTTTGAAAAATTTTGTTTTGTGACGTTTGGAGACGTATTAGTGGGATTAACCGATTTTAAACCTTCTGTAGTCTGACGATACTGCTAGTATAGTAGCGGGTTTTCTCCTTTTTAAGTCGTACAGGGATTGAACCCTTAAGAGTGAGCTTTCTGGGACCGGAGAGATGCTCAGTGGTTAAGAAAGCTTGCTATTTTTCTAGAGGACCCAAGTTCAGTTTCCAGCATCCACATCCAAAAGAAATTCTGGCTCCGAGGAATGTAGTATCTCTTTTGGCCTCTATAGGTACCTGCACATATATAGTATGTGTGTGTGCGTGCACACAGAAACAATAAATGTTTAAAAAAAGAACGTGAAGAGATAGTTCAGTGGTAGGGGCATTGCCTGCTCTTCCAGAGGACCTGGGTTTGATTCTGAGCACTCACATGGTGCCTCACAATCATCTGTAACTCTAGTTCTAGACCTGACTCCCTCTTCTGACCTCTCTAGGCAGCAGACACAAACAGAGTTTGCAGATTTATGTGCAGGCAAAATACTCATGCACATAAACTTGAAAACAAAAAAAACAAAACAAAAAAAAAGAAAAGAATTTTTAAAAAAGTCGGCTGTTCATTTTTTAATTAATATATTATTTATTATATCATATATTATTTAATATATAATATAGTATTTACATTTTAAATATGTAATTATTATACATTATATTGTTACATATAATATATAACAATATGTAACCAATATATAAGTATCATATATTTAATAAACAATATATTATATATTAAGTAATATTATTTAATTATTTTAATTTATTTTATTATATTTTATATATTATATATTTATACCATATATAATATCATGTTATGTTAATAAAATATTCTAATTTAAATATTAACATATTAATATAATTTAATAATATTTAATTATAATATAATATTATAATTAATAAATATTATGATATTTATTATTATCCTCTTGCTCTAAATAAAGCCAGGAGAGATCTACATCCCAAGAGACACAAATTCACAGCGCAATAGCATGAAAAAGCAGGACAAGACTCATGAAAAGAGCAGCTGCTCGGCTCTTCCTGGAGGCTCATCACTTAGAAAGTTTGGAAAACACAAAGACACATCTTAAAGAAGTAAAAGCCACTGAAGTAAGCAAAACGCCAGATGAAGAGTTGTCTAACAAAAACCCAAAGAAAATACAAACAAACAGATGAGTTCAGTTTAGGGTCTGGGCAGAAAAGTCAGCAACATGTAGGAAAGAGTCAGTGAAAGAGACGATAAAATCACGGTATCGAAGAACAATTTATCAAGGAAATTCAGATTTTGAAAAACAAACAAACAAACAAACAAACAAAAACCTAAGAATGTTGGAAATGAACTCAATGAATCAAATGAGACTTGGAGTCAGGTGCGGAACTGGGGAGCTGGACCAGGGGAAAGAAACATGGTCAGGGTGGAAGGCAGGGTTGGGAAGATACTGATTGAAACCTCAGTAGAGACAAATGAAGCAGAAAAAGCAGGCCCACGAGCTCTGGGGAGTGATTGTCAGACCAGGCCTATGAATCCAGGGCAATAGGGGCTGAGACAAATAGTACAGACATGGAGAATCTAGTTTGTGGGATTACAGCAGGAAAGTCCCCAAATCTAGACAGAGAAATAGATACCTGAACACAGGGGTCATTCAGAGCCGCAGACAGGCAGAAGCAGAAAAGTACTTATTCTCTGAAACAATATAGCCAAGTTGTCAAAAATAAAGAGCAAAGAAACAATATTAGAAGATGAAATGGAAAAATGCCAACTACAGCAAGAATATCTGACCTCTCACCAGGACCTTCAATGCCAGGAAAGCATAGGAGACAAAATCCTTAAACTAAACATCTCTCAACCAACATTCTTAAATTCAGTCAATCCGTCTATTTACATTGATAGATAATTAAGGCCATTTCAAGGTAAAGACAAACTGAGGAGATTCATGACTGCTACACCAGGGCTGGAGAGAGAGCACTGACTGCTCTTCCAGAGGTCCTGAGTTCATTTCCCAGCAACCACATGGTGGCTCACAACCATCTGTAATGGGATCCAATGCCCTCTTCTGGTGTGTCTGAAGACAGCGACAGTGTACTTGTATACTGTATACATACATGTATACTAAAATAAATAAATACATCTTTTAAGAAACATACTAAGAGGAACATGACTATCACATTGGTTTGAATTCTGTTGCTGTGATAAAATTCTTTGACCAAAAAGCAACTAAGAGGAGAAAGGCTGTATCAGTCGATAATTCCAGGTTACAGTCTAGCACTTTAAGGGAGTCAAGTGGCAGGAGCTTGGGGCAGCTGCTTGGGGTAGCTGGCCACAGCACATCCATAGCTCAGAACGCAAGGAAATAAATGCATGTATGTTTAGCTGCATGCTTACTGTGCCTAACTGGATTTTTCTACTCTCACCCAGTTCAGGACTCCCTTAAGAAGACCCAGAGTGGGCATGGTCTTCTCACATCAATTAATACAATTAAGAGAGTCTTCCACAAACATGCCCCCAGGCCAACCCAAGGTAGACAATTCCTCATTGTGACAATTTTCTAAGGTTATCATAGAATGCATCAAATGGATACTTAAAGCCAACCATCACAATGTTTGAGCCAGCACTGCAAAAGACGCTGAAGGAATGGTGGCAGGAAGGAAGACATACAGACAGACAGACTTAGTTCTGAGAGCAAACTAAAGGATAGATTTTCTGAGAGGAGCAGATAAAGACAGGAGCGTTAAGAAGGAGTCTGCCAGGCAGTGGTGGCACACGCCTTTAATCCCAGCACTCGGGAGGCAGAGGTAGGTAGATTTCTGAGTTCGAGGCCAGCTTGGTCTACACTGGTCTACAGAGTGAGTTCCAGGACAGCCAGGGCTACACAGAGAAACCCTGTCTCGAAAAACAAACAAACAAAAAACAAAACAAAACAAAACAACAACAACAAAAAAAAACAAACAAAAAAAGGAGTCTATCATATTCATCAAAGCAAACCAACAAAACTTATTATTAAGGAAAAGACCAAACAATTATCCAACCAATCAGAAACAACCAAGATTCCAAGAATTAGTAAACATTTCTCAAGAACAATCTTAAAGGTAAATGGCCTCAACTCACCACCAATAATGAGATAGGGATTAGCTACCTGGGGGGAGGGATCCAACTTGTTATTCCAAGAAATATAGCTCTCTAGCCAAGACATGCACAGGCTAAGTGTGGAAGGAGGTTAATCTGGTGAGTGTGTAAAAGCTGAAAACAAGCTGCTCCAGCTTTACTGATAGCAGAGAGTCTTCAAATCAAAATTAGAAGAAGAAATAAAAAGGTCTCCGTGTATTAACAGAGAGAACAATGAATAGGGACGGCATAATAAAAACCATAAATACACACACCGAACGTTGGGACTCCCAGCTTCGTAAATCAAACACTAGTGGGCATTAAAGGTTGGCTGTGTCCTCATGCAGCAAAGTTGGTGACTTCAATATTTCACTTCCATCTTCAGACAGGTCATTTAAACTAAAAGCCAATGGAGAGGCTAGACAATGAAACTGTACAGGCTGGAGAGATAAGTCAGCAGTTAGCAGCACTTGCTGCTATTCCAGAAAACCCTGGTTAGGTTCCCAGCACCAGGAATGCCTCACAACTGCCTGCTAATCCAGATCAAGGAATTCAGGGGATCTGATGCCCTCTTCGGGCCTCTGCAGGCATGGTGGACAGGTGGGATACACTATCACTGACACACACTTGCACATGCACACGTGCGCACGAGCACACACACACATACACACACACACACACACTCTACACATCTTAAAAACTGCATGATGGGCTGGATATGGTGGTGTAAGCTTTTAATACAGCATGTGGGAGGCAGAGGCAGGTAGATCTTAAGAGTTCTAGGCCATCCAGGGCTACATAATGGGAACATCTGGAACCTTCTTAAATACAGAACCCATTATAGGTCATTAAGCAAGTCCTAACAAACGCAAAATAATTAGAACAATTTCTAGTATTTAAAAGACCATAGGGAAAAGCTAGCAATCGATAGCAACAGAATCTCTAGGAATGTCAAATACTTTGAGACTGAATGAAACACTCATGAATTATTGGTGGCTGGGTTGCTGAAGACAGGCGAGGGAAGACATCTAGAATCAAATGGAAATAAAAGCATAACTTACCAATCTTTAAGGTGTAAGTAAGGTCATTCTAAGAGGAAAGTTTATGGCTATGAGTGATGACATTAAAAATCCAAAGATTTCAAATAAATACCCTAATGATGTACCTCAATGTCTTAGAAAAACAAGAACAAGCCAAAACCCAAAGAAGGAGGTGGCAAGAGGTAATCAAGATTAGGACAGAACCTTATGTAATGGAGACTAAAAGAATCTAGGAGCAGTCAACATAAGTGGGCTCTTTAAAATGATGAACAAGATTAGAGAGAGAGAGAGAGAGAGAGAGAGAGAGAGAGAGAGAGAGAGAGAGAGCCTTAATCAATTAAATCCAGAGGATCATACCTACAATCCTGGAAAAATCTAGAAGAAATAGATTTCTACAAGCATATGGCCTACTGTACTGGTTAGTTTTGTGTGTCAACTTGACACAAGCTGAAGTTATCACAGAGAAAGGAGTTTCAGTTGAGCAAATGCCTCCATGAGATCCAGCTGTAAGGCATTTTCTCAATTAGTGATCAAGGGGGGAGGGCCCCTTGTGGGTGGTACCATCTGTGGGCTGGTAGTCTTGGGTTCTATAAGAAAGCAGGCTGAGCAAGCCAGGAGAAGCAAGCAAGCCAGTGAACAGTTTTCCTTCATGGCCTCTGCATCAGCTCCTGCTTCCTGACCTGCTTGAGTTCCAGTCCTGACTTCCTTTGGTGATGAACAGCAGCATGGAAGTGTAAGCTCAATAAACCCTTTCCTCCCAACTTGCATCTTCCTGCATGTTTGTGCAGGAATAGAGACCTTGACTAAGACACCTACCAAAATTAAATCAAGGGCACATAAACAATATATTAGATCCACAGCTGTTGACAAGACTGAAGCAGGAACTAACAGCATCCTAATGAAGAAAATCCCAGGACCAAGTGTATTCACTGCTGACTTCTACAAGTCTTTAGAGAAGAGCAGATGTCAATGCTCCTCAAACTGTTTTATAAGAGTACAAAGGGTAGCTACACTACTCTAAGTCCAGTCTAGGAAGCCAGTACTACCTGACACTAAAATACAATCTCTCTCTCTCTCTCTCTGTCTGTGTGTGTGTGTGTGTGTGTGTGTGTGTGTGTGTGAGAGAGAGAGAGAGAGAGAGAGAGAGAGGGAGAGAGGAGGGGGAGGGTTAGGAAAGGGGAGAGAGAGAGAGGAGAGAGGCAGACAGACAGAGAACGAACTGTGGGTTAATTTCTCTGATAAATACAGATCATATATTCTCAATAAAATTCTTATGAACTGATTCAGGAACACATTAAGAAGATCATATATCATGACCAAGAGTGGTTCAATTAGGCAAATCAATAAATTTAATACAACACACAAGTATACCAGAGGACAAAGATTACAAGATATTTTTAATAGACACAAAAAGGCCTTTGAGAAAGCTCGACATTTCTTCACAAAGGAAATATCCTTCATGAAGAAGGTAGGAATTGAAGGTTTATAGCATAATTTAATAAATTTAATAAAGGGTCTGTACGGGAGGCCTACCGCCAACATTATGTATGCTGTGTAGGAAGGATGGAAAGGATTTCCCTCCAAATCAGGAGCGAGAGGAGGGTTACCACTCTCATTCAAGCAAGTGTTTGAAGTCCTGCTGGGGAAACAAGGAGGAAGTTGAAAGGGTATAAACAGCAAAGCTGAAGGGAAATTACCCCTACGCTCAGATGATGTAGCGATGTAAAGAGCCTGAAGAGTCTACCAGAAAACTTATAGATCTGAGAAATATGTTCAGCAAAGTAGGAGACACAAAATCAACAAACAAACATGAGCAGATTTTCTAGATACCGAGAATGCATTTGTCAGAAAAGAAATCAGAGAAGAATCCCGCTCATAACTTTGGAATGCTTACATAAAATGATTTCGAATCATTAAGGTAGCTAGTGAGAAAGCTGATCAAGAAGCTGAGAGACATCTACAATGAAAATGTTAAGACACGGAAGAAAGAAATTGAGCAAGAACTAGAAGAAAAAAAGAAACCTCCCACATTCATGGGAAAATTCAAAGTGTTAACATTGTTGTATTGGCTATCTTACCAAAACTGACCTACAGACTCAACACAATCGCCATAAAAATTCCAGTGTTGTCCTTCATAGAAAAAAGTCCAAGAATTAATATGAGACACAAAAGATCCCAAATAGCCAAAGTAGTCTCTATCGGAAGAGCATCATGGAGACACCACAAAACCTGACTTCAAAATACATTATAGTGCCATAGTAACAAAAGCAGCATTTTACTGGCACAGAAATATGTGGAGCAAAGGAAACATAGGAGACATATATAAATGCACACACCACCCAACTAAATCGTCAACAAATGTGTCACAAAATATACACTGGGCAAAAGGTAGCATCTTCAAAAAAAAAATAGTTTGGGCAAAAACTAGATTTTTTTTTTCACAAGAAGAGGAAGGAACTAGATCCATATCCTTCACCTTGAGTAAAGTCAATTCAAAACTAATCAAAGATCATAATCAGGAGCACTGGAACTCTGAATACTGGAGGAAAACATTTAATGATACAGGCATAAGCAAGTACTGTCGGAAAGGAACTGTAGGACCCCAAGAAATAGCCCCAGAATAGATAAGTGGGATTGCATGACCCTAAAACGCTTCTATGCAGAACCTGCTTAGAGGAGTGGACATGCATGAGCAAGAGGGTGAGGATGGGGGACAGGCCAGGGAAGTGGGAGGGGGAATGAGAGCACACACACATATAAGGAAATTTAACAACAAATTCCTTTAATTCATATGTTAAGTAAAACAAATCAAGACAAATAAAAACAGAATTACCATGTGATCCAGCCATTCCACTTCTCTCCATACATTCAAAAGAAGTGTGCGCTCAAATAGGTATTTGCATACCTATAGAAATATTATTCACAATAATAGCCAGAAGGCAGAATGAAGTCAAGTGTCTACTGATGAACACACTCATACAGTGGAGCACAATACCTCCTAGTATTGACACAGGCTAGGAGGGAAATCTGAAGACACCAAAGGGCAAACACAGTACAAGGTGCCCAAATAGTCAAAGTCACAGAAAGGCAGAGAGAAGGATGGTGACTTTCAGGAGCTGTCGGGGGAGGAGCCCAAGCTAGGGTACACTTTCAGTCTAGGGAGATGAACAGCTCTGGAGAAGGATGGCCGGGTAACACCTCCGATGCACTGAATGCCACTGAACTGTATACTTCAGTGGTTACAATGGCAGATGTTAGGTATTATGTGTCCATGACAAATGTGACATTATGTATATTTTATTAAAATAACAGTAACAAGATAACAAGATGTTGGTGATCATAGTCTATTATAGAGGAACCACAGATGGTGTGATGGCTTGTATATGCTTGGCTCAGGAGTGACACTATTAGAAGGTGTGGCCTTGTTGGAGTGGGTGTGTCACTGTGGGCGTGGGCTTTAAGACCCTCATCCTAGCTGCCTGGAAGTCAAGTCTTCCACTAGCAGCCTTCAGATGATGTAGAACTCTCAGCTCCCCCTGCACCATGCCTGCTTGGATGCTGCCATGCTTCCCACCTTGATGATAATGGATTGAACCTCTGAACCTGTAAGTCAACCCCAATTAAATGTTGTCCATATAAGAGTTGTCTGGGTCATGGTGTCTGTTCACAGCAGTAAGACCCTAACTAAGACAGATGGTCTTTATGGGAAGGTCTGGAAGAACAGGATGATGTTCAAAGACACTACAGGAAATTCCCTCCTGGGATTGATTTTTAGCGATGACATTTCCCTATATGAGGTCATCTGTAACAGGCTTTGGGGCCTTCAGACTTCCCCTACAGAGACCTCTGTGTGTATATGAGAGGCGGATCTTAATATCCTCTGAGGAACAGAGCTGTTAGGTCATGTCTGGAAGAGACAGTAGGGTAGCAATGATTGGTTTGACCAAAAATGGCAGTTACAGCTGCTTGTGGGGTAAACATTGTGGGTTTTGCCTCGTTTATAGCAGGATTAAGCATCTCTGGAAACTGAGGTAACAAGCATCTTTCTTTCCACTTACTTGGAACATTTAGGAAGAACAAGCAAAATTCAAAACCAGAATCCAAACCCGCCTGCCTAATTGAGAACAGAAGCAGGGAATTTTAAAGACAGCCTTCCACAGGATGCATGCCCATGCCTGTTCCCAAACACGGGCAAAGGGAGGGAGGCCAAGTACAAGCGGGCAGAGATTACAGAGAAAGTTATCTACAGGCTGAAGGGAGACCCCAGACAGGGCCAACAAGTTGTCTTGAAGATTCAGAGCCAAAGGAGTTTGTGCTCTGGTGCCATTGGGCCCCTGGTGACTGCCATAGGTAACATGTGGCCTTCTGGACCTGACTCTCTTAAAGCCCAGACTCTCCGCTGACTGAAGGGAAGAGGGACGCATTTCTGAGCTATGGAATTTTTATTGGAAGAAAAGAAATCATTATAAGTACTCCCACAAGCTTCAGAGCTGCTCAGTTATGCTATTACGGGCCGCAGAAGGCAGAGGAAGAATTCTCAGGGAGGCTTTGCATAGTATGCTTCATTAGCTAGCCCTGTCCGGATAAACTCTGGACTCATCCAAACGGTGCTTACACAAATAAGAGTCACGTGAGAGCCTCCCGTCTAAAGGCTGGGCGTGGTAGACTGCACCCAGTATCCCAGCATGCAAAGGCCAAGGGAAGACAATCCTGTCTTGATAGAGAAGGCAAATAGAAACCCAGAGGCTGTTTGTAAAAGCCTACTTTCTAGCAGCATTTAAATGATTTGTCTCACGTCTCCAGTGACCCTGGTGTGATACTAATTAAACAGGGGAGCAAATCTGCCCCTCAGTGTGGATAGGAGGAAAAGAGACTGGCTTGGGTGTGTTCCCCAAAGCCCATGGGTTGGATGGCAACCTAGCTTCCGAGCTCCTTGTTTATGGTATTTTTGGGTGGAGCTTTTGGAAGTAATCTGGACTCGATGAGGTCATTAGGGTGGTGCCCCCATGGGGACATTAATGGCCTTTATAAGGAGAATAGGAGAACTCAGCCAGAACACTGGTTCTCTCTTCCCCCATGTCATGATGCAGCAAGAAGGGCCTCACCAGTTGCTGGACAAACACTAGCACTATCTGCCTGGCCTGGCCATTCTCTAGAACCTGGAGGCTTATAAAACCTTCATCGATTACCCTTGGGTGACAAGTTCAGTTATAACAACAGAAAATGCCCTGGGCCAGAAATGTGGGAGCAGCCTGTATCTCCGAGAGGGGAGGGATGTCAGGTTTATTGCTTCTCCTGGTCTGGGGCTACAGTGCCAGAGGCATGAGTCAGTGAAGCCCAGTGCGGTTGTAACGGCTGAACTGAGAGAGTCCCAAGGAAGGTGAAAAGGGTTTTGTCTACTCGGGATGTCAGCTTGGATGAAGGCTTTGTGATCTTTATTTAAAAAAAAAAAAAAGCCCAAAGATGGCCACAACCTGTGAGGTGTCACTATCTCCTTCAGCTCCTGTTTGGAGCTCAGAAGAGTAGATGCCAGGTTTTATCTGTTTACATGAGCATTGGTGAAAGGAAAGCTCAGGTGACAGGCAAGTCTCTGAAGGCTTACTTCTGCTTTTGTGGACATCCACAGTGAACCTGAAAGCTTGGAGTACCACTGTCAGGAACATCAGCTCCTGGAGCATCATTTGAAGAGATTGAAAAGGCCAGGCTCAATCTATTCTATCCAGGTGTCTGCCCCACTCCCACCTACTTGACTTGCCGTCCTGTCCTGCTGACTTCTGAGGGCTGCCTGGCATCACAGGACCCAGGCATCATAGGCTGGATGGGCTGGCTCAGCAACAGCCTTTGAGCAGAGAGAGAGAGAGAGAAAGAGAGAGAGAGAGAGAGAGGGAGAGAGAGAGAGAGAGAGAGAGAGAGAGAGATTATAGTCAGCACTTCTTCTTCTTCTTCTTCTTTTTTTTTTTTTTTTTTTTTTTTTTTTTTGGTTTTTCAAGACATGGTTTCTCTGTGTAGCCCTGGCTGTCCTGGAACTCACACTGTAGACCAGGCTGGCCTTGAACTCAGAAATCCGCCTGCCTTGCCTCCCAAGAGCTGGGATTAAAGGTATGCGCCACCACTGCCCAGCTATAGTCAGCACTTGTGATGGTCAGTTTTCACTGTCACCTTGACACAATCTAGAATCACCTGGAAGACAATCTCAGTGAGGGATTGTCTATTCTGTGTTGGCCTGTGGGCATGTCTTGGGGTAGACTGTCTTAATCACTGCAGGAAGGGCCAGCCCACAGTGGGCAGCACCATTCTCTAGGCAGGGCTCTTGAAATGTGTAAGAGTGATGTAATCAAGCCGAGTACAAGCAAGTAGATCAAGCTTGTGTACATGCACTTCTCTTTGCTCTTGACTGTGGATAGAACATGGCTTGATATTTGAAGCTTCTGCTTTGACTTCATGAACTGTAACCTGAAATTGTGAGGTGAATTAAACCCCTTCCTCACCCACTTTCTTGCTTTTATTACAGAAACAAAACTAGAACAGCACCCAAACTGTGCCCGTCAAAGACAAGTGAGCCACACAATGGGTCAGCCCATGACCTTGAGGATCCCAAGGTCTTCCCTGCTGCCCTCTGAGCTGAGATCAACTGGGAAGCCTTGGAAACCTGCTGGACAGAATGGAGAGATGAAGTGAAAGGGCAAGTGACCCCTTCCTGTCCTTCCAACAGCCTGGCTTCATACCTGAGCTGCCGATCATGGCCGAAGTCAGGGCTGGGCTGGCACTGGCTGGCATCCTGAGGGGTGGGAGCAACCGTGGTGAGGCTCAGGCCTGGAGGGAGCACGGAAGCTGTACTGCTGAACTGGGATGGCAGGCTGCTCAGTGAACGGCTGCTGACAGGCAGCAGCTGCGAGCTTCTCATTGGCTTTGGACCCTGGAACATCATGAGAGAGAGAGAGAGAGAGAGAGAGAGAGAGAGAGAGAGAGAGAGAGAAAAGAGAGGAGAAAGAGAGAGATAGAGAGAGCAGAGAGGAGAGAGAGACAGAGACACAGAGACAGGGCAGAGCAAGAGACAGACAGAGAGACAGAGACAGAGAGACACAGAGAGAGACCAAGGAGAAAGAGAGGGGGAGAGAGAGAGAGATAGAGAAGAAGACAGTCAACTTATACTGTCTAGGAAACCTCATAGATTTCCAATCTGCTGACTCTTGCCTCTCCTCTAAATTAGGACCCACCAACTGTGCAGTGAACTGTTTCTATTTTGAATTTCTTCCCCATTGGATTGTAAGCACCTTGAAGATTCTTAAAATTTCACGGACAGTGCCAGGCTCTCAGCAGAACTGAACCATTCATTGAACTGGGATTATTTCTTTTTCCTCACAAATTTCTCTTCAGAAACGAAGAGCTCTTTGCTGTGTCTGCTTCTTGCTGGGCCTGTCTGCCTCAGGACCTTTGCACATGCTAATCAAGCTTTGTGCCATGTTCTTCCACTTGATGCTGATCCAGCTGACTCTCAACACCCACTGTGGGCTTTGCTGAGATACAGTCCTCTCAGGGAGACCTCTTCTGATCATCTTAAATCTTCAACTCATCTGCATGACACATCTCCGATGTGCACACGTTTTTCTTTGTTCTCCCCATTGGAGCTGAGGGATTTCTTTCTCAGTCACAGTTCTCTCAGTGCTGGATATGCAGTGAGCCTTCAGCAAATATCTGCTGACTTAAATAACGAGTGAACAAGGGGGTGGCCTAGCCTCGATTTTCTGTTTCTGTCTGTGGCACTGATTGGCCATTCCTATGATGATATCTCAAGGCTTTTACAACGTCTTTTGGTATCTGTATAAACTCTGCCTCAATGTTTGCTTTTCTAGAACCCCCTGGGCTAGTTCCAACCATCAGATGCTTTTTGTTTTGATGACCCTGTCAAATTAAAAGGCTGTGTTTTTAGGCAAAATTTGTAATTTGGATAAAGATGGACTAAGCTTCCTTCTGTACAGATATGGAAATTCAATAACCAATAAGAGTATTTGAAAAATGTCATGTGTATATTGATCATACATGACTGTTGTCATCATCCCTAGATGACAACTATTTCTACAGCACTGGTGCAGTATTGGGCATTAAAAATCATCTAGGGGGCAGGAGAGATGGCTCAGCACTGGCTGCTCTTCCAGAGGACCCAGGTTCAATTCCCAGCACTCACAACCATCTGTAAATCCATGTCCAGGGTATCTGATATGCCCTTGTGGCTTCTGTGGGCAGCAGACACATAGTGCACAGACATACATGCAGGTAAAACACCCATACACATAAAATTAAAACAAACATCTAAAATGAATTAAAATATCAAGGGGTCTGGAGTGTAGCACCGTGATACAGTGCTCCCATGGCATGTAAGAAGTCCTGAGTCTGATCCCCAGTATCACTAAATGAGTAAGTGAATGAATTATATAGGAGCACACAAGTCTTGTGTAAATGCTGTACCATTTAATGTAAGGGACTCGAATCTCCTAGAGTCGGTTCATCCCATCTCCTGTGGATCTGGAGGATGCCTTTGCTTATCTGTCCACTAGATGGCCCAGTTCCCAGATTCTGTACTGATGAGGAGCACGGTGCGGTCCACAACACCTCTCTTTCAGAGATGCTCCCAGGGAACAGATACTCACCCGAGCCCTAGGAGCTGTGTGGAGAGGCAGAGATCGATTGGCCGATCTGTGATCTCCCAGAAGCAGGGGCTTAGGATTTTACTCTGCTCCATTCAAGTATCATTTATGACTAGTAATCTGGTCAAACCGGCCCTGGTGGTTTGCACTGAGTGGCAATGGCTGCTAGAGGAGCGTTGTGCATGCTGTTCCGGGGCAAGGGGCAATGAACAGGGTTCGTTCTCACAGCGAAAGGGTGCAGGTGCGTGGGACCATGTAACCATCAGCGCCGCTTTTCCCAGTACTAAGTGCAGGAGAGAATACAATGTGAACCTTCAAAATGGCTTTACAATAATAATTAAATAAAAAGCCCACCACGGTATTCTTTCCCTAGTCTGGAGAAGGGCATGAAGGTTTCTAGAATTTGACAACTGCCGGAGTCAAGTACATCTTAGCTGCAAGAGTGTGTCTACCCTAGCGGGAAGGACAGGAAGCCGAAGGGGGTACAGTACCTGGGCGGATATCACATTGGATTCTCTGAGCAGGTGCTGGTTTGTGACTTGGGTGGACGGGATCTGCCCCTGTAGTGGAGTGTTGACCACAAGCTGGGGCTGAGATGGTGCAGCGGGCCTCTGCTGCAGCTGCTGCTGAGCTGCTGGTCGCTGCGCACTGCTGAAGCTCAAGGACACAGCTGGCTGCTGCAGAAACATCTAAGGACAGAAGAGAAAAGCCTGGGAAGTAAGGACCATCGTTGTCTCCATCCCAGGGAGGAGGGAAAACAATCCTTGACATACCTAAAAACAATTCCCCGGCTCAGCAGCAGGGGGTGTGTGCCTATGCTGTAGCCTGCATGGGCCAGCATACTAGATATAGTGGCTGGGCCAGAGAGACATTGTTTCTGCCTTCCTGAGGGCCACAGTTAGGTGACTTCAATCTGACCAAAGAGTCTTACATCTAGACTTTCTTGGCACAGACTGATATCCTTCCGAAGTCCGACTTGGCTCATCCATGTTAAATTAGAAGGAAGAGGAAATGCATCTTAGGAACGAAATGGTGGTTTAGTATGGTATGGCTCATGTTATACTCAGAGTGAAGCTGGGTCTTATGCCCAAGCTCAAGTCTCTGCCCAGTGACCAGGGTTTGTACCCACGGTGCTCTTAGGCGATTTCAACCAAGACCTTGAGGAGATGGGACCGCCCTGCTTCCAGTGAGGAGGTGACTCAGTCTTCCAGATAAAAAATAAGAGCAGAGAATGATTTATCACCCACATGCCATAAAGTCACACTTTGTTTTGTAATCATGAGTTGTTACATAAGCTGCCTTAGACAGTTAAGGCTGCGACATCTGATTAGTTAAGAAAATGCTGAAGTATTCGTGAGGGTTCTGATTTAGTTCCAACACTTCGTACCACACACGGTTGATTCTCATGTCTGGGGTTTTTCCATTTCTAGACTCATCCAGCCTCAGATCAAAACCGCTTGGGAGAGAATTCCTTCTGTGCTGAACCAACTGTAGATTACTTTTTGTCAATATTTCCTAAACATTTGTAAGTACTTACATAGCACGCGTACTGTTGGAGGTATACAAACAATCTAGAGATGATTCAAGCAGAGATGGCTAACCTTTTAGCTTATCCGGGTCATACTAGACAAAACCAAATTGTCTTAGGCCACATAAAGGTGTCTAATAATGGTGACCTGTTATGTTGTGTGACAAGGGGACAGGATATTGTCATCTATAGAGTTCAAAAAACCATGCAATCAAGTTACAACCCAGCCCCCAAAACAATGTTGTGTTGACCTTGAGAGTTCACAGTGTAGACTGTGGATTGGACACACTTGGTTTAAAGAACACGGGGGGATTAAGCCTGTTTTGTGCACTGCCATTTTGTGTTATAAAAAGCCCTTGAGTTCTGTATATTATAGCATCTCTGGAGATCCTGGCACCAGTCTCACTGCGTACTGAAGCGCTACTAAATCTCATTTCAAACGGTTGCTTAAGTACTTAGACAGGTTTTTGTTTGTTTTTTGTTCTTTTTGTTTGACTTTTAAGTTTTCTGTATTGAGTACACAGGTGTCTGGAAGCTTCAGATTTTGAAATATTACATTGGTATTGGCTTTGGTAGTTAATGTGGACTATTCACAGTTTGCTCAATATATAAACTAATTGAATGTAGCTTAAATAGAAAATACCTCAAGTGAAACACACTAAGTGCTGTTGTAAGGCCCAATTAGACTTGCAAGTAAAAATAAAATGATTTACAAATTGAGTCTAAATGTTGAAGGGACAACTTTAATAATCTTAGTAATAACTTAACCAAAAGTATGCAAATATTTCTTTTAGCTAAAACTCTTGGGCATTGAAAATGTGCACTGATAATCTCTGTCATGGCTCCTGCCATACGTGACCCATGCTAAGCTCCTAGCTGTGCAGTCTTTAGGGATGGAGGCTCTTCCTTTGTAGCATGTAGTAGATTTAGTTACAGTTTCTGAGCCTGGGCAACACAACCATATGCCCACCTGAGAGCGGCAGACTCATATTCATTCTGAGTGCCACAGGATATGTGGAGAGGCGGGCGGGGGGTGGGGAGGACCTGCACCCTGCACATACTGGGAGGAGCACCCAGAGGCCAGCTCACCCCATGTTCCATTCATAGATGAAGCCGAGCCACCAGCTGGTGAGCCCAAGGTCAGCAGGAGGCTGTGCTGTGGGTCTGGATCAGATATCCCACTCACCCCATCAAACTTTCACACCTCATCCTAACCAGAAACCTGCAGATGTGAAATGACGTCTCTTGATTACTTTAGAGCAGTGGTTCTCAACCTGTGGACCATGACCTCTTCACAGGGTCACCCAAGACCATTGGAAAACACAGGTATTTGCATTAAGATTTATAACAGCAGCAAAATTACAGTTATAAAGTAGCAATGCAATATTTTTATGGTGGGGGGGTCACTACAACGTGAGAACTGTATTAAAGGGTCACAGCATTAGGAAGGTTGAGAGCAGTGCTTTAGAGGCTAAAAGACTTTTTGCTCTTTAAAAATATTTTATTATCTTAAATTATGTATTTGTGTGTCTGTGTGAATCCATGTGAATGCAGGTGCTCATGGAGGGCGGGGGTTGTCAGATCCCCTGAAGTTGGAATTATAGGTGCCTAACATGGGTAGTGGGAACTGAATTTGGGTCCTCTGGGAGAGCAGCAAGTGCTCTTCATTGCTGAGCCATCTTTCCTGTCTCCAACCCCTTTTATTTGAGACAGAGTCTTACTATGTAGCCCTAGCTGGCCTGGAAATGGTTACATCGACTAGGCTGTCCTTGAACTCACAGAGACCTGCCTACTTCTGTGTCCCAAATGCTCAGATTACAGGAGTGTGGGAATACGCCTAGCAAGAAGAATTTCTGGGTATCTGGCACTGCAGATTCAGTACCTGCACACTTGAGGGTTAGTGCTTTATAGAGTTCCAGCTGCCTCTTGTCATAAGCTTTCTGAACAGTATTTGGGTAAACAGCATCTCTTAGCTTCAGTAAAAACCACATGCTCAAGCCAATTGCTATATTCCTTTGGGCAGGCTATAGTTTGCTTGCTGACCAAGGGTCAAATTAATGCAAGATTCATTGTGACAAGTATTATAGTTTGCCTCAAAGAAGACACACTGAATTCCAAATGCAGTCCCACCATTAAGAATAATCTTGAGGGGCTGGAGACATGGCTCAGCAGCTAAGAACACTGACTGCTCTTCCAGAGGTCCTGAGTTCAATTCCCAGCAACCACATGGTGGCTCACAACCATCTGTAACGGGATCTGATGCCCTCTTATGGTGTGTTTGAAGACAGCTACAGTGTACTCATACATAAGATAAATAAATCTTTCCCTGTCTCGAAAGAGAGAGAGAGAGAAAGAGAGAGAGAGAGAGAGAGAGGGAGAGAGAGAGAGAGAGAGAATATGAATAATCTTGGTCAATATTGGTAACTTTCCCAAGATTAGGGTTCTCCGTTCATATAATAGTGACTATGCTAGTTAGGGTCACTATTGCTGTGACAACACACCATGGCCGAAAGCAAGCCTTATCTTCCCTGCATGATCCCTTGACCTCAAGCCTGGAACTGCTACTGAGGCTACACTTTCACCACAGCCTCTCAGAGGCTCGCTTCATGGTGGCAAGCCTCGAGTTCACTGCATGACTCTCTTCCATCCTGGGCCTTCATCTGCTATGGAGGCTGCAACTTCACCAACGGCCTCTCTTGGCCTCTCACAGTGCCAAGCCTCAGCTGCTTGCCATGACCCTTCATGCCTTTAAAACCAGCCCCAACTGGGTGACTCTTAGACTACCGAGTTCAGCTGACTGGGTAAGGCACAACCTTGGCCACTTCTAGAACAAGCTTGTGTGTGTGTGTGTGTGTGTGTGTGTGTGTGCGCGTGTGTGTGTGACTCTCAGGAAACAGTTCCTAGAGGTTTTCACCTCACTGATGCTGCTGTTCTCTTCCTCTTCACAGCTAATTTCTCAGCTCCAGCTGACCAGACTCCACAGACTCTCCACACAAAGGTCCTGCACAGTCCTTCTTCCCCCTGAATCCTCACAAGTCAGGCCTCCACGCTCTGCGTGTCTCTCCTCAACACTTTTATCTCAGAAGCTCCCACAGAACAGATCATCAAGCCTTGAAGACTCAATGACTTTTCTAACCCCAAATTCCGAAGTCCTTCCATAACCCTTCCAAAAACACACAGCCAGCTCTGTCACGGCACTAACTCACAACCCTGCTACCAGTTTCTATCTGAGTTAGGGTTAGTACTGCTGTGATGAAACACCACAACCAAAAGCAAGCTGGGGTAAGGGTTTATTTGGCTCATACATCCATGTCACTGTTTATCGTTGAAGGAAGGCAGGACAGAAACTCAGACAGAATAGGAACCAGGAGGCAGGAGCTGATGCAGAAGCCATGGAGGGGTGCTGCTTACTGGCTTGCTCCTCATGGTTTGCCAGCCTGTGTTCTTATAGAACCCAGGATTACAAGCCTAGGAGTAGCCACAACTACAAGGGGCTGAGCCCTCCTGCATCGATCACTAATTAAGAAAGGCTTGCTTACAGCTTGATCTTACAGAGGCATTTTCTCAGCTAAGGTTCCCTCCTTTCAGATGGCTTTGGCTTGTGTCAAGTCAGTATAAAACTATCCAGCACAGAGACATGGGCAGCACACACCTCATGAAGTCAGTGCATGTTAAGTAGGTAAGATGCAGCAAATGCAGAATGAGTGCTACATTGTAACATTATTCTTAAAGTGATAGAAAGAGATCTTCACTCTGTGACCGGGCATACAGAGATCTGCTAAAGGAATAAATGGAAAAACACACAGACAAACAAGTAAGAGAATGAAACTTCTTGCTCAGACCGTCTGTGCTCATGTCACGGAGCCAGTGGTTTGGTATGATATGCTATTCCATTTGTGTGTGTCCGCCAAGGAATAAAAAACCTGTTCTCTTTATCTTCCTGCTCTTCCTGTGCTCTAACGAATGAGGCATACATATCAGGACAGCTAGCTGGCTGGCTGTTTGGCAAGAATGATGGATGTCTCAAAGAGCCAATCAAGGAACATGTTATTTGCTACTGTTTCAGGTGTCCTTATAGGCATTCATTTGAATAACCAGCAGAGGGCGCACCAGCTCAAAAAAGCATGAGGCCACTTTCTCAACTGGAGGCCCTCAGCACATCTTCACCTGGGAGCAAACATCAAATATCCCAGAGAACGTCCTCCTAACCTAATTTTAAAAGAACTCACTAGCACACGTTTAAGTTCTGAACCAATGAAGTAAACCCACTGAACTGTAGTAAACAGCCCTGGCTAGGTGGGGGTCCTGGTTTGCATCTGGGCGTACACGTCAGTGACTTCGTTTTACCAACAGCAAAGGATTTCTTGGACTTCTCAAAAGCCGATCACAAAAGGTTATGAAGTACACGCCAAAAGAAAATGAGACAGTTCCTCAAAACAAGTAAGGGAAGAATGTTAGAACAAATGGGTCCCACACTTTATATATATGTATGTATATGTACGTGTACATGTATATGCGTATGTATACGTAAAGTATATATATATACTTTTTCACTATTCACACCTGCCGACTTTGCAAATCAATGTCATTTCAGGACATGTAGAAGTCACTAATATGGAGGGAGATACTCCAAAGACATCGACAGGCTTCAGCAAACTGCCAATATGTCATTCTTATCACTTGTCTTCCCTCTCTGGTGGTGTGGGGGGGGGGAGGGGGGGGGCGGGGGGGGCTGGGGGAGGTTAGAGTAATTTTCACTTGCCTTTTTCTTTTTAAACACCCCCCCCAACCAAGGATCACATTTTGGTAGGAGTTTTAGTATGTATTTAAGTCTTGTGAAAGACAAGAAGCCAGGCTGCGGGGAGGAGATGTTCTCTGCTTTGATCGTCTGTGGATCTCCATGTTCTTTTTGGAAAATTCCATTGTGAAGATAAGTACAGAGGAATAAAGATAAAGAAGGCTTGGCATCCTCAGGAGAGGTGTGCATGGGGGTTAGCATCCTCAGGGGAGGTGTGCACAGGGGGTTGGGGGTTGGGGTGGGGGTGGGGGTTAGCATCCTCAGGAGAGGTCTGCACTGGGGGGGCGGTTAGCATCCTCAGGGGAGGTGTGCACAGGGGGTGGGTGGGTGGTAGGTTGGCATCCGCAAGGGGAGGTGTGCACCAGGGAGTTAGCATCTGCAGGGAAGGTGTGCACCCAAAGGCTCGGCATGCACAGGGAGCTGTACTCGGAAGGCGTGGCATCTAGAGGCAGCTGTACAATGAGGACTTGGAATCCCCTGGGGAGATGCACACTGCCCGCTTGGTTTCTATAAAGAAGACACACACTGAGCAGGCCACTTTCTCTTGACTGGAGAGCCTCAGCACAGCTTGACTTGTGTGCACCTTTCACCTTCGTCCTGGAGCAAACATCAAATATCCCAGAAAACTTCCTCTTAGCCTAGTTTTAAAAGAACTCACTAGCACACACTAGGGCATGGATTCTGCAAGGGGGGTGTGCACTGGGGGCTTGGCTCCCACAAGGGGGTGTGTACTGGAGATCTTATGTTGCATAGGGACATGAGCACCGGGGAGCCTGACTTCACAGGGAGGTGTGCAAACTAAAGGGCTTGCTTAGCCACAGAGAGTCACAAACTGTAGTGGGATATGTACAGAGTGGGGGGTGCACTAGAACACTTGATTTCCACAGGGAAGGCACACACAGGAGGGCTGTGTTTCCAGGCCTCTTTGAAGAACTCAGATACATACATACTTCAGCATACATCTATGCGTTGGGGGTTCACAAGATGTACCCTTGATGGGGAAAATATCCTATTCTTTGGAACTGGGAGCAAAAGCGACAGTGTTATTGTCTGTTATTTTAAAATCTCTCTCTGCTGCAGCACAGGCAGGAAGCATAAAGCTTCAGCACTCTGGAGGATGTTCAGACGCCTACCTTGCTTTTTAGCACTTTCTGCTTCAATTCCTCACCCCCTTTCTGTTAGTATAAAAATTCCATTAAAGTAATCGAAATGAGACAAGTTCAAAGCCACCGACTGGGTTATGGATCTGTGAGGGAAAAAACATAACACACTTTGGGAAGAGTGGTAACAAGTGGCGTTTTGTGAATTTGACAGTTCGGTGGTCATGCTTTTAATTTCAGACTGCTACGGCGTCTACCTGTGTCCACACAGGGGAGTCATTGCAGTAGGGCAAGCATAGAAGGACTTCATGATGCTTTGCTGAGCAATGCTTACAGGAATAAAAAAGAGATGCCTTGGCTTCAGCTTGGGTATGCCTTAGGTTGTCCCATCTGGAAAGTGTTTTATGCAGGAGCAGGAAGGACAGAATCAGCAGGCAGCACCGGGGTCTCCTGTACCTCCCAGCAGAGCTGAGCAGAATTCTGGAGAGGGCTCTGGGTCATCCAACGAAACACACTGTCATATGTAAGTCTTGTCATGCAATGGGCTTCTTAATTTGCAACATGGTGCATCTGTCACAAGTGCCAGTGGCTGCTAATGGAGTCAGTGTGCAGGGGGATGGGTAAAGTGACAGGGATAGTCCTGTGGTTATTTTCTTGAGGTGTCTTTTCTGCTCCCTCTGTCTTGCCTAGGGTGGCTACAAATGCTTAGGGCTCTCAAGGCAGACTTGAGGTTAGCTGCGATGACATCTGCAACCAAAGGCTGGGCACAGATGATACACCCATAAAGTTAAATAGTCTTGAAGTAAAATACGCAAAACTCCAGGGGTTGGGGAATCCATGTAACATATATATCCTTGATATAGATCCAGTATATATGACCCATGCAGAAACCCAACCTCCAAACAAATGATTCTTAAGAAGATTCCAAGAAGAAATAGATCTGAGTTCATGGTGTGTCAGACATAGAATGTCCTCACAGACTTCTTTTACCAGTGGGTAGGGCAGGAAGGTGACAGTCCAGCTTCCTCTGTTGCTTCTTTGGGCAGGAGAGCAGGGAGTGTGACTTCACATTTCCTTGTCGTCAGAGGCAACAGAGCAGAGCCATCAGCATCTCCCTCTGCCAGTGGCCTGGCCTGGTACCTAGCTACTGAGGTGCTAAGAAATGGAATCTAGGACCAAGGGGACATCTAGGCAGGGAAGCCAGATGATAGTTTCATGAAAGGAAGTCCAGGAGGGACAGTAAACAGAAACGTCCCTACAGAAGTGATGAGTGAGGAAGAAGACACTGTAGGAATTTCAAGTTTGGCACCGAGTGGATTTGTTTCTTGTGATCTGTCTACAGGAGTGTCTGCATACTTCCTAAGCATACTGGGTTCTGTGAGGCAGTACCTAGGGACTTGGGGGGGAAGTCCTGCCAGAACAGGAGTGGATCCTAAGGAGAACAGAGACCAGCCTGCGTAGGCACATTACCTGGACATTGGAGTCCTGGACCAGGCAGAGCTGTTCCTGGATCTTGTGAAGCTCTTCCTGCTGCCACCGAATGTTGGCCTGCAGGATCCGTGTCCTCTGCTCCAGCTGGTCTTTAATGGTCTGGAACATGCTGAACTGTGCTGAAAACTGCAAAAGGAAGTTAAAAAAAAAAGTCAAATAAAAGAGTTATTTCAGCCTGAGACCACCCTTGCCAACATTCAGATCAGTCTTAAATATCTCTTTCCTGATTCTTGGTTACTGTTCTCAGGATCTCTGAGAAAACTCTTGTTCAGCTCTGAAGTGACAAGGTGTCTAGCCAGCGTTCCTTGTGCTAATGATGACAGTCAGCTCTTCTGTCACCCTAAATTGGATCCTGGTGCACTCTTAGTGGGCCTGGATCCATGAGGTCTTCTTACCCCTCTCCCTCCCCCCAGCTCGCTGTCTGCCTCACAGGCTCAAGCAGCACAGGATTATGGGGAAGGACACAATCACTACCTGATGTTTAACAGAAGCCATCCATTCTGTTTGCCTAGAACAACTTGTGTTTGACCTCTGAATCCTTTCCTGGAACTGAGGCTGGCTTTAGAAAACTCTGCAGCCTCTTACATGTCTTCTTTGACAAGGGCACTTTCCTTCAAAAGGAGGTGGGGGTGGCTTCCCTACACACAATCCTGGGGGCTAGCTCTTCCCTTCCTATTTTCTCCTCTCCCCTCCCTTCCCCATCCCCCCCCCCCTCTCCTTTTTGAGACAGGGTCTCGCTATGTAGCCTAGACTGGTCTGAACTCACAGCAATCCTCCTGTCTCAATCTCCTGAGTGCTGAGATTACAAGTGTGTGGCCACCACTCCCACCTCATGCCTATTTCTGGAGTCAAATTTCCCAGGTTTTCAGGTTCCCCTTTTCTCTCCCTCTTCCTTCTCCTGCCTTTCCTTCCTCTTGCTCTTCATCTTCTACCTTTTTACTCTCTCTTTCTCTTTCTCCCTTTTCCTTCTTTCTCTCTCCCTTCCTCCTCCCTCCCTCCCCCTCCATCCCTCCCTTCCTTCCTATAGTGATTTCCTCTTTATTCCCTCAACCTTAACCTCTACGCCCAAATCTTCCCGCTGTTTCTTATCCACGTTTTTTTTTTTTTGCAATGCCCGTGGACTTTTTCCTTTTTCTACTCCAGCCAGTGCAATGATAAAGCACAGGTGAGGGAACTGCAGGGAATCACAGAATCTCCTCCTCTCTCACTTGCAGTAGCTCTGAGAAAGACTTGAAAAGTCAGGGGCGTTCACTTGTGAGGATCTGCCACACTTAGGCACAAAGTATTTTTAATGCATCTGTACTGAACACGTGTGGTCATGTGAAGTCAAGCCTTCTCACCGCTACTTTGAGCTACAGACAACAGCATCAGTAGATTAAGCATTCATCACCAGAGGGACCTGCAGGATCTGAGAGGGTGTACCCAGGTGCTATGGAAACACTGGGACCTCAGTATCTGTCCGAAGAGGCCTTGGAACCAGTCTGCCTGTTTTATATAAGAATGTCTTAAAGAATACAGTAGTTGGGACTAGAGAGAATAGCTCAGCGTTAAGAGCACTTGATGCTCTTGCAGAGGACCCCAGTTCAGTTCCCAGTATCTATGTGGTAGCTCACAACTATCTCTTAACTTTGCCTCCAAGGGATCTGATACTCTGTGGCCTCTGTGGGCACTTGCATGCACACGGTGCACATAAATTCATAAACACATACACATGCAAGCATAAAAAATAAATCTTAAAGAAATGCAGTTTTAAAAGGTTTAGAGCATACCACAGCCCAAGAACAGTCATTACTAAGTCAATTTCAAGACACGAAAAATTAGAATTCCCTACTATTGGGTATTATGAACTTTTTTTTTTTTTTTTAAGATGCAAAGCCTAGAAGTGAAAGGAATTCTCATTTCTTGTGCCTTTGGATTGAAACAAATCACTAATTTCCTACCAAATGTGTCTCAAGGACTTGAAAAGGAAAACCACTATTCTGATTTCTTCCCCCATGAGGATAAAGATGGACTATTTTAATTAGGAGACTGGCTGAACAGCTTTGATATCACTGCTCAAGCCAGACGCTAGCAAGAAGCATATGCTAACACACGTCTTTCTTATTCCAGGAAAGCATCCGAGACCACTTCTACGAGGGCATATGTTCCAAAATGTTCCCATCAGCCATCTCAGATCTGCACAGAGAGAGAGACAGCCAAACGTCGAGAGGATGGGGCGCTGGTGAATGGCCATCTGGGATCCAGGTATAACTTGGGGCCAGAGACTGGGACAATGCCAAATGCCCATGAAGGAGCTGAAGTCAGAGCTCTGGGCTCAAGAGTGGATACAAGTGAATCTCTGCAATCCTCCCCATGACCAGAGTGGATGGCCCAATGCTCAGCCTTTTGTCCTGTGCCAGACCAGTGGGCATTACGTGGCTCTTCTCTAAAGCACACCTTTGGGCCTTTTTATCTATTGTCCATTCATTGTACCAATTTCCTAGGGCCAACTCAAGGAGTACCTCCCCCAGGAAGTGGCCCTGCGAGGGTGGTTTCTCTGGTTATTTGCCTGCTTCTTCCTTCGACTCTGCGAATACAAGTGAGGGCCTTGTTACCAGCATCCCTGTATCTCCAACGCCTCGCTCTTGAGCTGACCCAAACAAGAACCCACAGAGTGTTGTTGAAACTAGTAAGGAATCAATCACTCAGCAGAGCTGTAATGCAGTCTTTTTTAAAGGACCATGATATTGATAGCAATGGATTAATAGCTTCTAGATCCTAAAATCTGGAGTTCTTTGAAACAAAAGGAATACAGACAAATACAGTGATAGACAGAGATGATTATGAAGGTGAACATCAGGTGCTGGGCAAAGAACGCAAAATGGGAGAAGACATGAGAGACTGTTCAGAACAGGTGTGATACATTGTTACATGTCTCAAGTTAACTTTGTGTTGAAACCTTCCACCTAGGGTTTTAATTGATACACGAATGTGCAATACACAGAGGTGGGAGACCATTCAGAAGTTCAGAGACATCTGTCCCTCTGTCCTGCCTCTGACTCACCTGTGTCACAGGAGCAGGTGGACTCTGCAAGACAGTCTGAGGCAGGGTCTGAGGCAGAAGCTGCTTTGTGAGGTCGCAGGAAGATGGGGAATGCGGAGGAGCCTGGGGAGAGAGAATAGGCCCTTGGTTGAACAGCCACATCTGAGCTGCTCTGTGCTGGGCGCTCTGCAGGTTGGGTGTTCCAGCTGCAAATCCTAGGATGAAGACTTTCAGAAAGTTCAAGACCTCTGTTTCCTGGCTGTACTGATTCCTGTGCAAGACATGTAGTTAAGAGTGACCCGTGGCTGGTGTAAGACACGTGTGGCTCTTGAGTCGGTTTTAGGTGCTCTGAGAGTGCATGATTCCTACCACTACGTGCATTAGGTGAAGCCATTGCTGTCTGCCTGTGCTTGGCAGTTCCTCCTTCCTTCTGCCGCCTTGTGCTAGATAGACTCCTTCCTCGAGGACCAAGGTTCTCATTCTGAGGATGTTGTCATAGAGCGGTTCCTGATCACTTGGGAGGATGCTGGGATATGAGAGGGGACGACTGCTAGTTTCATGGTCTGTTAAGTGTTTTTAGGAGATTAGTAAGTTATCCTCATAGGTGCCTAGTCCCAGAGGCCTAGAAAAAGCATTTAGCACAGAAAGCATCACCCAGGACAGCAATGGGGAGGGGGGGGGCAGCAGGGAGGAGGCGTTCTGTGAGAAGTGCCAGCTGCAGGCTCACCAGCTAGGGGCTCACGTGTGGCTTCTTCAAGCTGTGTGCCCTGCACATCTGGGGGAGACAGAAGCATAGCAAGCCACCACCCATGACAAAAGACGGTCTGCTGATGACTTTGTGTACAGGGCCACCACTCCATGGTGTTATGGTGCCTGATACCAGCCTTGCAGCCACAGGTGGTGGAATGACTTTTAAGCAGGAGGGCTTCCAGAGGCCCAGGAGACACCCCCCCTCATGATTGAAGCACTGAGCTCTAGTCTTAAAATCACTTGAATTCTGTATTCTGCAAGTACATATCCTTGCTCATTTTGTGCTAAAGTGTCTAAAATTAGTTGCTAAGCAAATGCAGCGACTTCACGACCCCTGCCTGCAATGTCTGCCCTCTCTGCTCACTATCTGGTCACCTCTATCCCGAAGTAAAACCTATTCCCTGGAAAGACTCAGTGTGTTCCCATGGCTCGTCAGCCCACATTCAAAGGCAGCACTCCCCCGCCAAGAAGATGGGGATCCCACACATACCGGCATTGTGGCTGCTGGGCTGAGCCCCTGCACTGGTAACTCCTGGGGTAAGGTGGCTGGTCTTGTCAAAGCTATGGTGTTGTTCTCAGCCCTCAGCTTGGTTGGAGTGGCTGGAAGAAAAGAAGAGATGGTTTTCTGACTCACAGTAACTTCCCAGCTACCTCAGCAAAAGAAAGGGCAAAGAAAGGCCTGAGGTTGAGATCTCTTATGCAGAGGTTAAGCCAAACCATGAACACCCAACCAGGAAGCAGACAGGAGACATGCAAGTCACCCTGATACCCTATTTCTATGATTTGGTCACCACCCTGATCAAACACCTTACCTATCTGACCTGAATGTCTCCCACTTCATAATGCTGAGGACAGACAGGGAACAGTGTACTGGCTAGTTCTTATGTCAACTTGACACAGGCTAGAGTTATTTTAGAAGAGGAAACATCAATTGAGAAAATGCACCCACCAGATTGGCCTATGGGTAAACCTGTGGTACAGTTTCTTGATTGATGATGTGATGTAGGTGGGGCTACTCCTGGGCTGGTGGTCCTGGATGGCAGGCTGAGGAAGCCATGAGGAGCAAGCCGGTAAGCGGCACTCCTCCATGGTTTCTGCATCCGATGCTGCTTTGAGTTCCTGCCCTGGCATCCCTGGATGACACGCTACAGCTGTAGTAGGAAATAAACCCTCTCCTCCCCAGTTGCTTTTTGGTCACGGTGTTTTTGTTTTGTTGTTTTGTTTTACACCCTGTGCATTCTGGGTACAGATGGCCTGACCCAACTCAGTCTGGGACTCTGGGACTCTGTGCCTCTGGTCTGAGAGGCCTCTTCCTTACCCGTTTATGGAAGGGTACTCACAGGTGGGTTCTGACATGGCTGTGTGTGAGGACTTGTGGGAACTCCTTGAGGATGCTGATGGCGAAGGACTGCTGGTGAGACCTGAGGCACCCATGTCAAGTGCATTAAAGTGCTGCTGAGGCTCCAGGCTTGAGTCCTTCTCCTGAAACACACACATGTGCGTGTGAGCTCGTGCACGATTCAGCATTAAGATTGAACAAATGGATGAAAAACATGACTTTTGTTCTAGTATGGAGAAGAATTTGGAAGAAATTGTGAGAAATGCTCTTTTTAGGAAACATTCTAAATACATTTGAGTAGAGTAGACACTCGTGTGCTGGAGTATCACTGAGAGGCTTATGCCTTACAAACCACATGTATCTGCACCTTCTCTCTCCTTTATTTTGATTTTTTAATATCCCTTCCGCTGACTGTGCATTCTATTTGTTCCTTAAAACAGTTATCTAATTGCCAAGTATTTGGTTTTCTGGAACGAGAGATCAGAATGCAGTAGGACTATGATTAGCAATGGCTCGTTAACATGGTGATAAGATACAGGCCACTGGGCCATCACAAGGTTCTTCCTGTAGTGCCTCTCACACTTGCTCTCTGCACAGGTAAAGAGCCATGGTCTCTCATCGTTTGATACCTGACTCTTAATTGGTCCTGGCTTCCCAGCCATGTCTACCCCAACCAAGGTATGATGGGAGAAAAAGCAACTGTGGTGAACAGGCTCTAAACCTTTATGGCTTAAGAGTCATAATGTATGCAAATAGGTCATAATATTTTTTCAAGATGGAGAAGAAAACACAGTGTTTATTCTCCCAAGTTCTGTTCCCACCCAGAAGGGGGAAATTCCCAGCACCCACTCTGTAATGACTTGGGTATTCAGTTTCACATACGTGAGCCTGAGTGTGGTTCTGTCTTTGGATTCATGGCTCCAGTATGGATGGTTGGTGTGTGTGTGTGTGTATGCGTGTATGTGAGTGTGTATACATGTGTGTGTGTTTATGTGTGCGTATACGTGCATGTGTGTGCATGTACGTGTGTGTGTGCGCATGTACACCTGTAAAGAGGACTGAAGTGACTGATATGTGACCTACAATTCTTTATGACAAACAGAATAGCAGGATGCACCTGTATGTGTGGTGGGAAATGTCATTTGCTTAGTGACAATTTCCTTATATAAGGCTGGTCCAAGGGTCATTGCACCAAACCACAGTGAATTGAGTGTTCCTGCTCAGCAGGGGAATCAGCCCCAGGAGTGAGTGTGCACACTGAGGGGATTTCACTGCCATTGCTAGCACAGAATAGCACATCCAACATTGGAATCTGCATTTCACAGACTTGTCAGTCAGTGGAACATTAAATGTCTCCCAGACAAGATCACCACAGAGTGAGAAGCAACACCATAGAGGTTTCACTTCAAAGGGAGTTGTTAACCTTTTCACACAGAAACCTGAGAGACAAACTTCTGATTGGCTGATGGGTACACATTACGATACTCTGTGAATGATGTTTGATGTGTCTAACACCTGTCTAACGCTAGTTAGATTCCATTCTCTGACCCGACATGTGGAGTGTGATGTGGTGGAGTGGGAAGTGGGAAGCAGACACTTCCCTAAGCGATGGCAGCCATTCAGGTGAGGATGTGGGGGGAGGACTCACAGAATTAGGTGAGCCTCTGCAGACACAGCTCTCTGATTCTTGAGGGTGATTTCTCCTTCCTCCCAGTTTCATCCACAAGGGATGACAGATGCTTTTAATTGATTACAGACAGGCTGACAGGCTGCTGCAAAGTCTCTGGTCAGATTCTGGAATCTAGATTGCTAGACACCCTAGAACTTAAACGGCTTGGTTTCCAAGCTTCAGTATATCCAAAAAGGGGGTGAGGGTGGGGTTGTCCCACAATTGATGAAAGAAATTCCTATTTCATAGATTGATTGGCAGTGTTTGCTTTCCCCGAACGAATGTGGGCGCTTCTAGCTGATAGTTTCTTAGCATAGGACACTCTTAGCTTTCCTGTTTTTCATCTTTTAATGTTTCCGCTTGCTGTAGGCATGATCTTTGAGGCCTGAGGCTCTGGCCTTCACAGTTCCTTGGCATTAGGTGAGGAAAAGTCTGGCTAGATGGGACCAGAGAACTCTGGGTAGGGGAAGGAAGGAGGTGGTGGGATTTGTGAACTGAAGGATCCTTTTTACATTGGCATTCCCGACAAAGCTGATGCTACCATGGCTATTAACTAGAATCTTGTGACACTGAGTCAGAAACAACAGGGAGGTGTGGCACAGTAGCTTTGGATTGCATTCCCAGTACTACAAAGCAAAATCAAAGCCGGAAAGCACAGGAGAGACAGGCTAGCATTTGGAAGCAATACAATAAAGCGTAGTCTAAGAGAGGGACACAGGCAGCCTTGGATTGTTCCACACTCTAGTGGGTGATGGAATCACTCTCCGTTGATTTATCCGTGGCTTTTTATAGCCATCATTGGAAGACCGGGAAGCTGCCAAGCCATTCCTTGAGTCCAGAGGCTGTTTCTGAGCCAGATTTTTTTCTTTTTACAAGCCTGTCCTTGGGTACCCGTGCTTCCATGCTCATTGGAGGGAGGGAAGAGAGTACACAGCATCTACCTCACAGGATCATCATGGAAGGTAAATGAGCAAACACCCACAAGCCATTGGGAGAGCTATGGGTCTCCAGTGAGGGCTTAGTAGAGATGAATCCATCCTTGCTAGCCTGGTATCTGCCAGAATAACCCATGGGAGGTGCCAATGCTTAGCCCTTCCCTCTGGGCAGGGATGAACTCACCTTCAGTGCAGAGGGGTGCATGGCCTCTGTGGGTGGGTCTTCCAGAGCCAGCTCCTGTCTCCTTTCCACTCGGACATCTGCGTAACTGCTCAGAAAAGAGACACCACCGTGGAGCCCAGACAATGCAGGAAGGCAATACCCATGGGGACACATGGGACTCTCTACATAAAGCCCACTCCTAGAATATTTGGCACAAAGAAGCCCTTCTGTGACCTGCTCAGAGGACCGAGTCTCATTCCTGCCTAGCTGCCTTGCAAAGACTCTAATATTATATTCTAGCTATTTCCAGTTCTGGGCTGGTTTAATTCTCTCCCCACTGCTCTCTATCCCTTCAGTTCCTGAAATCTCCAGATACGGTAGCTTTTGAGATATATTTTTATTTGTTGATAAGCTTCAAACATGTTCGTTGTGGACATGTGTGGAAGTATATAAAGAAACAAGCCAAGACCCAGCCAGTCCCAGGCCTCTGCTGAATCTAGGGTCCATTTTGTCCACTATAGATAACTCCATGGTGGAGCTGCAGGATTAGGAGGGGACTGGGATGAGACCCTAGAGTTTCCGATCCCTTATTTATTTACTCTGTTCAGTCCCCATGTGCTCCCAGACCTAGCTTCTTCCTACGACTGGGGAGGAAGAAGAGAGCAGGGTGTCATGCACCCTTTCCTGGAGACTGAGCAGCCCACTGGAAAAGACACAGCCTGAGGGACAATGGGTGACTACTGGCCACGAGGCCACAAGCCACTGGCTGAGGGAGCACAAGAGAATGGATTGGGAACCAAAGAGGGAGTCTGAGCATGGGTGCACGCTGTGATAAAATGAGATAAGGTTAATGGCTGAAAAAGGCCAGTGCTTCCCTATTCTCCTCATACTAATGCACATATATATGCACAGACATGTTCCCATCTTCATGTATGTTACACATACATACACATACACATATGTATGTGTAACATATACATACACACACACATATACACACATACACAAATACACATACACACATATACACTTACACATATGCATACATATATACAAATATGTATATATATACATGCACATACACACATACACATATACACATATACACATTCACATATATACACATATATGCATACACACATATACACAAACAGACACACATATACATATATACACATATGCACATATATACATGCACATACACATATACACACATATACACATATGCACATATACACATACACACACACATATATACACATATACACATATACATATACACACATACATATATACACGTACACATACATATATGCACATATACACATGCATATATATACACATACATTTATAAGCATATATACATCTACAAACATACACATATACACACATATGCACATATGCATACACATGCACACATATACACAATACACACATACACACATATACACACGTACACATATACACATATACATACACATATACATATATATGCATATGCACATATACATATACACCTGAACATACATATCATCCCTCTACAGATGTTCAAGTCCCTAACATAAAGTAGGGTACATTTGCACATCACTCTCTTGTAGACTTCACACACAGGTAGTTTTCTTCTAATGCAGTGCAATGTAAATGCTTTGCACATAGCTGCTATTCTGTGCTCTTTATGAACAGTGAGAAGAAAAAACGTTTGTATATCTTTAATATGAATATAATTTAAAATATTTTCCATGTATAGATTTAAAATCCACGTGATAGAAAGGTGGGCTATTTATTATTTTATTAGATATTTTTTTCAGAGACAAGGTCTCACCCTGCAGCCCAGGCTGGCCTCAAACTTGAGATCCTCCTGACTCAGCTTCCTCATGCTAAGATTATCGTGGCATGCCACCGTGCTGGGCCCATCTCTCTTCTAAACCAGCCTCTGGGCAACTTGTTTTCTTGGTGTTTCTGTGCTGGGATGGAGGGCGAATGATCACTTCCCTTTACCTCTGAGAGCTAGGAACCCACCTAGGATACATCTATGCTATGCTGGATATATTGTTCCCCTTTGACTCTCTGCTTATCCATCCTGAACTGAGGGCTCCCCAAGGCTGCTAGGGACCCCAGGACCCGTTTCCTACAGGCAGCCCAGATGCTCTCTTAATACTACCTCAGCTGCCGGCAGGGTTTTTTAAAAGCCTTAAGGAAAAAAAAAAGAAGTATGTGTTTGAGTTCTTTGGTGGCAACATTTTAGTTTTCCTGTCAAAAACAGCAACAAGGAAAAGCTGGGGGCTAGATAGAGGTGAGGGAAAATATGTAAGTAGGTCACCACCGGAGCAGGGGCTTCCTAAGTAAGCTTTCGAAGGGGCTTGACTGAAAAGCCACAGGAAGTCCAGGCCTGGAGGAGAGAGAATGTCTACCTGGGCAGGGACTGAGTTCTGACTGTGCAGCTTGCTGCAGATGCCAGCGGGAGTTTCTCCCCTCATACAGGGTGTACTTGCGGTGGTCCCTGGCCCTTTCCTAGCCCTGAGGGGCCTCACCCACCCTCCCAGGCACCCCCCAGAGGTCCCAAGCTGCTCAGTACCTGACCACTGAGTGTGTGCACACGATGAACTCAGGCTTAGAGTTCCACTGGTGATAGGTGATGTAGTAGTGGGTTTGCAACCAAATCCACTGCTGCCCTTTGGTTAGAAACCGGTAACAACATGATTTCCCTTTGCCAAACTGCATCACTAGGAAGAAAAACATCAGACTCTGTATGTAATGTGCACTAATATAAACGTGCTCTTTCCCCCAAGACTTAAGACTAAAATCCAAATGTTGTAGGAGACAGCACCAAATATTGTTTATTTTCCTGGTCGCATCATACTTTCCGGGGCTATTATCACACTATCTTTTGGGGGGTTGTGGGGTCCTGGGGATTGAGTTTGGGGCCTCACGCTTACTAGGCAAGTGGTTTGACTTAGTTATACTCAGTCAAATGGAAGAATTCTTAATACAATGATCCGTATGTTCCCAAATGCACAAGGCTTAAAGAGTTCTTCACACAATGACACACAGATAGATTTTCCAGATGGAGACATAAGTAAAAGGAGACCCTGGTTTTCTTGAGACTCATCTTCCTGCTGGAGTATGAAGGCTTTAGAACTTCAAGAGCTGAGCAGAGGAGAGAGCATCCAGACGCTGGGAGAAGTGGTCCCAAAATAGACCTGACAACTAGCTACCAATGGACAGACTCTGCAGCTGTCATCCATGGTTGAGTGTCAGTCGACACCATTTTAGAACAGAGTGTCTGGCGTGGACGCCTACAGTCCAGGTCTTTCCTGCAGCTGCATAATTGCCTAGAGTCCCTGGGGTTTTGTCTGCAGATGGCTCCTTGGGGAGGGTGGGTGGGTATCTAGGACAGAATGCTTGCCAGTGGTTTATTAGCTCATGTGAGGCAGAAAGATAAATTACGAATACGAGGAAGAAGACCAATTTGAATTTTATGATCACGGTGCTTGCAATTTAGTATCTTGTAATGAAAACCATCATGGGGAATCTTACCTAGGAAAGTGGAGCTAACAAAGGCCTCACAAATGCAGTTCTGAGCAGGGAGAGCCAGCAGAATGAAAGTGTGTGCTCTACAAAGTACTACAGAGCTACTGGGCAAGTCTACGAGATACCCACTGTAATTCTTCAACCTGAAGGTGGCTTCTATATGCTGGAAGAGTCAGAGGCAGACCGAGGTTTAAAGCAGACATGCTTCTCCTATCTGAATGTGCATGGCAACCCAGTGGAGGAACTGTGAAAATGGATTTCCTCATTCCTGATCCCTGGTGGAGGGAGCCCAGGAGTCTACAGCTGTAGCTAATCTGGTGCCCATGCGGCTTGTCTAAGCTACGTTTTGAGGGGTGAAGGTTAAGATGAACTTTACATCTCAACAGATCTTAACTGCAATTCCAGCCTGCTTCTCTGTCAACAAGAGCAACAGAGAAGAAAGTACGAACAGATCTTTTAGGTAAGGCATCTACTGAAGACCAATACCCACGGATCATTTATCAGAATCTGTAGCCCAATGTTATGGAATCTGATTTTACTCAAAGCTGAGCATTTTGGCTGGAAAGATGATTCTGAGTGGTTGTTTCTTCCTGTGAATGAGAACTGGAAAAGCTTGTAATTCTTGCTTTCAGGGCATGGGGCCTAACCTAAATGCTTGCTGGAGTGTTCCCCTCTTCTGTGGCACAGAGCCTTCTCTGACTTTTCCCTGCGCTCTGGAGGGGCCCTGCGATCCCCTCAAGGTCCTGCACATACCCCTTCCATACTGGCAGCATCTTGCAAAGTCATCTGCTTCTGGATTTCTCAGCAGATCCCGCCCTGGAGGGCAGCCAGGAGATGCTGGCCACAGTTATGAGCATCTTTTGAGTGAATTTCCAAAAGAACTTTTACTGGGAAACTCAGGCTACAAAGCCACTGCCTTGAGAATGTTGTATTTGAGGAAGACAGGAGATCAACCTTAGCCTTGTAGTCAGTCACCAGTGTGTGACTGCTGACTCGAGAGCAGGCAGAACATTTGGTATTTTGTCTTTCAAGTGCATCCCATAGCCTAAAAGAAAGTCTAGCCCTGCCTTAATTTTTTTGATTAGGATTAAGAAGCATGACTTTCTGGATAATAGTCAGATGTTGCTGAGAATCTGGGCAATATCAATTCCAAGTTGGACCCACAGGGCTAAGTGTAGCAAAGAATCCTGTTAGCCCTCACGATCACTGCATGGCACACCATGTGTGGCCCATCCTGGCAAGCAGGCTCCCAGAGGCACAGAATCCTGCTGTTTGGGCCCTTGAGGAGCAAACACAAGGCTCCTGGTCAGGCTGGTGAGTGGTACTCACAGTGCTGGTGGCACCTGGCCAGGAGCTCCAGGTCATCAATGTGGTAGTAGTCGTAGCCTGAGGTGCCAAGTACTTCAAAGGGCAGGTATCCAATGATTGGAGGGGCTCTGCAGGGAGACACGGGGGGAACTCTTCACACACACCTCACAAGCTGGTTTTAACACTCAGTTTGCACACTAAGTTGTTTCCATGGAGGACTCATTTATGAAGAACCAGGGGGCAGGGAAAGAACAGTGTAACAATGTAACAACCGTTAGGGCCAGAGAGCACATCTTTTTAAAGAACCCATTTATTTCAGCATATAGGCACTCCATTCCTTGGGATAACCTGGCCAGAATGATAATAAGAATTTATAGATACTGAAGAATTTAAAACAGCTGGAGACTGATCCAGCCCAATGCCCCCAATTAAAGGGCGGGGAAGGGTGGTTGCTCATCCGTCAGTCGGGAATGGTGCTGTGAAGGAAAGATGAAGAACTGGGCTGAAGGATCAGGGTGGTGAAAGAAATCAGAGAATTTCTCTCCCCATGTTTGTTTCTTGCCAATTGGGAAATAGAAGTGGCCTGAGCTGGGACCATCCCAAAGACATCTTGGGGCAGGCACAAGGATGTCAGGGTACAGACCTTCCCCGTAGCTGGGAACAACCATTCCTGCTGCCAAGGAGTCCTTTCCTGCCATGGGCCAGGCTGGACTTTATTCTCCCAAGCAGAGCCTGGCTCATGCAAACAACACTTGAAAAGGACCCAACTCAAATATGTTCTTCTTCTCCTCACAAACCTGTGATCCAGAAATAAAAATTTCCATTCCAAGCTATGCCTCGAAGTGAATTCCTCTGAAGGTTCGTCAGCTACACACATTTCCTGTGTTGGAAAAGGAAGAAGAAAAAAATTAAAAGGCAGAACATTGCTGGGGTGCCAGATGCTCACCCTAGGTTGGTTGAAAGAATGAACGATGGGTAATACAACTCAAAACTGTTCAGAGACAATCTCCAAAGAGTGCTGCACTGAAATTTGTCATCTGTAGCTAATTTCCATATTCGCCTATCCTCAATTCGGTTTACAAACTGGGAAAAGGACCTAGGAGCCAAACAGTGCCTTGCCCCTCCCCCATCCCATTATCCGGAATCTTGGCAAACATGCGGAGACGGCTTTTCTTCTGAGTCTGAATTACTAATTTAATTCCATCCACATTTGTACCAGAGATGTGAGTTGGGACCACAAAAGTGAAATACAATCAATGCTCATGTTTTTACTTTTTTTTCGAGACAGGGTTTCTCTGTGTAGCCCTGGCTGTCCTGGAACTCACTCTGTAGACCAGGCTGACCTCGAACTCAGAAATCCGCCTGCCTCTGCCTCCCGGAGTGCTGGGATTAAAGGCGTGCGCCACCACTGCCTGGCTTTTGTTTTTGTTTTTGTTTTTGTTTTTGACTCACAGTCTGAGCCACACCTACTTGGAGCACAATGGTCAAGCAACCACTCGAAGCCTGCAGTGAGTCACCAACATCCCTGTGGACCTATCGGCACTGGGTGCTTCCTTCAAACCAAACAATCTACAGGAACCTGGGGCTTGGGATGGGCCATGGGGGCAGGCACAGAAACTAGACAGAGTTTTGAAAAATAATTTTTAAAACAAACTTTACTGCAATTTTATTCTCTTCCACCAGGATGATTAATGACACATAATCAAGGCGACAACAACGGATGCAGTCTCCATGACGTCACTGTCAGGGACTTGCCTTTAAGAACTGTGGGGTTGCCAGGCGCACGGTGGCGATGAAGCAGACCTCCTTTCCTAGGGGCACACGGCAGGGTCTTGAAAGGGTGTTGTCAAAGCCATTACAGGAGGGGCTAGGCACTGAGAGGGAGGAAGACACACAGGTTAGCCCTGCCTGGTGACACTAGCACTCACTCAACACTTCCTGCTTTTAGGAGTTTTTGTATCTTAACGTGCTCCATTTTTACAATAACCTGATGATCTAGGTACACCTGTTATCCCCATGGCACAGATAAGGAAACTGAGGCACTTGTTTTAGGCCATCTTCCTAGAAGCTGAACTGGGAATCCAGTCCATGGCAATAGCCCCACCCCACTGACCTTCACTTCTACAAGCTCTTCAAAGTTTCTTTCTCGTGTTAGGGAAACATGAGAAAGCGTGTTCTCAACCTTCGGAATGCCGCTGACCCCTTAACACAGTTCCACATGCTGTGGTGACCCCCATCCATAAAATCATTTCATTGTTACTTCATAACTGTAATTTTGCTGCTGTTGTGGGTTGTAATATAAATATCTGATATGCAGGAGATCTTTGGTGCAATCCTTGTGACTCAGAGGGGTCACGGCCCACAGGTTGAGAACTGCCGATCTACAGGCGGGGTCTAGTTGCTGACTTCTGCTGATGTTCTAAGGGTAAACTCCATGGTCCAACAGTGTTTCCACTAC
This sequence comes from Rhynchomys soricoides, assembly GCA_019843965.1. Taxonomy (NCBI): domain Eukaryota; kingdom Metazoa; phylum Chordata; class Mammalia; order Rodentia; family Muridae; genus Rhynchomys; species Rhynchomys soricoides. The sequence continues at coordinate 15,992,284 of JADRCH010000031.1, read as the reverse complement.
AGACTGTCCCATGGAAAGAAGTGATGTCTTCTCAAGCATGAAGGGATCTGTCTCAGACCTCATCTTAGGAAGTCTGGGATGACATATGGGACACCTTGGAGGAGGTGTCCTTGGGATGTAGGGAGTTATGGAACGTGGATTTCCTACAAACACCCGTGTGGTAAAGGCTCGATTTCCAGTTTGGTGCTGCCTGGAAGCAGCAGAACCTCTGAGAGGTGGCACTTAGTGGGACATTCTTGGCTCCCGGGGAGGTCTGCTTTTGGGAGAGATGGTAAGACTCTGGTTTTTATTCATACTGTCTCTCTCCCAGCCACACATTAAGCAGCTCTGCTCTGATACATGCCGCGTGCTCTGTGTTCTCTGCTATGGTGATCCTCCCCATCAGAGGCCACAGAGCTACAGGACAACAGAGCAACCCTGAAACTTTGAACCAGAATCATTTAAACTCGTTGTTAAATGTTGGTACCAATGTCTCTCTCCTAGCCACATATTAGGCAGCTCTGAGGAGAATGAGGCCTGGAAAAGTGGCTCAGAGAGAAGCTAATGGAGTGAGAGCCCCATTGGTCTTTGTCCAAGCCCAGGTTCTCAGGGAGTAAAGGGCTTGGGATTAATTCATGGCCACCAATGTGTTTACATTGGGCTCCCAGCACACCCCCTAAGATACCACTTGGCGTCAGTGAAGTCCTTCCTGGAGGCCACCAGACCTTTCTTCAGGGTGACTGTGGAGAACTAAGTGACATTCTGGGCCAGAAAAATTCTATTATCTTGATTGAATTTGGTGAGGAAAGAACCCAGTTAAATATGAAAATAACCAAGTTGGCACATCCACAGACTCCTCGAATTCCAGTGTCTGGCTGGCTCCCCTAGAACCTCTGGTTTGGCCACTTGGGCTCTGTCTAGATCACATATTTAGGCATGGGTACTTTCCAGGGCGCCACTGGCTAACCATATGCCAGAGCCAAGGATCTCTAGAGTGGAGGACCATATAACCTTTTCTTTAAAAATTATGACTGGATACAGTTGGCTCTTTATGACTTTCGAATCTGCAAAACAGACCAACTATGGATCCCATATATCTGAAAACATCTGAAAAAAAAAAGCCACTATATATTTATTGAACACACACACACACACACACACACACACACGCACACACGTCTTTTCAACATCATTGTTTCCTAAGGAATTCAGTAAAAGCATGTAGCATTTACATTGTGCTAGGCACTGTAAGTCAGCTAGAGATGATTTAAAATATGTGGGTGCTATGAAAACACCCCATTGTTTTATACAAGGGGCCCAAGCAGCCATGCATCCCAGACCTCGTATGTCTGAGGTGCCTGGGAACAACCCCCCAGTGGACAGTGACGGGTGACTATTTAACCTGTGCTTTCTACACTCACAGATCTCTGTATCATTATGCTTTCCAATTTAACCAAAAGCATATGGGACATCGGAAAACCAAATGCGTTTAAAATGAAATCTGCAGGATTACAGTTTAGCTTTCCAATCACTTTTTTTTTTGTTTTCTATATTTATAGGTTTGTAAATGATTCTATAATGTGGTCTGCTCTCCACTAACATGAATAAATTAACTTTACTGAACACATTCTCTGAATCCACTCACATAAATACTAATAAATGTTTCCAAACATGAACACGAAGTGAGTAAAATGGAAAATGGTGATCTCAAGAGAGTTCACATCTGTCGTGAGCTGGCTTAAGACTGCTGTAGGCTGGTTGTGTGGGATAGGCTCACTGTGTGGGGTGAGCCAAGAGATTTATCACTTTAGGAAGGAAAACAATCCTACATATGGGAAAGTCTGCAGACATGAACATCTGTCTAATAATAATAAAAAGACATTAAAAATTTCCCAGATGTGAAATACACTCTGCTAGACTCAAAGAGATATTACCCTGCCAATGAATTACCTCATAAAATTCTCTTGACTCTTTTTTGGAATACTGAGACCTTGGAGGCAAATTTCCTAGGACCCGCTAGGGACTTAAGAAGGTGACATCCCTCTTCTCCCTCTACTAATGCACCTGGTTTGAGCCACCCCTTGGCTACTGAACCCACATGCTGCCAGCAAGGGCCTTTTCCCTGATTTCCTGTGAAAAGAGGGTGGAAGATGGGGAAGTGGGAAACTCCCACCTAAGGCATGCTCCTTCCTTAAGAGCAGCAGAGACTGGCGTGGTGGTCATCCACGGGATGACCCAGACTTTCCATTTGGTCTGACTGCCTTCTGACTGTTTTATCTACATGTTCATAATTTCAAAGGCTTCAAAGGTGAAAATCGGACCCTGACCCCTTGGCCAGTCCTTGCCAAGGGTCGTTCTACCATTACTGGTAGTCTGCACTTGGGCCCCAAACTGAGTGTCTGCTTTTACAAACAAGTTTTGCCCACCCAAAGCCCGAGGCATCTGATCACCTGGTTCATGGTGATAGAAAATCAGGGGGATGCTTTAATAGAGGCGAAGAGGGAGTAGAAGCCAAGAGGAAGATCTTGCAGAGGGGGCTCCCTTCCACACTGCCGGTTAAGCGTGAAATGACTTTTTACTTGAGGCATGGGGCCCTTATATGTTCCAGAGGCAATGCATGCATATTCCAGAGGCAACACACGCATGCATGCTGCATAGTCATTTTAGCACATCGAGTAACACTCTGGCACTTCAGATCCCAAGGTAGTTTGAAGCCCCTTAATTAAGGATTTAATTACCTATTTCTATTTAAATAATAGACAAAAATACATCTAATTACAACTGGCTTCCTTATGTCTCAGAAGGGTTTGCCACTGACTGCTGGCATAGCCCTGCTTTCTTGGGTTGGTCAGAGACCTTGGTGGCACTCACGGTATAGAGGAGTGTTTATCTCTTTCTCCATTTTCCTTCTAGAGGCTGCTTACTCAAAATTGATGTTATCCTTGCCAAAGTCTAGGGAAGCAGGCCTTTCCCATGTGAAGCTGCATAGGGGTCCTGCTACACCCAGCAGATTCTCAGGTTTTCTGGATGACCCCCTCAGGGAGGATTTCTGTTCCACACTCTAATGAGCTATTAGGGCTTTGTTCAGGAAGGAGCATTCTGGTCTTTGCCAGTAACTGGCATACAGACTTTGGGACCCTAGGGTCAATTGTTTTTTACAGTTCCCCTACTCTGCCACTGTCAGAGGGTTCTGGACGTCACTGGCATTCAGGCTAGCTCACTACCCTACCTACTGAAGGATTAACCCTGCTCCAAAGGTGGCCTGGGAAAGATGGTGGCTGGGAATTCCATGCTCTATCACCATCAAGGGTTGACAAACTGGAAGTGTCTAACAGGGGTCCCTGCCTGGAGAGATACAGGGTGACGTGACTTTGGACCTTCAGACTTAAATGCTTGGTCCGAAGGTTCTCAGGCTCTGAGCTTTTCTAAGATAGTATCTATGATAAGGACACAAGGTAAGTTACAAAAATGGACACATGCCTTATGGATCTCAGGCCGTGGGGAGCTCATCCCATGGGGTATAGGGAGGGATGGGGTGCAGGGAGCATCAGAGTTGCAGTGAGAAGAAGGAGAAAGATGTCCTGACCATGTCCCACTTGACTAGCAGCTCAGTCATCTCAGCTAAACACTCTCCTCGGATGAGCTGCCGATATGCTATTTGCAAAGTCTGTAGGAAAGCACACGACTAGTTCACACAGAATGTAAGAGCTAATAACTTTTTAGGCATTTCTTGAAACAAATGAGAGACACTGCTGATGGCTATCTGGAAAGACATGGCTTAGCAGTCAGAGATGAGAGTTGCTCAGCAGAAGGAGGTTCCTAATCCCCTAAGTTTGACAGATAATACTACATGTTTAGTTATGGGTTGGAGCCATTGAGAGGAAAATACTTTCCAGTCCATTCATGAAGCATCATCTCCCACTAACGAAGTGCTAAGTGATTTCAGACTCCATGTTTCCGTTCTGCAGCACGCTTTGTTGGGTATGCTCTGAACAGCCAGCTATCAACATTCTTGGGAGACAGTAGCATACTTACTCTGCCACATCCTAGCCCGAGTACTGCCTACATGGCTCACATAATGCTCGGCTTCCTTTTATTTCTGCCAGGTCTGCTTAGCAGAAGGCAAGTAAGATAAGCGCTCAATGAGAGGGCTAGGTTTGCAGTTTGCTGAGCTGAAAAAAAATTGCTTTAAAGGGAAACTGTATGTCTTACTTAAATCCTTTCTACTTCCTGGCATTCACTGAAATCTTTTAAAGGGCCAGAGGACTTTGGTAATGGAGTTAAGACTTCCCCCGAGGGTTAGTACAGCTAGGGCTAAATTCTTTGTATGTTGAGGAAAGTGAACTTCCTCTTGAGGCCCTCATCCTGTCTGGATATTTTTGATCTGCTTTCAGTTAAAATTATAGACCATCTTGTGCATGAAGTTTCTCGACTCCCTGATGAGAGTGAGCAGGAAGACGTAGTTGATAAATGTATGTCTCTTCCTCTTGGCTCCATTGTAATATGGACCTAAGATGATGGTGTGGGACCATGGCCTTCGGGAATATTGTCTTATTCACTACAACCTGAATCCTGCTGCTGTCTAATCAGATAGCTGACCACCACTGAGGGAGGAGTCACTGAGGCCTGGCTGAGTACAGGACAAGCTTCGCAGCTAGCTCTGACAGGTCAGTGATGCTCACACTGGTCACTCCGTAAAAGGGGTTTCCAATCCCCTGCCTCTGTATTCAGGGAGTTCTGGTGTGTCTGTGTCTTGATCTCTTACACCAAGACATCTTAGTCAATTAGCACGGGGGAGAAACAATACAAAAGCAACAACCTCAAAGCCAGACAACCTACAGAGATCCCAGGGAACACATGGATCCAAGAGTTAGAGGCTGAAAGGCCTCGGCTTCTGCCAACACTTCAATCTGGTGCTGTGGTTAGTGACAAGTAGGTAAAATGAGGGCAAGGAAACTTTTATACTCTGGTGTGTGGTTTCTGGAAAGCCCAGGGTGGAATGTTTGCTGAGGGTGACCTATTTGGAAGCATACCAGTGACTTTTGAAATGCTGTGTTCTGGATTTCAGCCAGATGCACATTTAAGTCCAAGGCTGTGGGAGGATCGAATAAAGGACGGCTTTCTTCTTGCTGTGGAACGACCTATCGGGAGTAGAACCCCTGAAAGCAAAGATGTTCATCGTGTTCTGGATATTCCTCTAGCTGTTGTATCCCTGCTCATGAAGCAGTAGGGAAGTGGGTGTGGTACTTGGGTACCTGGAGCTTAAGAAGATCTTCCTGATCACATATTTAATTAGAGAGTGAAGATATGGGACAATGTGTTTGTCCCAAAGAAGAATCTCTCCTCGCCTCTCCTTGTAGAAAACATCTGTCATACAACAGACATAGTTCAAATAGAGTCTTTTTATTTTATCGATGTTCTGGAAGTGATCAACACACAGAGCAGAGGAAGACAGGGCTACTGTGGACAGTGACCTTCACTGTTATTGGCCGGCCAGGGTCCTTGGTGGGGGAACATATGCTCACCTAGCCCAGTCTGGATCCTTCAGGAGCCCTTGCCAGACAGGTCAGAAACCCTTCTAAAATGACTAATTTCTTGTCTCATTTCTCAACACATATGTTTTCACATGTTAAAAACACATAGGATAAAGAAGTCCTGTGTTTTTTATCTTCTTCCTAGAACACTGGGGACCAATGGTCACCTCTCCTAAGGAGTGACCACCATGTGCAAATATTAAGGAGAGGGAAATGCCATTTTGCTTAAGTCTTCGGTCAATTGCTGGGGTCTATACTGCCCAGTGAACTGGGATGTGGACAGAGGTGAATAGGTGAGTTCCAAACTCCTGTGAGAAAACATAATCTCAGCAGCGAGGACAAAGGTACTTCCCTTTCTCTCTCTCTCCATCCCCCCCCCCCCCGCTTCCATCCCATCCTCATGGTCAGGAGGCTGAGGGAGTCTCAAAGTGTTATCTAGAGTCAACGAGAAAGCAGCCTGGATCCTCATGTTCATACCGTGAGGGTCTCCAAAAGCTCTCGCTGACTCAGCATTATCCGCTCCCCTCTCTGCGCATGCTCAGAAGGAATCCGGGACCCAGTGCACACTGTTGGAATGCTCCATCGCCGACCTATACCCTAACCCTTATTTTTTAGGTTGACACCTAACAATTACACATAGTAAGGAGGAACCAGGTGATGTTTCAGGTTCATTGCGCAGTGTTCAAACCAGGGCAAGTGCTCCTCAAACGCTGATCGTTCCTTTGCACTGAGAGAACACTTACAGTCTTCTCTTCTAGAGCTTTAAACGACCAGCACATCAGGGGCTATCTCTGGTCACACTGCTGTGGTGGAAAGGGACATTAGAATTATGTCTCTCAGCTAACTGTAGTCACCTATGCATTTCACTTCTGGTTCTTCGCGTTCATGCCAAGTCATTATGTACACTTGAGGACTCTCGTTCCGATCTTTCTAACTTCAGCTCATATATGATGCTCTAGAGGGAGACTATGTTCTTGCTTTCAACATTTCTGCTTTGGATGCTTCGTGTTTATAGCAGTAACAGTTAAAAAAAAAAAAAAAAACCACATAATTTCCACACATTCTTTCAAGCAAACCAACACTGTCTCAGCTTGAAGTGAAAATAAAGCCTTGCTACATAAAAAATAAAATGAAAATTAAAAACACAACTCAGGTAAGAATGAAGCCCGCCTACGTCCTTGAAGCCTTCTAAGATGTGCTATACAATGGGAGGAGTTAAAGCACTATCTGGAAGCTTTTTAGTAAGAGAAATACAAGTTGGGGGGGGGGGGGGGACTGATGCTAACCAGCCAATCACAGGTTGTTCTTGGAACTGAGCATACGCACTGTTGACGCAGGGCCTTGTGGGAGCAGCAGCCCCTAGTTCTCAGTCTGAAAGCCAGGGCGTTTCCCTCTGTGCCTTTGGCCACTTAGGCTATTCTGCCACTGTAGCAGCTGCCGATGAGGCCAACAGTCCCACATGTTTCAGATATTATGATAAAGCACCGTTTAGTATAAAGTTTACCACCTAGCCTTTTTTCTTTTTGGTGTTGAGGAGTGAACATGCTACTGAGCTACATCCCGGTCCCCACACTGCATTTAAAAAATACACTGAAGTAGTGCCAAGCGCATCTGTATACTAACACCGCCATCTGTCTCAAGACCTCTGTCTTACCAAATGGAAACCGATAGCCACTCAGCAACTTCCCGCTGGCCCCTTCCCCAGCCCGGGACGACACCTTTCACTTTATCCTTATGAATTTAATTATAATAAGTGCCTCATCCAAGTGGAATCACACCATGTTTGCCCTTTGATGGTAGGTTTATTGTACTTAGCATAATGCTTCTCAAGGCTCCTCTCTGTTGAGCATATGCCAAAACTCCCCTCCTTTTACAGGCTGTGACAATCCACTGTAAGGACATGGCACACTTTTAATCCATTCACCCACTGATGAACAATTGGGCTGCTTCTAACTTTTGGCAATTGCAACTCTTCATAAATGTGCTCAAATGCCTCTTCAGTTCCTGCTGTCGTTCATTTGGGTGTGTCCTAAGAAATGGGGTGACTGGATCCTACAGTAGTTAGGTTTAGTTCTGAACAAATCAGCACATTTTAAGCCTGTTTTGAACGGCCCCTTATATTCAACAATAAGCTGACTGGAAGGAGCACCATTGAACTTTATGGAATGAACTCTCAAAGTTTAAGACACCTATAGGCAGAATCCCTCCCAGGCTATTTTTTTTTTTTTTTAAAGGGAGAAAGGTTTATTCCAGTTCACAGCTGAACGGTACAGCCACGATAGACGTCAAGGCAACAGGAGCTTGAGGCAACAAGAGCTTGTGACACCCACAATCAGAAAGGAGAGAGTGATGAAAGCATGTGGCTCCTTAGTTCCCATTCAGAATTCCATCCTGGGAGTGGGGTCCCCTCAACGGGTGGGTCTTCCCACTTTAATTAAGGTAATCAACACAATCAGGCATGCTCAGGGACCATTTCCCAGGTAGATAGCACTAAATGTCACACCCAGCGCATATGCTTCTTATCGATTACTCCTGGTCTGTATCTCTCTGTGGGTGTTATTAATGGCCTGGGGAGCTAATCAATACTTTCTTTCAGTTGGGGTGTTTACCAAGGAAGAAAGGCAGCTCTGGGCACTGGCAGAGGTATTGTGCTTAGAGCCCCCGTTTGTGTGGAACTGAAGAAAGAAGTGGAGTGTAGATTCCCCCTGCTCTGTGAAGACTCTTTGGCTGTGATCAGAGAGCCTTGCCAAAGCACTGCTTGTAAACCACCATGCTGCTGCACCCTATCTACCTCAGGTATCCCTCGTTCACAAGCTTCCCAAAGTACTTTGTGAACTCAGAAATTATGTGGGAGAAGCTCAGTTCCCTATAGGCAAATTCTTCATCAACATTAGCATCACATCATGAGCATCATCATCATCATCATCATCATCATCATCATCAAAATTACTACTAATATCATCATTATCATAATAAAACATTATTATTACAATCACTGTCCTCCTCTTCCTCCTCCTCCTCCTCATCAAAAATACATGGACCATGCTGAAGATCCTGTCTTCAAAGCATGCAGTAAAGTTGATTTTGCTTTGACAGAACTCTGGAACTAGAAAACCCTGGATTTCAACATTCTTGGAAAAGCCAACAATAGCAGGGTTCCAGACTCAGGGACTGAGAAAAAGCCAACAATGTCCTCCCAGGCCTTTTTAACTGCATGTTCGTGGACCTTGGGTCCCTTGAACTAACTAGCATCTTTGAACAAGGCCTAAGAATTTGCATTTTAACAAGCTGCTTCACCTAGCTGTTCTGGGGTTGGCATGGGGCTGGCTTTCCTACCGGATGTTAACTTCAGTCAGGCAGCCTGCCATCTACCACTTACTTCTTTGTAATGAATGGCTCCTTAACTTTGTCTCATGTAGTTTGACCAAGCCTTTCAGATCAGCCAGATCAGACATGGTCAGGCCTTGGCTTCGTTTAGACTTAGGAGCCCACCTAGAAGAATGAATGCCTTCCGCCCCCATCACAGCCACGTGGATCTCTGGATGGACTGGTCCTCTGAAGGGCCAAGCCAGCCATGGAGGCTGCTATCCAGGCAAAAATCCCTGGGTGAGGACCTGAAAATCACTCTGGCAGATTTACTCTACTTAGCATCTGCTTGGAGCCTTTTAAATGAAGCATTTGTGTTTATTCAAATACCATGCAGCCAAGGATCATTTAGGGTGGAAGGAAAAAAATAACTAAATCCCAGTTAGCCTCAGCATTAGGATGTGGGGTTGTGACATTGGCTGGCTCCATTAGAACCTGGGGCTAATCTGGCTGGGTTAAGCGCCCCAGGTGGGCCCCCAGTCAAACAGTAGTACCTAACTCAGCGGAAGTTCTAGCTGTTCTGTGTTCCCTGTACCTCCCACAGTCCCTCCTCCTCTCCGCAGCTCAGCATTCCACTCGGCTTTCTTCTGATATCATTCCCTCCTCTTCTCCTCCTCCCCCAGTTCCCATCAGTACCTTCTGCTTTTTTCTTTGCCATTTTATGAAATATTAGCTTTTCTGTTTTGTGTGGAGTTTGAAGGCCATGGCAAATAAGGAAGCAGGCCTTTCAGTGCCCCACCCAGAACAGAACCTGGTTTTGAAATTTCTGGCATTAGAGCTGCATTCCCATTTAGCGTGGGTCGTGAGTGAGAACGAGTGTTTAAGTGTAGGTTGGGGTTCACGCCTCTGCAGTTAGAGGCTGGGCAACTAGTTGTCTTGGTAGTTTCTGAAAATCAAACTGACTTCTGTGTGATAATTTCTCCAATTCGGATTCCTGGCTCGAGGTAAAACAGCCTCCTTTCTGTGCACGGCGACCATAGGGAGTAAAGACCCATGGCCAGTCCTATTAGATCAGGCTCGCAGCAGACTGTACAGGAGAGACCAACACGCAGGGAGCAAAGGGGACATATCTGGGTGTCACAGCACAGGCCTGTTTGGCAGAGTCTGTAGGCTGAGCCTGTTCTTTATTAACTGTAAACGATTTCTCAGTGCACAGGATTATCCCATCAGCTTGAAAACAAATAAATGGATCTCGTACAGTTCAGGGTGTGTGCTCACACTGGCACAAGATGCATTCTTGAATGTGAGAGGACACTGGTGAACACATACATACACACACACACACACACACACACACACACACACACACACTGCTGGTCCCGGAAACAGAAAAATCCAAACGTACACATGAAATAATTCTTGGGACCTCATGCAGACGTTTGCATGATCAAAGACACCATTGAAAGAATAGGATAATTAAAGCTTACCATTGTTGTAAGAGCGAAAATTTCCTACAAATTTTATGTATTCGTAAGTTGGAAATTCCTTTGGGTTCAAGCTGCCTCTGAGAAGATGGCAATAAAACTCTAAATCGTTGTCAGCTGCATCATCGTTAGAGGGAGAACAGAGAAAGGGAGAGGAGGGTTACACATACTCCAGACTAAACAAGTTGTGCCTGTATGATTTACTCCATGCGTGGCCTGCGTGGTTTTCTCATACGACGGACCGTTAGACCCGGCTTCTAACCCTTGCAGCTCCAGGCTGTTCTCCCTGCAGCTCATCCATATTCCGTATTCTATACTTGGACCCAATTAGTCAATCTGCTCACAGATGTCTGTGGTTGGTTATGTCGGCATCGATTAGTTCTGGTTGTTTTCACATGGTGTACTAAAATAAAGCTGCTCGTATAGAGCCTCTCTCTCTAATTTAATCTTTTTTTGCTTTGCTTTGAAGGGGAATCAGATGTATGACGGGACCAATTATGCATGGAAATGGACTGAGGCTTGAGCAAATGCAAGCGTCTTTGCTGCTGCCTGCCATTGCGTCTGCTTCGTTAGGTGGCGCGTGGTGAGCATGCACCGAGGCCCGCCTTCTATCTAGGTTGCCAAATATTTTGATATAAATCTCAAACTTCCATAAAATTGCACATGTATGTAAATAACCAGAAGACAGCCACAGGAGGACAGAATATGAATTTCCGACCTAATTATTTAATTAGCAGTTGCTTATCTGCTGCCTCAGAAACTTTGCATTATAGCGTTCCCTAAGATCAGCAGACTGCTCCCTGAATTTTGCCCTATTTATTGCTCTCATGTAAAAGGATCTCTTGTCACACCCGTGAAACATGTTATTATTCTGAAGGTATACTTTCAACTTTCCCACATAAAAGCTAAAATGTCGTACATGCTCCAAGTTCCAGTTTTAGCTTCAACTTAAAATATACCTCAAAAGATCTTGGAAATGTTCTGAGTCACGAGGAAAATTATTCTTAAAATTAGTCCTCCCTTCTTAATTCATTCTGACCTCCCTCCCCTAGCTAGAGCAACATTCTTGTCTTTAGATCCAATAACAACGCCAGGAGGGCAGACTTACATTTTAGGAATTCTGGGGAGGGGGAATCCGTCACAAGCATATGGGAGGAAAGGATTTTATAAACTTCAGAATGTTCTTGTTCTGGAAGGAAATTTAACAAGTTCTGATCCATGACATCCGACTGCAAGAGAAAAGAAAGAGAAAAGGCGCACAATCCATCGGGTGAACTTCAGAGCAAAGGCAGAGCCTCAGAGTTCTTGGCAGCTCAGAACTGCTTCAGAGATGAAAGCTGACCCTTCATGGACTTCTCCTCTGTATCTTAGAATTGCAGTGTAAAAGGTTTTACAGGGATTGGGGCTGTGGCTCAATGAGAGAGCACTTGCTTAGAATGCACAAGGCCCTGGGCTTAATCAGCAAAAAATGTATTGATTAACAAGTAAAAGTCCCAGGGATGCCTATATAATACCCTCTCCGTGGCCCAGGGGACCGGCAGGTGGAAGGAGCAAAGTGTCCAAAGAATTGGGAGGCTGTCTCCTGGACATGACATGGCTGTTTCACTCACAAACTCATAACAACTGTGGTGATCTCCCCAAGATCTATTCGAATCTACATTCCATTGAAGAGCCTTGGGATGACCCTCCCTTCCCTGATGAGTTATTGACATTAATGGTTGCCAGGGAAGGGGACGTCATTTGTGTAGCCACTGGTAAGCTGCCCATGATCCTTTAAACAACACCCGTGCTCATAGATCAACCTTGATTAAACTCATTGGGTCATACCAAAACAAGATGGAAAAGTCACAGAAATAGAAGGGGGGGGCATATTGCTTAGAAGAAAAGGCTCCAGGGGAGTTGGGGGGAAACAAGAGGGGCAATGGGAGGTGAAAATGACCAGGGTACATTATATACCGAGCGGTCGACGAATAAAACCATTAAAGGGTTTTCAGATGCTTTTCAGTATCTCCAGGAGATTGTTTAGGGTTCTCCTGTGGACACCAAAATCCATGGTACTGCATTTTCTTTTTTAAAAGATTTATTTATCTATTTATTTAATGTGAGTACACCATTGCTCTCTTCAGACACAACCAGAAGAGGGCATCAGATTCCATTACAGATGGTTGTGAGCCACCATGTGATTGCTGGGAATTGAACTCAGGACCTCTGGAAGAGCAGTCAGGGCTCTTAACCACTGAGCCATCTCTCCAGCCCGGTACAGTATTTTCACAGAACCTGGACTCAGAGCATCTCTAACAGCCTCACAATGCCTGAGCAATGTATGTATGATGTATGTATATGTATACATATATACATATACATACAGAGCTGTATCATTTAAAGACTAATGATGTGGAGAAGGTGTGTGCACATGATCAGGATGGGCAATGTTTTATTTAAAATCTTCCCAACTTGCAGCTGGTTGAGTCTGTAGGCAAGAGGACTCTGCACTTGCTCACATGCACTATGTGATTCTGTCAGTGACTTAAGAAAAAAACTCAAGTATTAAGCCTGACATGTGTACAGAGAACCAACTTCTCTCCCATCTTGGTGAGCCCTGTTTGCTAATACTCCTGTCTTCTGGCTAGAGACATTGAGGGTAACTTGGAGCCCTAGGAAGAGGCCAATCACTTATTTAAGCGGCCATGAAGTAAACATGGAGTTCTCTGGACCTTTGGGCCAGCAAAATGCTGCTCATTATTTCTCATAAGTCTCTCACTGACAGAGTTGCATTTTTCCCCCGAGTGCTCAAGCAGTGGGAATACAAAATGAATACTGCAAACAGTCTAGGTACCACTGTGTCCCATGGAACTTCCAATGATGTACCCGGAAGCGAGGATAGTCTTGATCCGTGATAGATGGTACCAGCCAACGTGGATGCTGAACTCTTACGAAGTGTCCGCTGTGGTTGAGGTACAACAGTTTGACCAGATGGGTGTTTCATCACAGCAATACAAACTCTCAGACAGGAGCTCGCAGTGAAGACAGGAAACCTACCCGCCCCGCCGCCCTCCTCCTCATTTCCTAACGTGTCCAGTCTTGTTTCTTTTCCTTTTGTTTTTCGAGACAGGGTTTCTTTGTGTAGCCCTGGCTGTCCTGGAACTCACTCTGTAGACCAGGCTGGCTTCGAACTCAGAAATCCGCCTGCCTCTGCCTCCCAAGTGCTGGGATTAAAGGTGTGCACCACCACTGCCCGGCAGTCCTGTTTCTTTAATACCATGCATATAGACCCTCAAGCTCGAATCCCCACCAGCATTCTTTTAAGTCCACAGGCCGGACCTTCCACAAACCATGCAGATTCCCCAACCACGTAGTCGTAGGTCTTAATCAGTCATCTGAATCCTACCATGGCAATACCATTTGTAAAGATGAGGACCCTACATCTTTACAAATGGTATTGCCAACTGGTCACCAGGTCACTAGGTGTACCCCACAGGTAGGGGGCATTCAGATCCTTGTTGAGCCCCGACACCTTCGCTGGCACACCCAGATTGTCTCTGTCTTAGAGTTTGTATCACTACAATGAAACACCATGACCAAAGTCAAGCTGGAGAGGAAAGGGTTTATTTGGCTCACACTTCCACTTCACTGTTGATCATCGAAGAAAGTCAAGACAGAAACTTGAACAGGGTGGGCATCAGGAGGCAGGAGCTGAAGTAGAGGCCACGGAGGAGTGCTGTTTCCTGACTTGCTCCCCTTGGCTTGTTCAGCCTGCTTCCTTATAGAACCCAGGACCACCTACCCAGGGGTAGCCCCACCCTTGAGTGAGTTGAACCCTCTTCCAGAAATCATTAATCAAGAAAATGCTCCCTCATATCTGCCTACAGGCCAGTCTGATGGAGGCATTTTCTCAACTGAGGTTCCTCTTCCCAGACAACTCTAGCCATGTAAGTGGCCAATCAAACAAAAACCAAACCCAACCAACCAGGACAGTGTCCATGAGCTGCTAGGTTTCAACGGCTATAACTCTTTTTTACATTTCTTTTGCTTGCGTGCATGTGCACGCGTGCGCGCGCGCGCGCACACACACACACACACACATTTTGCCCCGTCCACATCACCTTTATCTCTTACCTAAGTAATGACGTGGACATAATGGGCTTCCCACCCTAATTCTGGACCTCACTAGCAGCCAGAAGGAGCCCTAGATCATATCAGTCATCACACACTGATAACTGTCCCTGGATTTCTCCTGTCCTAGCAACAGAGACTCAAGTAGCTGCGGTTTTTAGCTGCGTGCACTTTACCTGTCCTCTGCCTATTCCCAGCACTACACACTTTCCCAGCATTCCTTCCTCCCATCTGTCAGGTTCCTCTGGCCTGATCATCCCACATGTTTCTTTGTGAAAAATAAACAGGCTTGCAGCTTCCTTCCTGACCATGTCTCCTTAATGACCCACCCTGTACCCCACCTGTATGCTGCTATGTCATCTGTCCTGTTGCTGCTGGTTTATGGACCTGTGAGGAGCCCCTCTTCTGGGTCACCAGTACTCCTCTATGTCACAGCAAGGCTCACAGGAGTCCCAGAGAAGGTTTACACGTTGACCATTCCTGCCTCACAAGCTACACTTTCCTCAAATGCAAGAAAGGGGAAGGCTAAGGACCAAATGAGATCATTAGCCTATACTGCTGTCTACCAAAACGTATACAGCAATCACTCCATAAATGCTAGGTGTGCTAAACCAACACTTAGGGAATGCATATAGATGCAGTAATCCTTCAGTGATATTTTCTTGCTTATACACCTGCAGACTGGTGTCCTCTGCCTCCCCTGTGTCTATAGGATCCTCAGAGTCTGTTCAGTGCTGTGTCCCTGATCTCCAGCATGTTATGTGACCAGGTGGATGGCCAGCCCCTTGAGAGAAGATTAAAAACATAAGTACCCAGAGAACCCTAAGTATTGGTGCTGATTTCAAAGAAAGTGCTGGGTAGTCTCTCGGGGAACAATCCAGAAGAAGGATTCATTGGGTGGAATCCAAGAGAAGGATGGAGTTTGGGAGTGGAAGGGAACTCCAGGAAGAAGTCAACACACGCATGCACGCACGCACGCACGCACGCACGCACGCACATACACACGCACGCACGCACACACACGTACACACACGGACGCCAGAGGGTAGGATGAGGGAGGCAGGGAGGGCTGGGAGCTTTGGGAGAGGAGGCCACAAAGAGAAGACTGACCAGGGTTTCAGAGTCCTGACTGGAGGACTCTGTGCCAGGAGAGTTCTGAGAGACAGCGAGAGTGGGCGGTCTGACTTGCCAGTAGCCCCAAGTGGATTCACATTCTGGAGAGGCTGCACTTAGAATTTTCAGTTTGGATCTTTTCCTGGCCCAGAAGTATGTGGTCTACTCCTCTCTAGAGATGTTACATGGTGGCAGGAAACTATGGCCCAGTTCAGACTCACAATCACAACAGATTCCAGACTCCTGACACAAACCCCACAGTGTCCTAGGATGCTGACCCAAGGTCCATTTAAGTGTTTCTGACTTAACAATCATACAGCTTGTAGATGGGTTCACCAGTACTGCACCCTGTTATTTGTCAAAGAGCATCTTGCGATTTAAAGAGATCCCACCTACAATCTGGAGAGCAGGACACCAAAAAAAATCAGGTTAGAAGTGCTCAGACTGTGAGCAGAAGCTAGGAAGGGAACAGAGAAGGGACAGGGGTCTGATGCTTAATTCACTGCTAAACTCCACAGTACTCCTGAGGGGTTCTGCATGGCAGACTCCTTCCTGGAGCCAGCATTTTGCTGCCTGCTAGGAATTAGCAAAGGAAGGGCTTAGGTGGCTGACACTGGTGGCCTGAGTTCTCACCTCTATGGACAGACTCTGCTGAACCCCTACCAGCCCAAACCATCATTTCTGTTTGCCTCTCACCATCTTCCTGCTGGTGCTCATGACTTTATTTTAAGCTAATTCCTGCTAGCATTTTTAGCATATGACTAATGCTCACACATGACAGTAGCCTTTCTTCTTAAAGATATTTCTGACTCTTGAAAACCCCAAAGTCACTCTATAGTCATTTCTTTCAGGGTTTTATCTAAGTCCTTCCCCCAGGTTGGGTGCGGCAGAGCGAAGAGAGAGGCCCTTTGGTTGAGGCCTTATATGGAAGAGCGGTGGTTAGAACGCTGTGGGGCCCAAAGATGGATGTCTATGCAGAACAGAGGTGAATGGCTAGGGGTAGGCTAATGGGGTACATGGAGGTTCTGAGTTCTGGTCGGTTGATACTTAAGAAGAGCTCAGTGCTGCTCTTAGATCTTACATGCATTTGCTACCTGTTTTACCGTGATGCCATTTTTAAGTGGTAAAGACTGCCATCGACAGGGATAATTTGGAAATTTAAACCCCAGTGCTGATGGAAGAGCAAATTACCTCTGCAGTTAAACTGCTTCTTGAACGATCTGAACTCTGTTGTTAAAAAAAATAGCAATTACAGAGGGGAAGGAGGGGCCACGGCCTTTGCAGTCATCGTCCAGTCTGAATGATCCTTAAGAACATCCCTTACCTGTTGGAGGCAGGAGGCAGAGGGGCTCTCTCCAACCATGGGCAGGAGTTAGCCCCACTTGGAACTTTCCTAAGAAGGCCCTCCCCTCCTGAGCTCCATGGTGTCTCTCTTTGTTACACCTCAAGTCTCAGGGTTAGCTGAGATTTCTGTGAATGCAGGAAACCTCTAGTGCTTGCACAGTAACATTAGTTCAATGGCATCTGGTCAAGAGTGATGGGCGGTGGTGGCGCACACCTTTAATCCTGGCAGTCGGGAGGCAGAGGCAGGTGGATTTCTGAGTTTGAGGCTAGCCTGGTCTACAGAGTGAGTTCCAGGACAGCCAGGGCTACACAGAGAAACCCTGTCTTGAAAAATGGAAAAAAAGAAAAAGAGTGATGAGCCTGTACACAAAGCAACTTCAGGATGGCTAGGGTCTGCAAGTAGACTGAGTGGACAATCAGCTCTAGAATGTTCCCAAAGGGCTGTGGCAGTCCCAGTTGAAGCTGTGTACTGGTTACAGGTAAAGGTAACAGTCTGAGAGTTCCCAGGGTTGTATCATTTTGAGAAGAGAGGCTAACAGGCTCAGGGAAATCCTAAAGGCCTTGACCTAGGCAAAGGAAACAGCCAACTAGAGATGTGTGAGATGCTCAGATTTAGCTGAGACTTGAATCATGCTCATGCCAGACAGTCAAGCTCCCAGAAGACAGGAATTCCCTTTGATCACTGTTCAGTAAAAGAACACCTAAATATAAAAAGCTAAGATCAAAAACTCAGGTGACAGCAGATGCTGGCAAGGATGTGGAGAAAGAGGAACACTCCTCCATTGTTGGTGGGATTGCAAGCTAGTACAACCACTCTGGAAATCAGTTTGTCAGATCCTCAGAAAACTGGACATAGTACTACCTGAGGACCCAGCTATACCACTCCTGGGCATATACCCAGAAGATGCTTCAACACATAATAAAGACACACATTCCACTATGTTCATAGCAGCCATATTTATAATAGCCAGAAGCTGGAAACAACCCAGATGTTCTTCAACAGAGGAATGGATACAGAAAATGTGGTACATTTACACAATGGAATACTACTCATCTATTAAAAACAACTTCATGAAATTCTCAGGCAAATGGATGGAACTTGACAGTATCATTCTGAGTGAGGTAACTCAGTCACAAAAGAACACACATGGTATGCACTCACTGATAAGTGGATATTAGCCATCCCATATAGAGTTACTAAATCCAGATGCTGTTGTAGATGCCAGAGAGTACTTGCTGATGGGAGCCTGATATGGCTGTCTCCTGAGAGGCTAGAGCCTGACAAATACAGAGGTGGATGCTTGCAGCCAACCATTGGACTGAGCTCGGGGTCCCTGATGGAGGAGTTGGAGAAGGGACTAAAGGAGCTGAGGGGGTTTGCAACCCCATGGAGGGAGCAACAGTGTCAACTGGCCAGTTCTCCCAGAGCTCCTAGGGACTAGATCACCAACCAAGGAGTACACATGGAGAGACCCATGACTCTGGCCACATATGTGGCAGAGGAGGGCCTTGTTGGACATCAGTGGGATGAGAGACCTTTGGACCTGAGGGTGTTTGATGCCCCAGTGTAGGGGAATGCCAGGGTGGGAAGACAGGAGTGGGTGGGTGGGGGAGCACCCTCATAGAGGCAGGGGATGAGGGATGGGATAGGGTGTTTCTGAAGGGGAGACCTGGAAAGGGAAAACATTTGAAATGGAAATAAAGAAAATATCCAATAAAAAATAATAGTTATATATATATATTTAAAAGACCATGTGAATCTCTTCTTTTTCTTTAATTAAAATGGAAAACATTTGCAACACAGTCCAGGTTCATAATGTCAGGTCATATCATGTTGCATAGACCTTGGATGGTATGCTAAAAAAGCTATATTACCTGTGTGTATTCGTTCCAAAACATGTCTGATCTAGACATGGAAAAAAAAGTAGCAAATGAAAAGAAAGGATACCCCTGTTCATCAAGATACCCTAAAGACAGGGAAAGGGAAGCCACATGGAGAGACAGTGCTTACAATTTAGCCACCTATGCTAAAAGGCCCCAGAGTGAGGCTCAGTGTGCAGCCTTGGCATTTGGAAGCCTGAACAGGCCTAACTGTGAGCTCCTCTTGTCAACGGGCCAGGCATAGTTCCTGTTTGTTCCTGAGTGGAGGATTTGGCACCATCCCCTGAAGTTAGAATTACTCAAAGAAGCTCACTAGGATCCTGGTGCATCTCTTTACTATGAAGCCAGTCCCCCTCTGACCATACCCCTTCCTCTGTATAAGAGGGTGACCCCTACATGCTTAGGGTGCAGTGTTCTCTTCCCCTGGGTTCTGAGCATGTGTAACTCATGTCCTGTTGCCAACCTCTTCCATCTAGTGCCATGTTGCAGGAAAAATTAAAATAGATCGGCAAGTTCCCGCACTATACCCAGCTACTCTCAGCCCTGGTGGTCTTGCCGGCCAGTTCTTATCTCGTGGAGACTCTGACTCAGAGCTACACAATATCTCCACCCAGCTCACTAGGTTCCCACTGGTGGGTCACTACCAAGCCAGCCCCATGCTTCAAAACCCCCACGGTCTTTTGTGGGGCACATCAAGCAAACCCACATTTTGCCACTGTACCTTTCTCTCTGGAACCCAGACAAGCAGCTGCGTGAAGGCAAGTGCAATACAAACTTAGTTCAGAAACAATGATAACTCAATCTCTGGGTGTATCAACTACAACCTAATCTTGTAAACCTTATCAAAGTCTGATTCCTCTGAGAGACACTAGCAGCTGCATCTTGTCCTTTCACTATCCCTGTCCAAAAAAAAAAGCCCACTATTCTCTCTTGCTCTTCTCTTCCTCTGTCCAACCTGGAAGTCCCGCCTACTCACCCAGTGATTGGTCCATTTATTTACTGGGGGGAGGGGAGGTTTACATGAAGTCACCTGAGTGCATGACTCATTCTTCCTTCCAGACAACCCCTCCTGGCAAAGTGGAATTAACATCAAAATACACATCGCACCAGGGCCATCCACAACAGCGTCAGATGCCAAATGTCGTGTGTTTAGACATTGTTACTATACTAGGATGGGGTGAATAACAGGTCATTGAAACATGCTCCCTGAGAACCAATGTCCAGACCATGACAAGAGTGCCTGCCACGTGGTACAGAGAAAGTCTCTCTATGCCCCAGGTTCTAGGGGTCTAGCTCAGGTCATCAGGCTTGTGTAGCAAGCACTTTGACCCGCTAGGTTACCTCATCAACTTCACTGATATGAAGACAAACAAAAAGCAGCGCAGCTTGAGCATTTGTGATCCAAGAGTCCAAAGTCGGAAACTTTGTCATTCTCTTGAGATTAAAAAAATTATCTTATGTATATGAGTTTTTTGTCTGCTCATATGTCTGTGCACCATATGTGTGCAGTGCCCACCAAGGCCAGAAAAAGACACTGAGTCTCTCACAACTAGAATTACAGAAGGTGGTGAGCTGCCACGTGGGTACTAGGAACTGAGTCCAGGTCCTCTGGAAGAGCAGCCAGTGCTCTTGACTGCTGAGTTGTATCTCCAACCCCAAACAGAAACTTTTAGGAAAATACCATGGATCCTTGTGTAACACATGGAATGACTTAGAAAACTTCCTAAGGCTTTCCTCAGGCTACAAGTTCCCAGTGTGTATGAAGCATAGATGTATTTTTTGTTTAGATATGAGTCCTTTCTCGAGGTATTTCATTATGCAAATACAGAGGCATAAGGAAATTTATGCAAATGAACAAAAATGTTGGCAGGGGGGAGGGGAGATAGCTCACATCAAAACACCATTTGTTCCAAACATTTAGGGTACAAAATTCTTAACCTCTACTAAGTTATAGGTCAGCGCACAATTCAGCATTAATAAAACTCTAAAGAATAACAAGCAGGCAGTTATTTTAAAACTTAGGAAGACAGTTGTCTCTAGGCAGAGGTAGAGCATGATGAGAAAGCAGCAGATGGGCCTCCTGTGGCCTCAGGTCTGTTCTAGCTCTTATCCTCCGTGACGGATGGTTTACCTGTATGTTCTTGCCCACTTAGTCATTAGTTTAAATACTAGTTTAAATATCTATCTATCTATAGATAGACACACACACACACACACACACACACACACACGTGCGTGCACTTACTTTGGAAGCCTGGACTTATAGTCTATGACTAACTTCATGTTGCAGTCACATGTATTAGGGCTCTGCCTTGGAGCCTTCTGATGACGTGGCCTGAAGGTAGGCATCTCCTGCAGGTGAGTGGAGGGGGAGCACTTCCTGGAGAGGCTGCTGGCCCTAACCTTGATGTTATATTTTATGGTAACATAAGCCAGAGGCTGTTCCCTTCCTTTTATGTGATTGGCTTTTCTACTCAAGGGAACTTTCCCACATATATCAGGATATGTTGTTCTTAATGGAGCTTGTACCTAGAGAACTAACTCACATGAAATTGTTTTTCAGCCTATAGATGTTTTTAAATCTTAGCTTATTTTCGGGGGTGTAGGGGTTGAGATATTACCTTTCACTCTTCTGCAGCATGTCCATCTTGACAAGCTCTGTGTATGCAGTTGCTCCCATAGAGGAAGCTCATAAACACTGAGACACAGTCCCATGCTCAGGGCTGGGGACATGATTTCCATCTTCAGAGTACACCATGACCTAGTGCTTCAGGCAAACACCACATTTGCAAGCAACTAGAAAGGGGAACCAAGCTGGTAGCTTAAAAAAAAAAAAGTCCAAACAGGAAACCCAGCTCATGCTGGCCCTGGTTCTGCCATAGCCAGACTGTTTCCCGACTGTGTCCTTTGAGTACAGTCTGCTTTCCTAGCATTCCCCCTGAATGTCTGCCATCCCATCACAGAAGCTCCCTGTAGACCTGGGTTTCCAAAATGTGTGCATGTGTACATGCACATGTGTACACACACAAATACAAACACACACACACGCACACACACATACACGCATACAGACACATGCACATACAGACACCACATATATATATATACACACTGGCACACACATAGACACATGCACATACCACACACAGACACACACAGACACACACATGCACATACACACACACCACACAGACACACACA
>JADRCH010000031.1:15957630-15970319 GCA_019843965.1 Rhynchomys soricoides | reverse complement strand
CACAGACACACACATGCACATACACACACACCACACAGACACACACACACGCATAAACATGCAATGCACTTGTATGCATACATACATGCACACATGCACACATAGACACAGACATACACAGACACACATGCAGATGCACATATGTGCATACATACATCCCACACAGACATACAGACATACATGCACACACAGACACAGACACACACAGATGCATACACACACCACACACACAGCCACACACACACACACACATGCACATGCATACACATCACATGCACTTGCATGCACACATACACACACAGACATACACACATGCACACATACATACACATGCACACACCCTTCCATCTCTGCTTTGATAGCCTGTGTTTATTCTAGACACCAAGAAAGGCCAAGTATGTTGATATCAACACCACTAAAACATTCACCTAAAGTCTTTGTTTCTTCCTTCCTTCCTTTCTTTTTTCTCTGCCATACTGAGAATGACGAGTTCTCTGATGTTTCCCCAGGAAATTGCTGTATGAGAATCTGTCAGGAACTTTATCTCATGAAAAAGCAGGAAACAGAGCTTTAAGCTCACTCACTCTTGGGAAGAATTCTGGTGGATTTTTCTCCATCTCAGCCATAGAGGTGACTTTGGGATTCGACCTTGGCATGGCAGAGTTCTGCTGTTGGGGACTGTGGTCTCCTGTCCCTTGTCCCGATTGTCCCCAGCCTGCCATGCTTCTTCTCAATGTCCACCTCTGAAGAGCAACACTCACCACAGCCTGAGGAAGTGGGACCTTTTCTGTTCTCTGGAGGGTTCTGAGTAGTGGCTAAACACCTGGCTCTGGAGCCATCACCCAGTCCACACCACGGTCACACCCCTGGCTGTCTGGAGCCATTGCCACCAGTTCACACCACGGTCACATCCTGGCTGTCTGGAGTCATCAACCCCCCACCCCCAGTTCACACCACAGTCACACCCTGGCTGTCTGGAGTCATCAACCCCCCACCCCCAGTTCACACCACGGTCACACCCCTGGCTGTCTGGAGTCATCACCCCCAGTTCACACTCACAGTCACACCCCTGGATGCCTGCATACTCTGGGTCTATACTTGACTTCTCTGTACTGCTATTTTCTCAACTGTGCTCAGGGGTATTGACCTTCATGGCATTACTGTAAGGATCAGTAAGACAGCAAGAGACTTCTGTAAATGCTTTACAGATATCAATACAGGGAAACTTAGTATACAGCAAGTGGGGGCTCAGTAAGTGTGTGCTCCTGACAGTTGAACAGGTGGAAATTCTCAGATGGAAACCCTGAAGAAAGACCACCACCACAGGGCCTCTGCAAACACTGAACACGCTGCAGACAAATCCTGGCCTTGTGCCAGGAAGTAGGGAAATTAAAGACAAATTAACCAAAAGAATTCCCAAGCTGCAACCCAAAACCTTAGCACCAGGAACACACTGGAGTGAAGTGGTGACTGGCTTGGGCTCCACATAGTGACACCTACCCCTACCCCTGTTCTTCCCTCACTGGCTGGGCCCCTGGGCTTTCCTTAGCTGTAAATTGGAAGCAATAGAGGAATGATTTCCAAAAGAAATAGCTAAATGCTCATGGAACTAGCAAAATTCCTGCCCTTAAAAGCCCTTGTTTACCCCTGAAAAGTCAGAGAACAGAAATCTTTCAGAGCTCCCGTGCAGGGGCTCAGCCCTACTGAGGCCTCTCTGTGTGTGTCAAGGTGTGAGTCTAGTCTACAGATGGCCACCTAGTAACCACATACAAGGGTCTGGCATGACCAAGAAAGGGTGAAGCCATCCCTGGTCCTTCCAGTTAAAGCATGATTTCACAAAGTGGACTTGAATGGTTCCAAAATTTCGAGCCAGGAAAATTACTTCCTAAGTTGCCTCTGCCACATACAGCAACTGGGTCATCAGATACTCACAAGAGCATAAAGCAGAAGAGAGTTTATCCAAACAGCTCTGGGCTCTGGCCCTCCTTCCCAGCCAGAAAGCAGGTCACACTTGGCTGGTTTTGGTCAGGGCCCATTGCTGCGCACTCTTTTTCACTCAAAGCAAAATAGAAGCTCTCGCTAAAGAAACACCTCATCTCCCCCTCGATCCTCATCTATCCTTAGATGAGCTCCAAGAAGTCATGAAAGTGTGGTCACTTCTGCATCATCACCATCCTCCGCACTGAGACAAAGACCAAGGTGTGGGTGCACCTTGGCATCCTTTAAGACCAGAAGGAACTTCTTCCAACAGCTGTCCCCAGAAGAGACACCCACATGCCCATCCCACTCTGATATCAGGAAACGGTGGTACCCATGGTGCCATGGGAAGGTACCCGCCAGGGAAGGTACCTGCCCGGAAAGGTCAAAAGTGCCTTTCAGACCTAAGATGCTGGGACAGCAGAAGAACCAAAGTAGTGATAGTTCTGTAGGAATACAGACCATCTGCAAAAACAGGCTGGGAGATAGACTTCCAAGGAACTAATAGACCAGGATGATGTAGAAGAAACCCTGAGCCACCAGCAGAGTAGGGCTTTTCGCCACAAGGCAGACAGAAGCTGCCCATGGAGAAGGATTATGCTGCCTCCTAGCCTGGCACGGCTATGAAGAGAAGACCAGTTTTCCTAGCATCATGCTGGCCCAGGATTTCCTTTGGCACAATTTAGGGCAAGTGGCTACCTGCCTTGTCACATAAACTGGAAGCCCAACTTTCTGAACACAAGGGTTAGGAGTGGGGCTGTTGATGCTGCCAGACTGATTAGGAGGACCAAGAAGAGAGGATGTTTACCCACCACTAACAGGCATCGCTCCTAGTGGATCTGACATTTCAGGCCAAGTTCTGTGGGAGCCAATAAAGGCAGGGCAAGAACTGGGATGCTGGGCAAAAACTTGAGCTTTCCTTAAGGGTGGGCCTTCTTCTAGTCTGGTGTAGACCTGCAAGTGACTTCATGTTGAGCTATTGTTACCAGGGAGCCATCAAGGCTTACAGAGAGGAGGAAGGAAAGAGATAGGAGCGAAGGATGAAGGGAGGTAGAAGGAACAGAGGGGCCTGCAGCCACCCCATACCGGAGCACCCATGGGCACAGATCTGGCCCTCTCCTTCCCACTGGGGCAGTCCCTTTTCATTCCCCAAGGCCCTCACAACACTGGTCCAACTGTGTCTTGCTACTATGTTTCAATTCCCAGGAAACATGGCTGCTGCAAAGCGATATGATTGGTGTAATAACCTACTTGCAATCTCATACATGTCTCCAGTGAGCTCCAAACCATATTCTGCATGGGCCATCTGTTCCTCCTTCCTTACTCAGCTCTCAGTTGACCAGGGACATCTGCTGTCCTCTGAGCTCTGCTAACAGTGCTGAGAAACTCATGTGAGTCCCAACCCGACTTCTGCCCTGGCCCCATGAGGTCACCGCTTCATTCCTGTTTCAGGGTGTTACATGCCTTCTCCTGCTCTTCATCTGCCGCAGGACCTTGAGTTTTCCCTGGTTTGGTTCTGCAGACCTTGGACACTCTTTTTTTTTTTGGTTTTTCGGGACAGGGTTTCTCTGTATAGCCCTAGCTATCCTGGAACTCACTCTGTAGACCAGGCTGGCCTCGAACTCAGAAATCCTCCTGCCTCTGCCTCCCAGGTGCTGGGATTAAAGGTGTGAGCCGCCACTGCCGGGCTCCTTGGACACTGTTTAAGTCTCCATGCACCTCCTCCTCCTCCCACAGAGCTCCCCCATACCGGCAGCACTCCTGCATGCCTGTCCAGGAAATACGAAATCATGCACAGGCCAAGGCCTGGAGCAGAAACTCACCGGTAAATGTCCAAGGAGAGGTGTGATGCTGTCGGACACATAGATGATGCTGCCATCTGTTGTCACCACGATGACGAAGCCATCTAATGCCTGGGGGAAATGCAACATTTGAGAGCTTCTTAGGGCTGTTTTGATGAAGGAGCATGGCACTGAGGCAAAGGATCCATTTCTTATGACACTGACTTTGTTTTGTAATCAGACCATGTCCTTAAATAACCTCACTGCGCTTTCCTGCCTTACACACGGGATGGCTCTACACAATTTGTTCAGCTCAGGTAAAGTGCTTACAAAAGCACTGTGGGCTCAGTGACAAAGTTGACTTGTTGGTATCATAAAACAAAGTGCAGCCGTGGAAATTGCTTAAGTAGGTTTAATGGTAGGCACATGACTGAGATGAATCAGAAACACAGTCTTTACCATTCAAAGGTATCAGCAGCAGCATGCTACAGTCCCCAGCCCCTGCCCCCAAGATCATTGTGAGCTCAGGAGTCAATGTTTACTGCAAAATATAGAGAACGAGATGTCTTACAAAGAGAAACATGTGCCCACAGGCCACAGCAGACCTCTGTGGGAAGGGGAATTGGGAAGGGGAGAAATCCTGAGTGAGTGTGTGCAGTTGACAGAAAAAGGCAAAGCCGTTCCTTCTGATCCACGTACAGATGGTGATAGTGCGTGTGCAGGTAGTATATATAGAAAATGTCCACTGTAGCCCCAGCCCCACCCTCAATGGGTGTTCAAGGCCCGAAGACAGCTCCCCTACAGAGACTGCTCCTTTGTTCCTTTGCCTCTTCGCTCAACTGTGTGCAATAACCCCAGCCCCACTCAACTGTATAATAAAATGGCATGCCAAGGCTTCTCCATCAGAGAGCCTAGTCCATCCAATCCCAGCTTTTCTGTCCACATGTCTTTCTGTGTGTCTTTTCTTCATTCCTTTGCTGGTCCAGTCAGGTCCAGCCCTGGAGCCTGGCTGGATGTGGCAGACCTCCATCCATATCCGTTACCACACTGAAGATAGAGAAATCATAGCACACGAGCAAAGACTGTGAAGTTCTTTGCTCACTCATTCAGTTCCTTCTAGCTATAGAAAGAACTGTCTACATGAGGGCCCTGTGGGGGCATTAGGCTGTAATCCTAGCACGTGGGAGGCTGAGGCACAAAGATAGTAAAACTTATTTCCGATCCCTACCCTCTTCAAAAGGAACATTCACTGTATTCTACAAGGCTGGGTGAGAGTGGGGGCTTTGTAACTAACTCACCTGGGAACAGGGGTTTCCAAATGTCTAAAAATTGTATGCATGCAAAAGCGCCTGTGCTCTCCAGTAGGTACCCTGTCTTGCTGTGAGTGGATAGACGTGGACCTTGTTCTTTCACTGGGTAGAGCATCTTGAGGTTCAGTATTAAATGTATTGAGATTTAACTGTGGGTATTTATAATGCTTTCAACAACTCAAAAAAAAGTTGATTTCTAAAACTCAGCCTATGGATGCCATTCAGCAGAGAAGGGGTCACACTGGCAACTGGCTATCCAGGGAGCCTGGTGAGAGGAAGAGTAGAACATAAATCATTGAGGGAATGCTATCTAGGCTCAGATGGATGTCCACGGGAAGCTTACCACTGCTGTCACACTGACCACATCTTTGAAACAGCATCTTTTCCAAATCTGTTTCTCATTTTGCAGAGGGGGTGAAGCAGAGCTTAGAAGGATCTGGAAACATTCTTCATGCCTTTTCCTAGATCTTCCTGGCACCACTGAGAATCTACTCCCATAAAGGGGTATTCCTTCTGCACAGTCAGGAGGACATGCCTAAGGATGGGACAGCAGAGGCCAGGCTAGTCCACTGAGTGTAGATGAACTGTGTTTACTCTCTCCTCTTTCTTACTCTGTACTTAGTGGTTTACGTATGATATACCATGGGGATTTTCTTTTCTGACCATTTTGTTTGCGCTCTGTGTATATCTACATGGATATGTCTTTCCTTAGTTTTGGAAATTTCTCTTCAATGATTTTGTCAAAGATTTGGCTGTCATTGACTTCTCCCTTGTCTATGCCTGTAATCGAAAGGTTTGGTTTTCCACGGTGTCCCTCAATCCCCATGTGATCTTTTCCTGTGTCTTAATCCCCCCTCCCCCCATATCTTCGCTTGTGTGCTGTGAGTCCTCTAGCTTCAAGTTCAGATATTTTGTCTTCTCTTTGATCTATTCTACTTGTGGGGCTTTCCCATGAGCTCCTTATTGGGTTGCCGGGGTTTCTCCATTCCATATTTGTTTCAGCTTTACCTACCTGTGATGTTTCACTTTATTAAATTCAGTTTTCAAATCTGGGCGCATCTGCACCATTCTATGCAGCCCGTGCTTGTGTTTCCTTGGGTGTCACTCAGGTTAGAAAATTCTAAGTTTACCAGCTGTTTCTTTGCATCTTAAACTCCTTAGATTCTCTGAAGAAGTTACAGATTGTTCTTTTATGTTCTCTGTCCTCTGGGTTCACACAGGAGACTCCCATTGGAGGGTATTCTAGAGGACTGGTCGGATTCGAGGTGGGACTTACTGTCTTCATCTTTCATACTATTTGTATTTTTGGTATGTGACCTGGGCATGCCGATTTCTTTTATTGATTGTGTCTGGTGTGGACACAGCAGACCAGGCTGGGCCACAAGGTTGGATGTGATGCTAGTGAGATGAATTTAAGTGGACACAGGAGTCTGGGCTGGTTTGCAGGACGTGAGTCACATGAGCACCTCTTTCCCCCCTCATTTGTTTTCTTGCTGCAAAGCCATTATAAGTAGGATGAGACAGAATCTTAAAGAAGTTTTAATTTACATTTCCCTAATGGCTAAGGATGTTGAAGACTTTTAAGAAAATTTGTCGGCCAGTTAGGTTTCTTCTTTTGAAAGCTGTGTGTTGATTGACAGAATTTTTTATTTTTTTATTTCTTGGTGTTTGATTTTTTGTAGTTCTTTATATATTCTAGACTTTAACCTCCTACCTGAGGTACAGCTGCTGGGAGACTTTCCCCATCCTGTGGGCTCTGTGTTTGCCTTGCTGATAGCTTCTTCAGCCCGCAGAAGCTTTTAAATTTCATGTCATCTCACTTATGTGTACTTAAAGATGTTTCTCATGCTGGTGGTATGTTTTTTAGGGGTTCTTGCCTCTGTCTCTATCGTGAAACTTTCCCTCTAGTGTTTCAGGTCTTCCAAAAGGTCTTTGATTCACGTTGAGTTGTTGTACAGCACATCTCTTAAGGGAATCACATCCTTTCAAGTTACCTCAGTGGCCTCACCCTTGGGATATCTGGCAATGTCCGTGGACATTTGGGGCCAATTCTACTGGAGTCTGATGGCAGTGACTAGTGAGTAGAAGTAGGGATGCTGAAAAATGTCCCCCAACACACACGGCATCAAAGAAAGATCAAGTACACAATGCCCATCGTGCTGACACTGAGATACTCTAGGTTAGATTTGTGAGTTATGGTGACAAAAAAAGAGCAAAGCCTAGTGATTTTAGCCCACCAACTAATCTTATAAATTATTTTCCTTTTTATGTATTTTGTCAATGCAACCTCAACGCCACGGCTTCGGTCATGTGACCCGGGTGAGAGGCAAGCGCTCTATTACTGAGCTTCAACCCCAGTCCTGAACTAGATTTATTTGAACTGATATAGAAAACCATAAAATTGAACCTGTCTGTGGGGTACCATAGAATATTTGATATGTGTGTCGGGAGTGTACTATTTAAGTCAGGTTAGAGGTATCTGCCTCTAAAACCTTTACCATCTACTTATGGTGAAGACCTTTAAGATCTTTCTATCCACTTTTTGTAACCTATGGTACACCGTTGTACTGCAGTCACCCTAAGGTGCTATAGTAACCTCCGAACTTCAGCCAGGTCTCTTTGGAAACAGATGGAAGGCTAGGGAAAGTAGACGAGGAAATGACCTCTCCTTTCTATTTATTTGCTTGTTTTTGTACAGTGAGCCCATGTCCTTCTTGGGTCTGTCAAGCATGTGGGCATCACAAAATTGAAGGTACTCATCGGTGTGAGATGCTCTTCACCTGCTCCCTGGGAGTATCTCACTGTTAAGATGCCCATTGAGTCTGTGTAGTAGCAACACTTGCCACGGCTCTGAAAAGCCTACCATGTGGGATGTGACAGAGCCATCATGCACCTCTATCCATGGAGGGGATTTCCACAAGTCCCAGAGGCTTCCCCTCACTGCATGTTACAGAGACTGAAAACCTCCCTGACCTACACGTTCCTAATTTTGATGGAACATTCTTTGTGTTCTCTGGGACAGTGCACGGGTTAAGAGAAAAGACTTCTGAAGCTTCCTAAAAAGCATGCAGAAAGACCTTGAGTTCCCCAAACTCGGGCCAGCAAGAGCTTTCTCTTCCTTAGGGCTGGAGAGAGAGCTCAGCAGTTTCAAGCACTTGCTCTTGCAGAGAACCTGGGTATGCTTCCCAGGACCCAGATGGTGGCTTACAACTGTCTGTAACTCCAGTTCTAAGGTACTCAATGTCCTTTCCTGACACCTACAGGCACCAGTCACCCATGTGATGCCTAGACATACATGAAGGAGAAAACACTTATACACATAAAAATAAAAGAGATATGTCTTTTTAAACAAAGGAAGTTTCCTTTTTTTCTGAGTCATTTCTCCAGGTGCTTTGGTCAGTTTTCCTCTTGGCCATTTTTCTTCTTTTGTACTTTACGATAGTGTTAGTCCTGAAGTCCAGTTTTGTGCCCCTGTGACACAGGGTAGGAAGAAGAAGGGATTCATGCTCAGAGTCACTAGCGATTCCCGTGGGGCTCAGTGCTTTCTAGACAGGCTGTGTCTTCATTGAAATGGAAGAGCTCTCCTGGCTACAAAGACATGAATGCTGGAAGGGCATTGTCTTAGTTAGAGTTTTACTGCTGTGAACAGACACCATGACCAAGGCAACTCTTATAAAGGACAACATTTAATTGGGGTTGGCTTATAGGTTCAAATGTTCAGTCTATTATCATCCAGGTGGGAGCATGGCAGCATCCAGGCAGGCATGGTGCAGGCTGAGCTGAGAGTTCTACATCTTCATCTGAAGATGGCTAGCAAGAAACTGGCTTCCAGGCAGCTAGGATGAGGGTCTTATAGCCCAGGCCCACAGTGACACACCTACTTCAACAAGCCCACACCTACCTCAACAAGGCCACACCTACTTCAACAAGGCCACACCCATGTCAACAAGGCCATACCTACTCCAACAAAGCCACACCTCCCAATAGTGCTACTCCCTGGGTGGAGCATATACAAACCATCACAGGCTTGCTCTCCGAAAAAGGAGGGTGTGCAGTAGGGATGGAACAGACACTAGGAATAAGTTGCGCTGTGAAAACTCTTAAGTCTTCTGAGGAGGTCCCATTGTGGGTCTTAGACCATCAGAGGGGAGACAATAAAGGTGCTGCTGACTCAGACCCCAGTCTGTTTCTACTGAAGGCAACAGGTTGGGAGACAAGCTCAGCATAACCAGAGCCCAGTACTAGTTGGTTATCCTTCCAACTCAGAGCTGCCTTCTGTGGACCAGGGCTGGACGGACCGGGTGATTCCAGATCGAAGCTGCGCGGTTAGTCTTCTTTTCTCTCCGCTTCAAGGTCTGTACCCTGGACAGCAGCTTCGTAGGGGCATTAATTATAGTCCTGATCTCTAGACCTTTCTTCTCGACATAAATTTATCAACATTTTAAAAACTTCATAGAAATCTTATTCTGTGAAATTCTTTAGATACTCTGAAACTCACAGGATAAAGCAAAAAAGGTTGTGCTAGCAGGCTCTTAAAAAGTGGCTGGTTCCAGAGGCTTGTGTGTTCCTAACCCTTTCCCATAGGAATTAAAAGACAAATTGATGGCTGCAAGGCAGCATAACGATGCAACAAATTAACATTATATTTCATAAGCTGCTTTAAATTTAACTTACTTAAAATACATCGCTTCTGCAGAAAGTTCTGTATTTTCTTTAAATATAGTTCCCATGTAGAGTTAAGTAGTTTTCATCTGCGGCGAATGTTCATTAATGCATTTATGTTTCATAATATTTAGACATCTTTATTCTGGCATTTTCTTATTCCAGTACTTTCTGTTTTCTGCATAGTTAATCTATGGAAATTGAAGTTTACATCAGTCTTATATAGGCTCACAGATGAGCTATAGAAAGACTTATCCCAGGAAGTCACCTTCTGAAACCTCAGCTGGGAGCCAGCCGTTCAAGGTCATGTGGCAGAACGAGCTTCCCTTTGCTGGGCTTTTCTGTCTCAGTTCTCTGTCAAGTCACATCTGACTGGCCAGTCTTCATGGCCTTAGGCATGCTCCTGCAGTAAACTCCCTAAGTCTGGGGTCAGAGTCTAGGGCTTTTGTGGAGACGTGGTCTATTCCGAGGACTTTCACCCATAACTAAAAGGACACTGATGGAGGTTATTAGCTCATCAATAGCCTCCCTGTCCCCACACCCCTAAACTCAGTACTGCAGGGAAAGGAACATGGTCATCTTAGCACAGAAAGAGCATGGTCAGGGTAGGCGGTTCAGGTCACTGTGGCTGACACCCGCATAATGTTCATGTACGGTGAGCTTAGGCTTAAAGTGTAACTATCAAAGACCTGTTTACAAATATGCATCTATCAAGGAGAAAGTTGCAACCTCTGCATTCTAAAGAGGGGCTTCTGTCTGTTACGATCTTCTATTCCTTGTCTTCCCTCTGGTTACTTCCACTACTTACCCCTGGTTCGTGTTCTATGCCCTTTGTTGGGAGGCCACAGATGGGACCTGTCCTACAGTCACTGAGGCAACAGATAGCACTCCACATCCAGCTTGGGAATTCTTGCTTAGGTAGCCCAAAGCAGGCAGAACCACAGGCCAGCATCCATTCTGAGGCTTATTTCCAGGGCCATGGCTGTCTCTGGGCACGAGAGCTAACAGGAACATGCAGCTACATTTTAATTTATAACTTACTAAACTCTTTAATCTATTAAGTACATGTGTGTGTGGATATTCACATGTGTGTGAGTGCATGTGACTTGTGCATGGAAGCATATGTGCGTGGGCAGGATTGATCACATATGCCTGTGTGTGAAGCCATTCACTTTGATTTTTGGTTTGAGACAGGGT
This sequence comes from Rhynchomys soricoides, assembly GCA_019843965.1. Taxonomy (NCBI): domain Eukaryota; kingdom Metazoa; phylum Chordata; class Mammalia; order Rodentia; family Muridae; genus Rhynchomys; species Rhynchomys soricoides. Next base: position 15,959,392 of record JADRCH010000031.1, on the reverse strand, counting down.
TTCTCTTTTGTCTCGGGGCTTACCACATAGACGAGGCTGGCAGGCTAGGCGGCCAGTCCTACAGATCTGTCTGTCTCTCCCTGTCAAGTGCTGGACTTGCGAATGTGTGTACGAATGTGTGTCACCATGCATGCATTCTTAAAAATGTGGGTTCCACAGACTACATCAAGTCCTCATGCTTCTGAGGCAAGCACTTTCCTGACTGAGCAGTTTCCTTGTTTTGTTCTTTGTTTTGTTTGCTGTTAATGCTGTTCTTATTGTTTTCAGACAAGGCTGTGCATCTCTTAGGCTGGTCTTAAACTTTCTGTGTGGCTGAGTATGGCCTTGAACTTCTGATTCTCCAGCCTCAGCCTCTAGAGTACTGGGATTACTTGAGCCACCATGCCTGGTTCATGTGGTGCTGGGGATCTGAACCCAGGGCCATGTGTATTCTCTGCACATGTCCCACCAGTCCATTTCCGGCTACACCCCAGCCTTACTAAGCTGGCTTGAAGAAGTGTGCTTTACCTCTAACATCAACTGGGTGAACTCTTCGTTACTGAGGAATGAAGGCTTCCAGTCCTGCTGGATGTCACAGATTTCTGTTTGTGCTGAGACTTCTAAAAAACAAAAAACAAGAAACAAAAGAAAAGTGTACATAAGGCTTCATATTCAAGGCAAACCTCAGATCTGGAATTATTTTGTATAAATCTTTAATTAAAGAAAGCAAGGGGCATGTTCTCCTTGATTTCCAAACTCTGAGGACTGTGGATATATTGGACTGAACCAACACTTTTGATGCTGTCACAGCCTTCAAGGAAGCTGTGGAGAAGAGACCATCCCATTGTGAGCACGGGGAGAACAGACACCTGCCACTGCCCTGACCTTGACTCTCTTGAGGCAAAGCTAAAGCAACCAGAACCAGGCAGCTGGCAGCCTCAAGGGAAGGAAGGCTGACTGACCTGGTAGTACCTTCCCAGTTACATGGTTAAAGCAAAGTGAAAGTACTTCAGGACTCTGGGATTCTTGAAATTCCCAGGGCTGGAGGTAGTGCTCATTGGTAGAGTGTGCGCTTCCTATCTATATGTGTGATCCTGGGTTCTATCCCCAGCACTTCCAAACATCATCATCATCATCATCATCATCATCATCATCATCATCATCATGATCATCATCATCAACAACAACAACTTCCAGAAACACCTTAGGCTTACAGTAAACAGGCCCACAGTTTCATGCTGGTGGGGATTCAATTCCCACCCTCTCCATCCTTACTGAGCAACAATTGCTACAGAGATACTCACCATTATCCCTTCATATCCCGCCTCTATGGGGTTCAGGCCTCACCTGTTAGGGAGGCGCTGGACTGCTACTCCACTCTGAGCCCCCTAAGATTCAGATTTAAGATCTGAATTTACTTTTCCAAAAACTTTGGTGGTTGTCATTATTACTCTATAGTTTACCTGTGCTCTGTCATGATCATGACACTAGATATCGCTCACGTTTGACAACTGAATTATCACTGGCCTATGTGGGCTCTTCTTGTTCTTCTTGTTCTTGTTCTTCTTGTTCTTGTTCTTCTTGTTCTTGTTCTTCTTCTTGTTCTTGTTCTTCCTCTTCTTCTTCCTCTTCCTCTTCTTCTTCCTCTTCCTCTTCCTCTTCCCCTTCCCCTTCCCCTTCCCCTTCTCCTTCCCCTTCTCCTTCTTCCTCTTCTTCTTCCTCTTCCTCCTCCTCCTCCTCCACTTCCTCCTCCTCCTCCTCCTCCTCCTCCTCCTCCTCCTCC
>JADRCH010000031.1:15940888-15957530 GCA_019843965.1 Rhynchomys soricoides | reverse complement strand
TCTCTCTCTCTCTCTCTCTCTCTCTCTCTCTCTCTCTCTCTCTCTCTCTCCAGGGTTTCTCTGTGTAGCCCTGGCTGTCCTGGAACTCACTCTGTAGACCAGGCTGGCCTTGAACTCAGAAATTCGCCTGCCTCTGCCTCCCAGATGCTGGGATTAAAGGCGTGCACTACCACTGCTCAGCTTGTTTTTTTCTTGTTTACCCTCCATCTCTTTTTAAAATTTATTTATGTATATGAGTACACTGCAGCTGTCTTGAGACACACCAGAAGAGGGCATCAGATCCCATTATAGATGGTTGTGAGCCACCATGTGGTTGCTGGGAATTGAATTCAGGACCTCTGGGAGCGCAGTCGGTGCTCTTAGCCCCAGAGCCATCTCTCCAGCCGGAATTGAACTCAGGACCTCTGGGAGCGCAGTCGGTGCTCTTAGCCCCAGAGCCATCTCTCCAGCCCCTGTCCTTCATCTAAAGCCAACATTGTGAAGCAAACTTTAAGAATATACCATTTCTACCTCACAGAATAAAACTAAACCTGCTGACCAACTTCTAGAAGAGACCAATCATTCAGGCAGAGAACCTGCCCATTGTATCGGGAGAGATTTCCAGGCTTTCTTCCCAGCATCCTTTATTTTAAGTGCTAAGTCTTGAACCCAGGACCCCACACATGCCAGGCATGTACTGCCAATAAGCAACACTCCGAAACCTATGGTATGAGGCTAATGTGAAGAAAGAGGATGTGAAGCACCAAGTTACGCATGAGACTAGACCTTGACTCATCCCTCGTCACCCATGTTCCGTAAGTTCTTCATGGAAGGTCTGAACAAAACTATCTTAGTTAGGGTTCTATATTTCTGATGAAACACCATCACCAAAAACCAAGCTGGGGAGGAAAGGGTTTATTCAGCTCACACTTCACGTTGCTGTTCATCAGTGAAGGAAGTCAGGACAGGAACTCAAGCAGGCAAGAACCTGGAGGCAGGAGCTGATGCAGAGGCCATGGAGGGATGCTGCTTACTGGCTTGCTCCTCATGGCTTGCTCAGCCTGCTTTCTTACAGAACACAGGACCACCAGCCCAGGGATGGCTTCACCCTCAATGGGCTGGCCATCACCTATTAATCACTAGTTAAGAAAGTGCCCCACAGTCAGATCTTATGGAGGTAGTTTTTAAAACTGAGGCTCACTGAGTGATTGACAAGGGAGGGATCAGACCACTGTGGGTTGTTCCATCCCTGAGTTCTTTAAGAGAGCAGGCTGAGCAAGCCATGAAGAGCAAGTCAATAAGCAGCACCCTCCATGGCCTCCGAATTAGCTCCAGGTTCCAGCCCTGCTTGAGTTCCTGTCCTGACTTCCTTCAATGATGAACAATGTTGTAGAAATGTAAAACCTTTCTCGCCCGACTTGCTTTTATGTGATGGTATTTCTTCACAGCAACGGAAACTTGAACCAGTGGAGTTCCTGCCTCACAAAGCACAAGGACTAGAGTTTTACCCTCAGAATTCACACACACACACACACACACACACACACACACACACACGCGCGCGCGCGCACTAAATTGGGCATGATGGTGTGTGTTTGTGATCCAAGCACTGGGGAGCCAGGCCCAGATTCATCCTTAGGGCTTGTTGGTCAGCCTGCCTAACTTACTTGACAAGTTCCAGGCCACTGAGGGACTCTGTCTGCAAAAAAGGTGCAAAGAATCTGAATAATGATACCTGAGATTGTTCTCTGGCTTATATATGATGCATACACACATGCATGCCTGCACACATATGCACACATGTATAAGTGCATACACAGACAAATTAGGACTCTTTTCTGAGCTGACATAAGCAGACTCCAGCACACTTTGGAGGAGCCACTCCCAAAGATTCTGGTATATTTATCCATGGAGTGGATTTATGCCAGCTCCTTAGGTGATGCTCATAGGCAGCCAAGGCTGAGAAGCAATGGCCTGAGTGGATGCACTAACTCAGAGCTATAGTGCAGCCATGACAGATGACTGTCCAGGAGCCCCAGGCATTACACCTTGGCAAGAACAGGAAAAGGTGGCTTAAGATCAGGACTCCGCAGACAGACTGCTGAAGTCCATGCCTTCCTGGCTGTCTGATTCAGGTCAATTAACCCCCCCATATGTCTAAGCCACTGGACTCTCAGTAAGGTGCTGTTGTGAAGTCTAGAGGCATTGAAGGGAAGGGTAGCTTTCTGGGAACCTGCATCAGCACAGAAAGAAACTGACCATTCCACTCTGTTGCCTGCACCTGCTGGGTTTACCTGTACTTGGGAGAGTGACTGCATCTGTTTTATTGCTTTAAGCCATATTTTGGTGTGAACACCCTATTTCTGCATGAAATTCGCTGTGGATCTTTCTCCTTTCTTCCAAATAGGGGTTCTCAGAAACCTGTGTGAGTCTGCAGATACTCTGACTGCATGTGGGTAGGTTGGGCAGGCAGGCAGGCCTTGGCTTCTGAAAAGGCAAGACGGGAGAGGTGCTCCTGGTGTCAGGAAGCAGAGGTGCTGTGGATCTGGCCTTCCTGGGCCAGATTAGAGAATTTGGTAACTCCACAGTGGACAGAGAGTAGCATAAATGTCAGGCCGATGAACTTGATCCCAGCTGTCCTATTTAACAGCTGTCCTGCTTCTGTGGCACTGACCTAGTTTGAGTAATTTGCACAAAATATCTTGGCAATCAAACCAACCTGCTATTTCGCTTGGCTAAAACGTTACTTAGGAAATAGAAGCTCTCTGATTAAATGATCAGGGCTATCGAAACTCTGCTTGTGTGGTCTTCTCTCTCCTTTTAACAGAAGCAATGAACACATCTGTACCCTCTCTTCTAGCATCTGCAAGATAAAAGATGTCATGCCGTTCTCAAAGAAATAATGAAAGATCAACAGTAAAATAGAAGGACATTTCCCTGTCCCCATAATGCTCTTGGCCATGATGCCATCTTGTTGAGGACCACGTCCAGAGAAGAGCCGCTTAGAGCTATAACTACATCCTCAGTGATTGGGACTTGCCTGATTTTATTCTGTCTGATGTCATAGTTAAGGCAAAAGGGATCTCTGCTTTCAACTTTTCTCTGGATTTTTATTATTTATTTATTTTTGCTACTGTTGCTCTTGGATACTGTTCAAAGTGAGTGGCACTGTGGGTGTGCAATCCACATACAGGGGTAAAAGTGCCGGAGGGAGGACAGTCTGAGGAAGCCGTGCGTTCCTGAATGGCCTCACATGGTAACATCAAGTGACAGGGCAGTATCTGCCAGTAACAGGGAAGGGGGACCATGAATGATTCCAACTGATTAAGATCCCCAAGGACAGACACAGCTTCAAGTGCACCGTCTGAACAGATGTCACGTTTGGGGAAAGACAGAAAGGGGCAGATCCTGGACGGGCTCCAGGGGTTTCTGACAAACTCATGGCCAATGCCACCCATGCAGGCTGTGAGGTCTCGAGATGCCTCTCAGGCTGATAGATTTTGGGGTATGACTGTCTTTCCCCCAATCTGCTAGGTATAGGGCTTTGTGGGCAGGTCCAGAGCGTTTCAAGGAGAGTACACGAGGGAGGAGGGTGTGTGTCCTTGCTGATGACAGCCTCACGGGGATTGCCTGCCTGATCCCCTTTGGGAAGGGTAGGGTGGGACAGAGGCGGCAAGGAGCTTGCCTTTACCATTGTGTTTCTGCAAGAATCCGATGACCTTCTCCAGCACTGTGGTTTTGTCCATTTTCCTAGTGTTGCCCGGGAGCATGGAGCTAAGCTCTTTGATGAGAACATTGAACTGGTCCCGACGCTTCTTCTCAGACTTGTTTCGAGAGGCTCTGGAAACACACAAGGCACAGGTAAATAGAACATTCCACCTCATGAAGGCTTTGCCATGCAACAGAGGTGCCTTCCCTCTCGGAGTGTGTTTATGGAGAGCACCAGGTCAAAAAAGTCTCTCATGGAGATAATGTTGGCCACATATCAGAGCTGAGTAATGGGGCAAGAAACATGTTTTGCTAGACTTTTGGCCACAGAGACAGACAGCATTAATAATAAGCAAGGTCTGACTCACATACAAAACCTTACATAGCTTAGCGCCATTGCCAGACACTGCCTCTCCAACTTTGTAGGAGCTTTAAGCTCCAGGGAGAAAATTGTGTGCTGTTTACCTAGATTTATCCTCAGAGCCCCTGGTGAGGATCCAATCCTATTTCCTCCAGCCTAGAGCATCCAGCCTTATGGCACCCATGGGGTGTGGTGGGGTTCCTGGCTGTACCACTCACTCATGCATATGTCCTGGCCCTTGCCTCAAGAACCATCATCCTGTGAGAGAGGTAATGATGTCTCAGCACAGCCTGTGAGCCATGCAAATCCAGGGAGGCATATGACAGACACCACTGCTGTCCTATTTGTCAGGCAGCTGTGAGCACAGAAAAATAGAACACTCACTCTTCAAGCACGACACGGGAGGAGCTCAGAGGTACATCACTAAGTCAAAGAAACCGGTGTGCTACAGCCAGGTACTGTGTGAACCCCCAATTATATGACATTCTGGAAAAGGAGAAGCTACAGAAGTGGTAAAGCAACCGTGGCTCACCATGACTCATAGTGGGGATGTATGAGCACAGCACAGAGAATATTGAGGGCAGTGACATCGCTGCGGCTGGGTTCAGCATGGCAGCTCATGCCACATACTTCTGCCATATGCAGTACCAAGAAGGAACCATAATATGAATCAGAGGAGATCATGACATGCCTAGGAGTCTCATTAACTGGACAGGTATTTCACTTAGTGGAACACACACATCAAGGGGATCTGAGTGTGCATGGGACAGGGACTATACAGGTAATCTTTATACCTCCCATTCATGTATTCTGTGATCCTTAAATTGCTCTCCGAGATGAAGTCTACTTTCACAAGGAGTTCTACATTGGCTGTCTGTAGAAGAGATAAAAGCTAGGCTGCTCAGGTTGAGACCTCTGAGGATCCCCAGACTTTGAAGGAATTAGAACAGGGGACCTGGGCACTGGCATTGCCCTAACGAGAGGAATAAGGAACACGTGATAGAGAGATCCACTCCCCAAATTCTCAGGAAGCAGCACAACAGTGGAGCCTTGATCCCCGATGACATATGTGCTAGAGTCCCTTCATCAGCAATCCAGTGTGGCACTAGAGAGACGGATCAGCAGTTCAGAGCACTGGCTCTTCCTCCTGAGGGTCCAGTTTTGACTCCCAGCACCTACACAGTAACTCACAACTAGTTGTAACTCCAGTTCCAGGAGATCTGACACCCTCTCCTGGCTTCTGTGGGTACCAGGAATATGAGCTATGTACAGAGATACACATGAAAAATAGCCACGTACATAAAAAACAAATAGAAAACTCCCAGTAACCCACTCTGATGTGATTCATGGCCAGGAAAACTGGTCCCACCCCTCCCAAGTATACCCATGATGAACTTTTTACAGAGAGCCAGCTGATGGGAACAGAAACCACATACATATGGTCTGCCTGCTGGTCCAGGTACCCCAGCACCTGGGGAGTTACAGTTTCTAGGCTACTGGTCAATGTGTGGTCAGGACAGACATCTGTGGTGGACAGTGGTTCACCTCTCTTGGGGCAGTTATTCAACTGTATAGGTTATCAGTACCAATGTTCCCCCAAAGAGCCCCCAGAAACATAAGAACACACTCAAAATAGACACCACTACAGTTGTAGTCCCTCATTTGTTTTAAGTATCTATATCACTCTGACACCCACTTACAGTCTGGCTACCCTGGTTCCATCTCCGGTTGGGCAATTTCCTGACCATATTTTATTTATTTGTTTTATGTATGTGAGTACCCCGTCTCTGTCCTCAGACACACCAGAAGAGGGCATTAGGTCTCATTACAGATGGCTGTGAGCCACCATGTGGTTGCTGGGATTTGAACTCAGGACCTCTGGAAGAGCAGTCAGAGCTCTTAACCGCTGAGCCATCTCTCCAGCCCTCCTGACTATATTTTAGCAATTATCTGAAGCTCATCTCAACTGATCAATTTCCTCGACTTTTCTAAGGGACTCTTTATTCTTCTGACGCCTCTCTCCTTCTCGCCTGCTCTTGGGTTTTGGATGAAGGGATTTCTGTAAAGGTCTTATTTCTGACCAGGCCATACTTTTCTTCTTGTCACAGACTGGTGACAAGCGTGGTGAGATGTGGAAGCTCTTGATTGCTAGCTCAGGGTGAAAGGCCCAGTGTTCAAATGCATGAGATAGAAGAAAGGAATGCTTTTGCTTTCTGACTGGCTGACTCTGTATTATAAATCATTTTTAGCCTAGATTTTAAAGAGTGATATGCAACCTCCTCAGCCAAAAAAAAAAAAAGCTCTGCTCTTGCCCCAGTTTGCCGTTATAAATTATTTGCGAGCCGATGACACCCAGCTCGTTATTGCTCTGCTCTTGTCTTCAGTGGGTGTAATGATGACGAACATGGCCTGGTGAAGGATCCGATAAAGGCTCTTATCATTAGCGACAGGAACACAAGCTTGTTCCCGTTGGTCTCTGCCTGGGATGCACCATGGTGCACACTGGAAATCGGTCAATGTCAGCTGGATCGGCAGCTCTGAGGCAAGAGGAAGCCAAGAGCCTGCGATGACCTTGTTTCCAGTAATGAGCACTGCTCATGCTAAGAATCCGGAACAACAGGTCGGATGACACTGGGACACTTGACCTTGAAAGGCATCATTTGCATGCCATGAAACACATGCATTTCAAGTATGCTGTTTGGTGAACTTTTGTAATCGTTGACTGCCACCAACACCAGAGAGACAACGGCTTCGTCTTAGGGGATTTTCCCAAGCCTCTTGTTTTTGTTTTTTCCCAAACGCAGTCATTCAGTTTGGCATGTTCTTGAATTTCCCATAAATGGAGCCAACCATAAGAATCTTGGACCCCCATTTAGCATAGCTTTTGAGACTTCACCACATCGGCACACAGATTGACACTCACAGGCATTCCATCATACAGATAGATCACGTTTAGGCTATCTCCAGTCTGGGTGAATTATGAATTGGGAGTATAGAGGTGGCTCAGTGAGTAAAGGCACTTGCTGCCAAGCCTGGTGACCTGAGTTTCATCCCCAAGACCCATGTGATGCAGTGGGAGAGCTGACTGCCACAAGTTGTTCTCCTGCCTTCGATCACCTGCACACTCACATAATATGCTGGAATAATACATGTAATATGTCTTAGGGTTTGTGCACAGACACCATGACCAAGGTAACTCTTATAAAGGACAACATTTAATTGGGGCTGGCTTACAGGTTCAGAGGTTCAGTCCATCATCATCAAGGTGGTAACATGGCAGCATCCAGGCAGGCATGGTGCAGGAGGAGCTGAGAGTTCTACATCTTCATCTGAAGGCTGCTAGGAGAATACTGACTTCCAGACATCTAGGATGAAGTTCTTAAAGCCCATACCCACAGTGACACACCTACTCCAACAAGGTCACACCTATTTCATCAGGGCCACACCCACTCCAACAAGGCCACACCCACTCCAACAAGGCCACACCTACTCCAACAGGACCACATCTTCTAATAGTGCCACTCCCTGGGCTAAGCTTATACAAACCATCACACAATAAAAATAAAATAGTAATCAAAGAACACTGTCCAGGCATAGTAGTATACACCTGTAATGCCAATACAGGACACTCAGCTAGATGAGTTTCAGGCCAGCCTGGGTTTCATAGCAAGAAGTTGTCTCAAAACACTAAAACAAAATAACCTCAGACAGACAGACAGACAGACAGATGGATGGCCAAATAGATGGACAGATGGACAAGCAAGCAAACACACACATTTCTGGATATATGGATAGATGGTTTAGTAGGTGAAGAACTTGCTGTACAAGTGTGAAGACTGGGTTTGGATCTTATTAGCTCCCACATAAAGCCTGGGCTGTATGACACCTCTGTAATCTCAGACTTGGGATGGAGTTGGGGAATGCCTAGAGCAAACTGTCTAGCTGGAACAGCCTATTGGCCAGCTTTCAGTTCAGGTGAGAAATCCTGTCTCAAAATAGGATGGAGGGTGATCAGAGAAGTCACCTGATAACAACCTCAGGCCTCCACAAGGATGTGCACCCATGCAAACACACACACACACACACACACACACACACACATGCATTCCCCTAGCCCTGTCCCCCAATGTAGCATAAACAACAACAGAGTCTAAATAATACACTCTGATCATCCATATACAAGACTTTAAGATTCTCTTGGGCAAATGTAAAGACATAGAGCTGCTGAGTCATGCGGTAGATACACGTTGCCACGTGAGGTTGGCTTCAGCCGTTTTTCATCTCAATGAGGAACAGATGAGATTCCCACTTGCCACCATCTTTGCCAACACTTGGGAGTATCAAGTTTTTCCCACTGTTGTATGATTTGATTGTGGTTTGTGATTGCCTTTTCCTGGTGACTGCTGGCACTGAACATCTTTTTGTACGCTTTATGCTATTCATGTGTCTTCTACAGGAGGGTGTTTGTTCAATTCTGCCTTTATAAACAATTGTGTCACCTTACTGAAGGAGGGAGGAGGAGAGGGAGACATAGAAAGACAGTCGGACAGACAGACAGCAGACAGGAAGATACAGCACATGTCTCTGTGTTAACACACACCCTTAGGAACCACCATCTTTGATGTCTGAATGCAGGTCCCTGGATACTTTTTGTGAAATTTCTGTCATTGGACATCTTGAGGAGCTTAAGTATGGCTGCCTGGGAATCATCTGTGGGGTACTTACTACTTAGGAGGTGCTATGTAGCTCCTTACCTACAGTTGCATGCTGTATAATGTTTCCATTAACAACAGACGCATGCAACAGTGGGCACGTAAGAGCTCAAAAGAGAAGGAAGATTGTAGTTGCCTATTGATCTTACATCACAGCTCAACGCATTACTCATGTGAGTATGACAACACTGGTGTTGACACACCTACTGTGCACTGGTGCTAACACACCTACAAACACAGCCCTTACAACCATGTGTGGGAACTAATATTGGTGAAAACTATAAGTGGCGATGTCACTGGTTTGTGTATTAATTGCATTTTATATGATCATGGAGGCATACACCCCCACTTCTGAAAGGGTGTTGATGGAAAACAGTGCACATATTAAGTCAGTAGCAACAACTTCACACTCTGTTGAGTTTCTCGATGATGTCATTTTCTCTTGTGGTTGCTTCAACCTCGTGTTGTTTTGTTTATTGTAGTCCCAAGAGTAGTAGAATATCACACACACACAAACACACACATACAAATACTCACACATACACACACAGAAATATACACACAGACATATACACAGACACATGCATACACACATAGATACATACATACACATATACACACACAGACACACACGGACATATACACAGATACATGTACACACAGACACGCATACATAGAGACACAGACACATAGACACACAGAGAGACACACACATAGATACATACAGATACATACACAGGTACACAGACAGACAGACACAGACAGACAAACAGACACCCCTCACCCCCCCACACTGACACCAGCCTGGGTACACAGTAGGACATATCTGAGTTTGTATGGTATAGTTGATGATGTTTGAAGAGACAGAAATCACCACATACTTCATTTTTCAGAGACTGTTTCTGTCAGTAAGTGGCACACAGCCATGTTGAGTTTCTCATCCTTAGGATGGTCCTATGAAGTAGGTACCGTTCTTTTTTGTTTTCCAGGTGAAGAAGCCAAAGCATGGAGAGAGGCCGTGTAATTTGCCATCACCACACAGTGATATAGCAGCAATGCAGGCTGGCTTAGGCATAATTTCTGCCCCTTTGTGTAGCTCCCCCAAATTGTGTGGCATCGTCTTCTAAGAAGCTACATACCCAGTATCCCAGGAGCCCAGAGTCAAGTGACTAACGCTGACAGCTTAATTTTCATTCATACCACAGGAATGGAACCCACACCTTACAGAAAACAGCATCTCACCAATCTGTTCCCCTTAGAGAAAGGACATCATAGAAAACTCAGAGCAGAGTGGGAGCCAGCCTCAGCTCCTAAAGGAGTAGACTTTCCATTGCCATGATGGGATTGGTGTTGCTATTCAACTAGCATTTCTGTGTTCTCTTTTAAGGTTAGGGTTGCCTTTCCTGCCCTGGACGTCAGTCACATGGACATGGAAATGTAGGCACAAACAGCAAGGGGTCCGAAGTCAGAGACTCAAGGTCCACTGAGAACTGCTGGGTCCTGCCATGGCAACGAGCCAGAGGATCCAGGAAATGAGCCTGGATTGAGAACACTTAATAACAAGAGCCTCAAAATGATGGTATGGAGAGGTGATGGCCCCTTAGGAGGTGGGGACTAATGAGAGACTATTAGTCCATTGCCCTGGGAAAAGATTAAGACTAATGCCTTGTGGGAATGGATTTGTAGGCTGTTATGAGGCAGGTTTGTTTTCTTAACTTATTCTAGTTTCATGTTCCACTCTCTCATTGTGGCGCTCTCTCTCTCTCTCTCTCTCTCTCTCTCTCTCTTCCCCCTCTGGTCTCCCTCCCTCCCCCTCCCTCTCTTTCTCCCTTTCATGTGAATTCACTCACTCATCCACCATGAAGTCTTCACTAGAAGCTGATGTTACCATCATGCCCTCGGACTTCGGGGAGCCAAAGGACTCTGCTGCCAGGCATTTTTTTTTTTTTTTTGTAACAAGGCAAAATGTACGGAGACTCCCCCTGAAGGGTCCTCTTAGGCTTCTGACATGAGAGAGAGACAAGGGTTCCCTAGACTTTAGCACTTAGAAACAGGAAATAATATCACCCCATCGTGTAACAAGGAAGAGGCAAAAAGATCAACGAGTCTTCATGTGTGACTCCAAGGAGGATTTATTCTTATCATAGAGGGAATCTGTTCAGGTTGTGGCTGGTGTGATCCAATTTGGGAAGCCAGGTAAATGTACACCTGAGTCTACCCAGTTTGGGCAGTACAGCAATGGGTTTAAATTCAGGTTCAGTGTATATTGGGAAGGATTTTACCATCTTTACCAAGAAGGGAAACACCATGACCAGCCCCTTCCCATTTCAGATCAGTCACGAAGAAGTAGGTATTGATGAAGTCAGTCCCATTGCCTACCTGTTCAGACACAGGAACTTGTCAGAGGTGTGAGCCACTGAGGCAAAGTTCATCTTTAAGTATTCTGTATCATACATTGAGGAAGAAGTAATGAGGGCTTCCTGAAAATAGCAGTGATTAGCTTTTGATCCAACAGAGAGAGAATCTAGGGGTTCCAGAGCCACAAGCGGTGTGGCAGTAATACAGGACTGGCTGACAGGAAGAAGAGATTTCTGTTCCAGAGAACACTGTTGATTATTTTTAATCTCAAGCTTATGGATGACACAGAACAGAACCTCCAACCCAAAAGATATCCAGATGGCCAAGACCTTTGCAGAGGGCACAAAGCCAGACTAGTACTCCTTCGCCTATTGCTAGGCCTGATATGGATCTCCAGATATCAAACTCAACCACTGTTATAAGGTAAAGACCAGGGTGGCTTCCCTTGACTAGTCTACATTGTGGAAGTACATGTTAGGTCATCTCAAGACCAAGACAGATGGGAATGGAAGAAAGCAATGTAAATATTGTCACAGAGTGATGAAGAAAAGGCCACAAGGCACCCATCTAGGCATTAGAAGTTTGTATGTGTGGGAGACCTCACACAGAATTCCAGGGTGATGTGTGGCAGGTTCAGGATATAGCCGTTGCCCTGTGAAGAAAAGACGATATCAAGAAAAGAATCAAGGGGGACATATGGGTAACCCTTAAAAGAGCCAGAGGAACCGATTTTGTTTTGTGGGACCACATTGAATACCAGGACCAAGATGGCGTGTTTACTACAACTGTGGCCACTTCATCAAGATGTACAAGAAAGAGCTCACAGCTAAATATCACATGGCACGTTGTTGAGGTCTCTGATGTGCCCCATCTGGTATCAGAGAATCATAGCATAAGCAGGCTTTTGCAGATGCCAAGGAGAATCAGGGACCTGCTTCAGGCAATGGCATAGCACCTGGTGCATTATGGATGGAGTCATCAGGCTCTGGGATGAGTCTGGCTACTACTCTGCTAAGTAGAATGAAACAATGTCCATCTGGTGAGCTGCATTTCAAATACCAGAGGGCTATGGAAACCCTGACCACTGCTCATCGTGATTTGTGTCTGAAGTAGATGACCCTCACCTTCCAGCTGAGTTCTGTCAGAAAAGTTTGCCTTGGTACCTGGGTTTGCTCCAGGAACCATGATCCCAAGCAGGACCAGTATGAGGCCTCTGAGCAGAAAGAGAAGACCCCCCTTGGAGAAATTCCAAAGGACCCAAAGTCAGGGAAGGAAGCAGAAGCAGCTGGTGAAGAAAATTCGCCAACAGCAGGAGGTGCTGAAGGCCCTGTTCACCTCCTAACCCTTTTGAAGTGACAATCAGAACTCCCACTGAAGAACTTCTGTGGAGAACTCTGCATTCTGCCACCCCTCTACTGGCAGTGACCATGAATGTTCTGGGAAGAATCCATTCTACCCAAGCTCCCAAAACAACCAGCCAAGGCTTCTAGCTGTGTCCCCAAGCTTTCTGCACTGATACCCCAACTAGAGGCTTCTGCACTGATACCCCAACCTTCAGGCTGTTCCAGCCACCTAGGGTACCCCACTTCCAAACCTAAAAGTCCTTCTGTCAAGACTGTAGCCTGGCCCATCCCTTTAGTGCAGACCATCACTGTCTATACTTTTCAACTCCAAGGGCCTTTAGGGGAAGAGGATCTGGCAGACTTAAGAGAGCTCAGAAAGATAAAGGGTACCTGTGGAGGTGGGTGTGACTGGAGGTGGTGGAAATATGGTACCATGGGAGGTGAAGTCTAGTGACATGTCTATAACCACTGGGTGGAGAAATTCAGTGATGAATGATGTTTGGTTGATAAAACCACCTCCAGAGTGCCAGAGGTCTGACAGGCAGAGGAAGGGCAAAGAAAGAAGAGTGTATGGTGCTCCAGTCTTGTGGAAGCCCCACACCTCTGATTATCTCCACATGAGCCTGATACCATTGCCTCAGGCATCATGAACACCCATGTTCCAGCTTCCTTATGACTGCTTATGGTATTCTTGCCTCTGAGTTTCCCCATCTTGGTTTCTTTGTAGAATACTTGAAGTCATGAGGCAGAACTCCAGAATCTGCCCTATCTGCCAGAGCTGTGCTAAACTGCTGGCCAAGGCCTTGGAGAAGAAACTGTCCACATTCCAGATAAAGCTCACTGAGATGCACTGAGCACCAGTATCCTGGCACTTTTGCAGAAGGGTAGGGGGAATCTGTGGTTCCAACTTGGGCTTGCTCAGTGTCCCGACCAGAGAACTTAGGTAATGGTTTAGTGGCCTGGCCTCAATCTAGCCAGACCAAACCTGACTCTGTCTCTTGTATTGCTATTTCCATGTTCATAAACTAGCTTTGAGAATCCTCCAAGTCATAAAATGAGTTCCAGCCATCTTGGCCGAATGTTTGGACGAGTCCGAGACAAGGTGCTGGGTTTATGAGTAGACACTGGTGAGAAGACCAGGAAAAGCAGAGAAATTCAACATGGTAGAAGGGGGAGGAGGATTGCAGAGACCCTCTGCAAAGGCCACATCAGTGTCTCTGTTATTCTCTAGTGTCAGCTCTAACACCTGCCCTGGGGTTTTCAGGCTTCAGGGGTTTCTAGATGAAGTAGTCTCTCTCTGCCCAGTCTCCTCTGCCTAGGTAAGTGTCATAGTCACTGTCCCATGGCCACAAAGAGACACCACGACCATGGCAACTCTTATAAAAGAAAGCGTTTAACTGGGGCTGGCTTACAGTTTCAGAGGGTTAGGACATCATCATCATGGTGGGGAGCACGTACAGTTCTGGAGCAGTAGCTGAGAGTTACATTCTGATCCACAGGCTGAAAGAGAGAAACTCTTAAAAAACCCTGGTAAGGGCATTTTACAAAACCTCAAAGGCCACCTCCAGTGACACACTTCCTCCAACATGGCTACCCTTCCTAATCTTTCTAATCCCATTCAATAGTTCCACTCCCTGGTGATTAAGCATCCAAATATATGAGCCTATGACAGTCATTTTTATTCACACCACCACAGAAAGGTAATGCTGTTGGTAGAATTCCTTTAAAACCTTGAAGGTAACATCTAGGAAGAGACCTTTTCATATATTTCTGCCTATGCTCAGTATGGAAGAGTTTGACCCTAAACTCTCTTATCTGCCCATACCTATAAATCTGGCAAACTCTGTTCTGCTTCCCACTACCACATGATGGACCCCAACGTCTGATGGCTTGGCATGGCTTTCCCCTTACACTGGCCTGAAGGTGACACATACTCACTAGAAGCTGAACTTTGAGCCTTGGGATTTCAACCTTTTCCTAGCTGGTGACAGGTGGCAAGACCCTAGGTTACGATATGACTGTGAGCCACAGTTCTGTCAGCCACCAGGGAAAGCAACTGATGGTCTACGACATCCTGTGTGGCCAAACTGAGGTGTTTTGTTGGTCCAGCATGCTGCAGGCATCATGGCTTTCAGGATTTCCACCTTAGCAGAGTTTACGGGATATAACCCCACTGTAAGGTGACCAATATTTGTCACCTTAGATAATCAATACTCACATGCAGCATGCCACTGTACTTTCAACAGGAGGGAGATTGTGATGGCTTTGGAAACCTAGTTCTCTTAGGGTTTACTGCTGTGAACAGACACCGTGACCAAGCCAACTCTTGTAAAGACAACATTTAATTGGGGCTGGCTTACAGGTTCAGAGGTTCAGTCCATTATCATCAAGGTGGGAGCATGGCAGCATCCAGGCAGGCACGGTGCAGGAGGAGCTGACAGTTCTATATCTTCATCTGAAGGCTGCTAGCAGAATACTGACTTTCAGGAAGCCAGGGGGAGGGTCTTAAAGCCCACACCCACAATGCCACACCTACTCCAACATGGCCACAACTCCTAATAGTGCCACTCCCTGGGCTGAGCATGTACAAACCATCACACTAACCATCTGCATTCTAAATATCCATCCCTATATCCACAGGTAAGTGTGGCTCCCATCCTTCATCAAAGAAGCTTCTCGTTACACCAGATGGAGACCATTCAGAAAACCTCCACGGATCAAAGCACAAGGGAGAACTGACCATGGAGCACACAACCCAAATCGCTTCATGGACATCACCACCTACACAGAAGGCTCAGAGCAATGCAGAAAAGTGGGGTATAATGGCCTTAAGAGTCAGGGGAGGCCTTAGCCGGGTCGACGCTGGTGTTATCTGTCTGGGTAGTAGCTTCATTGCCAACCAACCATGGCCAGGGCTGGAGCTCTGGCTCAAAGCAGTGGACTCTGTCCTGAGCAAGAACTTCCAGGACTATCTCCTGAGTACGCACTTCTGGGGCTCAATCGCCAACTGGGGACTCCTCATTGCTGCTATCAGTGACATGAAGAAATCTCCAGAGGTTATCAGTGGGCAGATGACTTTCACCCTCTGTTGCTATTCTATGACATTCATGAGATCTGAGGCACAACCTGGAAACTGGCTTCTGTTTGCATGACATGTAACAAATGAAGTAGCTCAGCTCATTCAGGGAGGATGACTTATCAACTTCAAGATGAGTAAGCGGCCATCTGTGAAGCAGTGCAAGGACCAGCTCTTGTAAGGGACAGTGTTCCAGCCACTGCCCCAGCCAGAGATCCTGGCAGCATGAATAGTCTTTCCTGAGGGGGAAACACGGAATGCTATCCTTAATGACCATGCCGACATTACTGAATAGCCTGGAGTCCCTAAACCAACTCTCTGCTGCCTTATCAATGCTAAACTTATTTGTCTTCATCAAGAGTAGTTCAAAATATGCAACTAATTTAATAATTTTGAATGATGGTTTTATCTATAGCGATCTGTAGTAATATGTGTATTATCGATTGGGATTTGTATATTAAAAAATCTAAGGGAACAAAATTTTATAACTGTAAGCACTTAAGTACTCAAAATTCTTGACTTTTTCTTTAATGACTATATTTTAACCCTCAGTTGATCACATGTCTACACATAATTTCCAGTGATAACAAGTATCAGTGTTTTTCATATGTAATTCAGATCTGTAACGTAATGGCAATAAATTAAATATTTGCTTAAAAAAATGAGTCAGAGAACAAGAGAATCTATTATGAGATTGTGTCATAGGTAGAAACCTATGACAGGGAAGCTACAAGCATAAAACTAACAACACAGCTTCCTAAACAAGACCCGAGCAATGAGAACACACAGCTGACATGCCAACACAGATGGGAAAATACCGTGTGGCCCACCACCAGATGAAGAACCACTGGCAGTTAACATCTGCCAAGAGAACAGAAACTTAGGCTTCTGGGGGTGAGCTCCCTGATTGGTTATCTGACATCAGACAGTTATCCGTGAAATCATGGCATACACGAAACAGTGAATGGGCTCAGCGGGTTGTATTTCTATCTGTGCATTTAGTGTGTGTGTGTGTGTGAGTGTGTGTGTGTATGTGTGTGTGTATGTGTGTTTGTGTATGTGTGTGTGTATGTGTGTGTGTGTATGTGTGTGTGTGTATGTGTGT
>JADRCH010000031.1:15927561-15940878 GCA_019843965.1 Rhynchomys soricoides | reverse complement strand
TGTGTGTGTGTATGTGTGTGTGTGTATGTGTGTGTGTGTATGTGTGTGTGTATTTAGTGTGTGTGTGTGTGTATTTAGTGTGTGTGTGTGTGTGTGTGAAATAATTAAAGAAGAGAAGGCCCAGAATTTGAGAGGGAGGATGGAGATGAAGGGGAGAAATATGTAATCATATTTTGATCAAAAATCAAAATATTAATGTTGAAAATTTTATGTGAATATCAGAGTGTGTATCTTCAGAAGCCAGAAGAGGGTGTCAGATCCTTTGGAGCTAGAATTACAGGCAGTTGGGAGCCACCAAGTGTGGGACCAGGGAACAGAACTTGGGACCTCTGGAAGAGCAGCAAGCACTCATGATCACTGAGTGATTTCTCCAAACCTAGCATGCTATTTTTTGAACTAACTTGGCTCCTTCTGCCCAGCACAATGCCTTTCAGAGTCATCTGAGTTGTATCGCTGTCTTGATCTTTCTTGCTGCCAAGTATTCTCTACTGTATGAACATACAACTCAGCTGGTTTATCTATCCACTCAAGGGTAGTCAGGTGGTTTTCCGACTGAGTCGTTATGGATTGCTGCTCAGTGGACATAAACACTTGTTTCTAGTTCTTAAGTGACATTTTCAGTTCTCTGAAGTAAATAATACAGGACCAGGAGGTTGGCTCCTAAGGAAGGTGTGTATTCACCTTTATAAGCAACTGTTAACCCCTTCTCCAAACTGGCTCCCTCCCACCCGCAACATCCAAACGAGCCAGTGGTTCTACGTCCATCAGGGATTTAGGGTTTACCTCCCAGTTCTCCTAAGAAATGCATGGTGGTGCATTTTACTGGGGTTTCCACTTGCATTAGTATATTGTATAATGGTATGGCACATTTAGTGTGTGTGTGTGTGTGTGTGTGTGTGTGTGTGTGTGTGTATGTGTGTGTGTGTCACAGTAAGCCTGTAGAGGTCAGAGGACAAATCTGTGGAATGAGTTCTTTCCTGCCACCTGTATGTAGAGAGGCTTGTGGGCAAGAGCCTTACCCAGGGAGCCACTCCATTGGCCCTCTCCTGCTTAACTTTTATCAGCATTGCTGCTAAGTTATGTTCCAGGTAAAAGTTCTTTGGAAAATATGGGATTTGCCAGTGTTTTCTCCAAACTGTAGCTCTTCTCTCCTCTCCCCTCCCCTCCCCTCCCCTTCCCTCCTCTCCCCTCTCTTCTCTCTTCTCCCCTTCTCTACCCTCCTCTCTGCCCCTCCTCTCATCTCTCTCCCTCTTCCCCCTTCCCCAGTCTTCCTCCCTTGCCCTCCACCCCAGCCTTTCCATTTCCTTTGGCTTATGCTTTTGGTGCTAGACCCAAGGTCATAAAATTTTCTCTTAGAGTTTCATGTATTTTCCATTTCAATTTATGATCTATTTTGAGTTGAGCACTGATTTATATTTCATGACAAATTGTTCAATTTCACCACACCTCTTTTTCTGCATCGATTGCATGATAATGTAGGGTTTCTGTGTATTAAAGCAGTGGATTGTACTCAGTCATTTCTAATACTAAATGGCCTTGCATTCCTTAGATAAATTGTACTTGATTGTGACTAAGCACAGAGAGAGAGAGAGAGAGAGAGAGAGACAGAGAAACACAGAGAGACACAGAGACAAAGAGACACACACAGACACACAGAGACAGAGAGAGAGAGAGAGAGAGAGAGAGAACAGAGAATTACCAGTGCTGTGTGTTTTCCTTGTATTGTTTGGAGAGACAAGGTCTTGTCGTGTATTCCAGGATGGTCTCTCACACACGATCCTCCTACCTCAGCTCATGAGTGCTGAGGTTACAGGTATGTGCTACCACACACAGTTGGCTCACCAATATTTTCCTTCTCTTTTGAGACAGGGTCTATCTGTCTAGCCCTAGCTGTCCTGGAACTTCCTCTGTAGACCAGGCTGGCCTTGAACTCAGAGATCCATTTGCCTCTGCCTCCCAAGTGCTGGGACTAAAGATGTGCACTTTTTTTTTTTTTTTAGTTGAGGAATGTTCTGTCTGAATTCACAAAGGATATGGTCTCTGGTTTATTTTCTCATTTGTGCAATGGGTAATGCTGCCCTCATAAAGTACACTAAACAAACGCATTTCCTCCTCTTTTCGTTTCTGCAGAGAACTGCATACAGAGGGAGGGATTTCTTCCTTCGATATTTGGCAGACTTCAGAATTCATCAATTAAACCATCTGGATCTGAGTTTTTATAGTTTCCATTTGTAACTTCGAATCAATGTAGCAGCAAACTCTTCTGGCTCTCTTAGCAACTGTGTGAGTCTGGCTGCTTGTGGTTATTAAGTTACTGCTCCATCTCATCTGAATTTACATGGACACAGCTGGGCACAGAACTTCCTTATGACCTTTGTAATGTCAAAAAGCTGCGTAGTGGTGTGTCTTCTCTTGTTCTCATTACCGGCGATTTGTGTCTTTTTTGAGGGTTGATCTTAATGCCAATTTGCTTGATTCTTTAAAAAAAAAAAATCTCTGCGCTTAGCCAACTTTTCTGTCTTCTTGTTTATTTTATTTTTCAATGTTGTCAATTTATCCTATTCTTCTCTTTGATGATAAAGACTTACTATATATACCTGGAAGGCTTAGAACTCACTTTGTGGTCAGGTGGCCTTGAACTCACAGAGATCTGCTTTCCTTTCCTTTCCCAGTGCTGTGATTGAAAGCATGGGCCACCATGGCTGGCTGTGTTTATTCTATGAATTTAGATTGCTCTTCTGTTTCTCTTCTTATCTCTCTCTCTCCCCTTTATTCCCCACTCCTGCTCTCGGCTCTCTGGGTGCACAGGACAGAAATCAACACCAGGAATCTTCCCTAATTGCTCTGCTCTTTATCTTTTGAGACAAAGCCTCTTGATAACCTGGGAGCTTATTGGTTCCGACAGGCTGACTGGTCAGTGAGATTCAGGAAGCCATTTATTTTGGCTCCTGACCCCTAGTGATGGATGCCTGGCTTTTACATAGGTGCTAGAGTCAGGGTTCTGAACTCAAGTTCTCACGTTGGTACATCAGGCACTTTACTGTCCCAGCCCTTGAGTCTTCTTTTCTTAAAAAGTGTGTGTGTGTGTGTCTGTCTGAATATGAATTTGATCATATGTGTGCAGTACCTGAGGTAGTCAGAAGATCCCCTACAATTAGAGTTACAAGCAGTTGTGAGTCCCCTGATGTGGGTGGTAGGAACTGAGTTTACGTACTCTGCAATAGCATCGTCTTAACTGGTGAGCCATCTTTCCAGGCACCACTGTTGAGGTGGGAGCTAGGATGTGGGTCCCACCTTCGTTTTCTCTAATGAGGACATCTAGTGCTGCAGGGCTCTCTCTGGGCACTCAGCAGCTGTAGCACACATCCCCTGAATGCACTCTCAATTTCATTCAGTCAACATGGTCGCCAATACTCCTCGAGACATCCTTTTTGATCTGTGGGTTCCTTGGGAGTTCGCTTTTTAACTTCTAAGCTCCAGAGACTATCTTTCCTGACAAATTTTCTGTTTCTAATTTAATTTTGCTTCATTTGGATTTCTCTACACTTGTTTAATGAAGCAACATTTGGTCTCTCTTGGTACACGTTCAATAGGTACTTGAAAATCGGGTTCCGATGATACCACTGTGTGGGGTGTTCTAGAAACGTCAATCAGCTTAGCTGTCTGACATCATTGCATTTCAGCTCACTGGCTCATGACTGAGAATAGTGAAGTCTCCCGTTGGTTCTTCAGGTCGTGCTGCATAGGTCTGGAAGCTCTTGCTCTTCAATCTGTATAGATAGATACACACTGGACGGTAACAATAGAATTGTTATCTTTTCTTGGTGAATTGATCTTTTATCTCTTATGTAATGTTACTCTGTCTCCCTGGTAATATTTTGTGTGCTAACATATACTTTGATATCATTTTGGCTTTCCTTTAAATTACTGTTTATGCTATATATATATATATATATATATATATATATATATAATTTTCTGCTTTACTTCTAACCTACTTATAGGATCAGGTTTGTGGTGTCATTATTTAGTTAGGCTTTTTTTGTTTGCTTGTTTTTCCATTCTGCTTGATGGTGAGACCCAATTACTGAAGACGTCACATGCTTTGGACACAGGACTTGGAGAAATCAAGCTGGCATTGACCTGGAAGCTTTTTCCCTGCTGACTAGAGTTCATTGTACCAGGCGTGAAGAAAAGCTATCTGTGGTCTTACAGAATTGTGAACTCTCAGAGCTACAGTCACACCTAACCTGGGAAGACATTGCCTATGGGTACAGCAGTGTCATGAATATTTTGGGGGTAACCAACCACCCCACAGAAGGAAGCTCATGCCTGGTACTGAAAATTTGAACAGAACCCCAGGGCTGGGGAGCTCAGAGGCTCCAGGGATGACCTCCTTGGTCTTACAGGGGTGACCTCTTTGTTTTGCTGTTGCTGCCTTCTAAGTATGTATCTCTACACCCATAGATTTCTGCAGCTTTCTTTCTGTCCTCGGAGAAGTGTCTTTGTGCAGTGGGTAGTTAATACAAAGATCCACAACAGGTCCAAGTGCAGAGAATGGGAGTCTGGGGTGCGATCAGGCACGGATGGAACATCCGTATCACAGACCTTGTGCCAAGGCTCAGGAAACATTGCAGAAGTGGAGGGGAAAAGACTGGAAGAGCCAGAGGAAGCACAGCTACAAGAACTGGCTAGCGTCAATGGAGGAGCTGTAGGGGTTGGTGACTGCTAGGTAAAGAGAGTTAGTTTTCTTTAGGGATATTGTGCTTGGTAGTTTTATGTCAACCTGACACAAGCTAAAGTCATCTGGAAGGAAGGAACCTCCATAAAGAAACACTTCCAGAAGATGGGGTTGTAGGCAAGCCTGTAGGGCATTTTTTTAGTTAGTGATCAAAAGCCCAGTCTATTGTGGGAGGGGCTGCCCCTGGCCTGGTGGTCCCAGGTTCCATAAGAAAGTAGGCTGACCAAACCAGAAGCGGTGTCTTCAGGCTCCTGCCCTGTTTGAGTTCTTGTCCTGACTTCTTTCAGTGATGAACAGCTAGATCGAAGTGTAAGCCAAATAAACCCTTTCCTCCTCAAATTGCTCTGTAGAGATGGTGTTTCATTGCAGCAATAGCAACTCTAACTAGGACAAGTATGATCCCTGGTAGGCTGACGATGCTTCTGTAGATGGACCTGCACACGTGTGTATACGGGCATCACTAACTGGACACACTGGGTTATAGAAATAATATGAAGTCAGGAAGTAGGAAAGCAGACATGGGGCAGGGGCAGAAAGAATTGAGGAATGGGGCTGAGTATGAGCAAAAGCGTGCATTGTGTGAAATTATCACAGGATATAATAATAATAATAATAACAACAACAATAATAACAACAATAATAATAAATAATGTGGACCTGGAGAAATAGGTCAGTGGTTCAGAGAGTGTACTGGGTGTGGCAGAGTGAGTTTGGTCCCCCCGCGCCCATGTTATTCAGGCAGCTCACAAATGCCTGTAACTCCAGTACCAGAGGATCTGACATCTCTGCCCTCTACCAGCACTTGCACTCTGTGCGCATACCCAACACAGACACACACACCTAATTAGAAATAAATAAATCTAAAAAGCCCATTATGACAATCGGTGTCATATTTAGATAATTTATATGGAATGTATTTGTGTGTGTGCATGTATGTGCGCTTGCCTCTGCCTCCCTCTCTCTCTCTCCCTCCCTCCTTCCCTCCCTCCCTTCCTCTCCTTCCCTCCCCTCCCCTCTCTCCCCCTCTCTCTGTGTGCTAGCATCCACTGTTGGGTTTAAGATACCATTCTACAATCTGTTTTCTGTTTGGTTGCTCTTCCTGTCTTTTCTACCTTCTTTTGAATTATGAACTCACCTAACCTCCCTTCCTGTTTCTTGGTAACACGTGTAGCAAAACCTCTAGGGATTGTACAATAGAAACGTATCCTTCCAGCATCTGTGAAATTCTACTCTGTGTATTTCTCTTTGTTGCATCCTCGGTTTACAATGTATCTACAGTGTATCTATTTCCGAGCTCTGCTTACAGATGCTAAGCACCAATAAGCTAGGAGACTGTGCTGTGCTGCTTTAATATGTCAGATATCATTCCCTCTCCCCAGTCAGCCGCCATTTCCATCCTTTACCCCCAATACTTGTCTCTGTCTGATATTATTTCCTTCCTGTTGGTGACAGCAGTTCTTCCTTAGTGGGTCTCCTGACAGCATAGTCTTCATTTCTTGGATATCATCTTCTCTTAGGGTCATCCTGAAGAACATTTTCACTGGATGTAGCATTTAGGATTAACAGCTTTCCTTAAAAAATGCTGTGCCACATCTAGAATCTTCTGTGGCTTCTGGTGAGAGCTTCACACTGCTTTTAAGATCAGTCTCACATGGCTAGTCTTGGATTCCAGGTGTAGATCTATCCCAAAGCTATGATATGAGCTATTCCGAAGCAATGTATCATATGAGAGTCTAGGGGGTGCCATCAAACTTGGGAAACAACAAGCCCAGAAATTCACAGCCAAATTTAGGGTCATTTTCCTCCTTCCAAGAGCTCTGCCCAGTTCTCCAGTTCCCAGTACCCACTTTTCATTCTTTTGTTTAAAAAGTTGGCTCCTTGTTTATTCTACCGTGCCTCATGCCTCCTACACTATTTGGGGCCAAGCAATAGGGAAACAGAGGGTGAGAAACCATCAGCTACCCGACAGCTCCTCTGACCGTCAGCACCCCGTGCATCCCCACAGCTCCTGCTATTACTGTGGCTGCCACAGCAGACAAATGCCTTAATGGTGAGAAGAACTGGTATAAGGACAGGAAAGCTCAGGTATCACCTCACTGCCCCGGAGCATCAGGAGACCCCGTTGTGTTAGAAAGCCTCTCTGTCCTTGGAACCCACTTCTGGGTCTGAGTCTGCACTGAATCTAGGACAGGAAAAACTGGAGAGCAAACAAAGCTGAACCTAATGCTGGGGCTTCCAAAAGAGGTACCTCCTCCATCTGACATGTTAATTACTTTTTGCAGCCCTTACAGAGCTGGCCCATGCATTTGAGCAGGTTCAATGTGGTGGATGTGAGGGACACCAGAGAACAATCGACTAAGCCTCACTGGAATCCACAATCCACAACATATTTTTATAAAGAGACTCTGTAAAAGACCCATGGGAATCAAAGGATAGGGGCAGAGACTTTATGAGCCTGGCATCGGGACTTTGAAGGCCTTGCAGGGGGGACTTTGTCAGTAGTTATGGGAAACTCTTACGAAGCACACTTTTGATGGCTTTTGGACTAAGAGATGGGCAGATAAGCCAAGTGTACCTGTCTTCCCATGGCATTTCTGTGACAATCTGGTCTGAACTAATGTTTAAAATACATCACTAGTAAGCAGCCACAAGAAAACATCTATGAACATATCAGTTTGCAGGATGTATAACCTCAGATCTAGGTGAGACTTGGACTCTTGAGGTGTGTGGCATGGCTTCAATCCCTTACATTTCAGGGTCTTTGTCCAGGACTGTATCAAGAATAGTTAATGCTAAGCTGGATATGGTGGCACACACCTTTGGTCTGACAATTTGGGAGGTGGTGGCTGGAGGATAATGAGTTCAGAGTCATCCTTGACTACATAACGAGTTTGAGGAAGCCAGCCTGTGCTACATGAGACCCTTTCCTCAAAAAGAATAAAACAAACAGCAAGAATAGTTAATTTCTAAAATATAGATGCATCGATGTGTTTTAATATCTTGGATACCTTTCAAGAGACTAAACTCCTGCAGACCTCACAAATGAGTTAGTAATATGCCCTGAGATCATCCAACACAATGTACTTAACCTGTTAGCCAACTGTGTACTCAGCCTATTTAAGTGTAACCTGCCTTTAAGAAAGCGATGTAATCAGCCTAACTGTGCCTTGGATTTCCTGTGCAATCAGTTTTTACAACCTAAGCTAATGCACAGCTTTAATCTTAAATTAGGCACTCTTCCATGCCCCTGACCCAGAATAATTTATATATGCTGCTGTGTGTTGTGGTAACGATTTGCTTAATGCAGACAACAGGTTAAAAGCAACTTTAAACAAATGACCCATAAATGTTGGGAGCAACATGTGGATGTAGTTAATAACGTCTGTTTGTAGTTTCAAGAGTAACTGTGATTAGTTGGGATTAGTAAAGTAACTTCTTTCCTTGTAAAAATCTTCTGAGGCCTTTTGAAAATCCAGTCTTCCTTCATCTCCTGTTCTATGCTTTATGTACTGCTCAATAAATGAAGACAGCACAAAGCCATTTGTTAAGGACAGGCAACCCAGACTTACACTGATGGGCAAAAAGGACATTAGGCATACACAATAGGCAATGCAGGTGGGCCAGAACCACAAACTAGACAGACGGGAGACACAGGGAAAATTAAAATGTGTGTCCTCTCTTGGTAAACTCTTCCAAGACATCCATCTCTCTCCCCTCCTCCTCCCCCTCTCCCCCTTTCTCTCCTTCCTTCTCCCTTCCCCTCGTCCGTTCCTTAATGGATGTCAGTACACTGATCCTTCAAGCTCCGTCTGTATTGGGACATTCTGCCACAGTTTACCTGTCTAACAGCTTCCTATTACATGACGAGAAATTGAAAAGGTACAAGTCAAGGTCTCCCAGATACAAGTTCTACAAGCTGAGCAAACTAAATCTGTATAGAAAGCATCTTGGGAATAGACTTGGCTCTCTTTCCTAGGCTCCGCAGACCCTGAAATCGGGGAGGGGGCAGGTATGGGCTACAGCTGCAGAAGGAGAGGAATTTTTTTTAAATAGAATTGGACGATAGCAACTAGGCAACACCCAAAGATGGAGCTGGACATGCAATGCTCACAAGCATGAAATAAATTTGAAACACCCTCCACATTAATACTGTCCTGTCCATGAAAGATGAACTTTCTGGAAGAGTGAACTGATCATGTTCACCAATATTAACAAAAACCTTATGAACAGTCCTACTAAAACTAGATCAAATACTAGGGAAGACTTGAGGGTAAACATACCCAAATATTAAACATGGCCACATTCGGCTGGAGGGGTTTGGCTTAGTGGATAAGGTTGCTGTGGAAACACAGGGACTTGAGTCTAGATCCCCAGCACCCTCCTAAAAGGCAGTGAACATCTGTGAACCCAGTGCTGAGAGGGAGAGACAGGAGGATGCCTGGGACTTGATCAATGAGCTCTAGGTTCAGCGAGAGACCCTGCCTCACAAACAAAGTAAGGTGGAGAACAACAAGAAAAGTATCCATTGCTAACCTCTGGCCTCTACATGCAAGCATACACATGTGTATGTACATATGCACACACACACACATGACTATGTACACATACATAAATAAAATCTAAAGGCCGCCATCTAAGTAGTGGCATTACAAGTGATCTTTAAATATTTCAATATTTTTCAAATGCTATTTTCATAGCCTTCCTATATACAGAAAGGACTACAGTTAAGTCAATATATCTGCCGCATAGGACAATGTGAGTCAAAGGGCCTTCTATTCAGTTATTTATGGAAAGGGGAAAGTACATTGTCAGAACAGCTAATTTTTCTTTCTTTCTTTTTTTTTCTTTTGCTGTATTTTTTCCTAGATTAAGATTTAATGGCAGAATTGTAGGTAAATGAACAACTTTTGTTTGTAAGATGATGTTTTAGCATCTTTAATGGCATGGTCTAAACTTGTCTTGGAGAAGTATTTCATGAGATTACTCCCGCAAACACATTTTGGGTAACTCAAACATAAAGAAAGGCTCACTGTGCTTCCCATGATTTGTTGCCCTGGGTCCTGTGACTGACACACACTGTGTTCTGTAGCTCAGGTTGTATCCTTGCACAGAGAGATTTGTGGGCACCACTTAGCTCATAGGCTTAAGCAGTTTGTGAAAAAAGATGCTATCTGGGTTTTAGGGCAGACAAGTCCACGTGGGGCAAGATGGGTCAGGTCAGTGCCTCCTGAGATGATGTTTGAGAATTCACTGTGACTTCTCCGTGGGTTTGGCTGGCAATCTGGAGTGGCTTCAGGGCCATTTCTTCCCTCCTGAGATGGTACAGGGACATCTTTCCTCTTAACTACCATTTTCAGAAGTATCGTCTGGGTCCCGATGGGAAGCTGGCCTAATTTCATAGTGACTCTTAGTTAACACTCACACAGGCCTCATTTAACTTGGGTCTGGTCCTTAGCAGCTTGTCACTAAAGTCCTGAAGGAAATAGATGGTATTGCCCAAAGAAAGATGCTCTGTCCAGGAAGGTGGACTTCTGGCCACCCTTGATTAGTTGGCCATTTATTGAGTTCACTGAGCTTGCTTTTAAACAAATTATTCTTTACCTCAGATGCCCCAGAGAGATTCTAGGTTTCCTGAGCCAAGACAGCCCCAGGTTTCCAAACCTTACAGGCCCACATTTCTGATGACAGTCCTCTTTAGTCAAAAGAACAGAACCCAGCAAGGTAGGAGATGAAAGACCCCAGAGGAGGGAGCTCTCTTTCCCACTCTGCTGTTACTGGGCCACGGGAAGAATTAGCATTCTGCCTGCAAGCACAGCTCCACTTTTCTCTTTGTTTTGAGGACAGAATCACTCATCTGGAAATTACAGGGTAATATTAATGAATCCTGTGTCCCGTTACAGTCCTGTTCTTGCGATGCCTGCTGCTGCCTTAATCACCATCCAAACAAACAGAGGATGCCTCAACAACGGCTTACTGTCATTTTTTACCCCACGATGGAATGTATGACGATATACATAAAACCAAGCCCAAAGCTTAGGAAGGGAAATCACAGCAAAATTAGCATCTGAGATCCAACTGCAGCAATAGCACAGAGCTCAGGGCTGGGCTCTTATGCTCTGCACGATGTCTGTAGATATGGTACTCTGCAAGCATGTGTGGACCCAGAGTCTTCCATGCTGGCCACAACCTTCGCCTGTGAGACTTCCCATTCAGACTTACATTAACTATGACCAAAGAAATCAGAGAAATGAAACAAGATTAGCCTTCGCAAAAGCAATTGGCTGAGAAGGCAGAGCTCACACATCAGGTTGCTCTCCTGGCTTTGCCTCACAGACTGCAGGTTCTGGTTTCTCCTTTATGACCATTTCTATGATTGCTCCTCTCCATGTGCCTTTTGAAGGGAGGATACTTCTATGTGCCTTCTTATCTAGCATTCAGTTGCTTACTCTACAACTCAGTTAATGAAAATGAGGAGGTCTGTCTTAGTTTGGGTTTTACAGCTGTGATAGCCCACTTTACAGGGATTCCAGGAGAAAGGGAGAGGACCTGTGGTTCAAGTGCTCAGGTATGCCAAGGGGCCCACATGCCTTGGCTGTCTCATTGGCACCGTGGATGCTGAGCTGTGCATACACTCACTGAATACCTGTGACTGTCTCAGAAGGAAGCTGTGATTGTTGTCACCCCATTTCACAGTAGATGAACCTGACGTTAAGAGTGGTTTAGTGGCCTGTCTAAGAATAGACACACACACATGCACTTGCGCGAGTGCACGTGTACACACACACACACACACACACACACACACACACACACGCTCCATCTCTAGCACTACCCACTATCTAGCTCACCCTGCAGGAGCCCAAACAGCAAAACCCTCCAGAAGAAGGGCTGGAAGCCAGCTTGTCTGCGAGACAAGCCTATGAGAGAAGGCCAGAATATGCACGGCTGGTCTGGTTGAGTGTAGTTGGTCTTCACTAATTGGTGGGTTCTTCTTTTCCCCACCCTTTATTTCCCACCCCACCCCACTTCACCCCAATCACTAGGTAGAAGAGAAAGGGGGGGGGATCCCTGAATCTAATGTCTTTCCCTTTGTTTCTTCTTTGACTGCTAATAAACCACAACCAACACCCCTGAATGACCAGCAACTACCCACCTGGCCTGTCAGACCCTTAGCCTTTATCTACCCTCTGAAAAGTTCCCAGAAGCCACACAATTGCAGAGACTATCTTTAACTGGCAAAACCAAGCCTCTGCTAGAGTGCAAGGCAAATCATAGTCAGCTGCCACAGAGCAGCCCCATATCCACACACCTGGGATTAAGACAAAAACACATTCTTAGAATATTTCTGTGTATTTTAAAAGAACCCCAAATCCCAGAATTGTCACTACAGTCGAGTTCACTCATTTACTTGTTTGAGGGACACAAATGGGCTTTGCCAACCTTACAGCTTGTGACCGATGGGTTGTGCAGCATTTCTGGAGGAGGCTGCGATTCCCAGGACTAGGCGAATGGCCCAGAACTTGTTGCTTGAGAGTAAGTTCAAGAGTCACGGGCCTCACGGTTGACTATTGTGCAGATGCTTGTGCATATGGAAGAGTGGAGATAAATGTAAAATAACCTTATGTGTGTGAGATTTAGGCTCTTCCCTTCGTCCCGACTGCCTCAAAACAAGACCAAAGGTAGCACCTGGCCCACCATTTCCTACTGCTCGCTCCACGACACATCTAAGCTGCCGGTCAACACACTGATCTTTTGCTAATAAGATAGCAAAAGATAAGGAGAAGTTAAAACAGTCCAGACTCCCTCATTCTTGTAGCTTGAGACTGAGCAACTTTGCGAATGGCTGTGGACTGGTGTCTCTTATGGCTTTCTCCTCAAGAGACAGTTTCTCTAGAGACACCACAATGGATGATCTCTGGGGACTCAAGTGTTTACAGGTCAGTCATGTCTATGAAGGAAAGCAGGTGTGTCCCTCAGCTCCATGGGCCCACGAAGGGGCCCAGTAGAGGACAGAGTAGCTGCCCCATACCATGTATAAAAGATCCGAATGAGATTGGAGCGGGAAGGCTTGTCTGTGGGCCTGTAATGAACGCTCCCCTGACTAGCATTCCATCCTTCTGTCTGCTGCTGCCCTGTCCCTTGCACCTCAATGGTCTGCAGGGAGCCCTGTCGCTCATCATCTGTGCATTCCTGTGGGGACTGAGTTCACTTACTCACCCTTGCTTTTTTGGTTCACCAAATTTTGCACAGCGATTGTGCACTTGGGTTGTGTCATGTTGGTGACCACTTTTGACCTTCGACCCCAACTTTATGACTACCATGAACAAAATAGGTAGTCAGTGAATACCCATAAAGGAATAGACATAGACAGGGTTGTAGGTGCTTCAACCTACCAGGCTAGTAAATCCCAACTGTTCAACCACAGTACAAGGAGTCAAGATGCCGTTACTTCACAGATGAAGAACCCAAGCTAATGTAAAGACAGTGCTCAGCCACGGCCCACTCAGTAACAACTGAATTTGGACAGAGTAATAGGTAATGAGAATGTTCTTGCTGTCTATAGTCAGGCAGCACCC
>JADRCH010000031.1:15888635-15901065 GCA_019843965.1 Rhynchomys soricoides | reverse complement strand
CCTTCCCTGCCTCTCCCCCTCCCTCCTTCCCTGCCTCTCCCCCTCCCTCCTTCCCTGCCTCTCCCCCCTTTTTACAGACTGTATCTCACTATATAGCCCAGGCTGGCCTTGAACTTGCAATAGCCCTGCCTCAATCTTCTTAGGATAGAGAGTTGGTCCTCTCACATCTTTTTAAGATGTCTAGGGTGCTGAGACCAGCCAGCTTAAGGCTTCTGCTTCAGCCTTTCATTGTTAAGTCCTTCATTTCAAACTGGTACACTCACTGGGAACCTCAACCACTTTATAAACTAGGAGGTGGGGGCTGTGGAGATGGTTCAGTGGTTAAAAGCTTCTTCCAGAGGACCTCGGTTCAAGTCTCAGCAAGTACATGGCAGCTCACAACCATCTGCAGTGCCAGTCTCTAGGGGATCCAGTCCCCTCTTCTGGCTTCCATAGATACTACACACATACAGTGAATAGACATACATGCAAGAAAAACACCCGAACACACAAAATAAATAATAAATTGAAGAAGAAGACTGCACAGCTATTGTGGTACATTTTGGTGTTATATAGACGTAGGGTCATAGGGAAGTGATCACCATCATTTGTTTAATGGCATCTTCCTTGTGCCTCAGAAATGGCTCCATAGTTTCAAAGCTAGGCAAGATATATGTGTCCCAAATTAGGGTTCTCATGGAGCTATTTATTCCAAAGACTTGTTGGCTGATAAAATGGAACTCAACTTGGAATAGTTGTGATTAAATGTTGCAGCAGCTTCATTTGCAGCCTCTTAGGAAGCACGGAATCTCATTATATGACACTATTTTGGAAGATATCAGGACATTTTTGAACAATTTGGATACACTCCTGATATTTTATCTCACTAGACTGCCAAGGCTTGGAAGTTAAGTTAATTGAACACATGACTGATACAATACCACAAAATGTTGCTCTGACATTCAGATGAGCCCTCTTCTCATACACACAAATCAACAAGTCAAGGACAAGAAAAGGCTTTCCCTATATCCTCTAAACTATTTGTAATTTGCAAAGAGATCTAATTCCAATTCACAGGAATCTAAACCAGTGGTTCTCAACCTTCCTAATGCTGTGACACTTTAATACAGTTTGTCACATTATGGTGACCCCCCCAGTCATAAAATTATTTCATTGCTGCTTCATAACTGCAATTTTGTTACTGTCATGAATCATAATGTACATATCTGTGCTTTCCAATGGTCTGAAGTGGCCCCTTTAAAAGGGTCATTCAACCAAAAAAGGTGTTGTGACCCATAGGTTGAGAAACACTGATCTTAACCCACTGATTTCCTACCGAGGCTCTAGCTACTGGTGTGTTGGTCATGGTACCCCACTTCTCTCCAGACTGCAAACATTCTCATAGCTCTGCAGCTCTTATGATTCTGGTCCTAAAAGACCTACAAATGTATCACTTCCCATATATGCCACTGAGAGGTAGGGCCCAGCAGAAGGTCTTCGTCTTTGATTGGTGGTGGGCTGGTTTAGTAAGAGCCCAAAGGACTCATTGAGGATATGCTATCAAAGATGGGTATGGGACCCTGGTCTTTTTTCCTGTTTCATCCTGGCCATGAGGTGAGTGGCTTTACTCTACTGTGATTAAGCTGTATCTCCAGAGGCCCCAAAGCAATGGGAATCATCAACTCCTGGATGAAACCTCCAGCCAGGAGAATAATAAGCCCCTCTCTCTTTATAAGTTGATTATCTCAGGTATTTGTTACAGTGACATAAGGCAACCAGTCTCAATGGGGTAGGAAATGTTTTTGTTCATACATGTGTAAAATTGTATCCAGCTCAGAACCGGAATGTATCAGATTAACATGTGCTCCGAGCCGAGTGTTTACATTTTGGAGGATACTATGGGACTGCAATGCAACAGCCATCGCGTTATGAGATAGAATCCAGGGAGTTCCGTATACATCACATATAGAACAGGATCCATTAGAGCTCACAGATGGAAAAGACTAAAATAAAAATGATGGAAATGACAAAGAGATAAAAATATTGGCACAAAAACATTTCCTCGCCATTGTGTGAAATTGGTCTAGCAGTATTTAAACATGCAACTCGTCAGCATCTATAATTTCCCGCCCCAGTGCTTAGATAGTAAGACAAAAAATGGAAACACTATTTAAAGTCATTCACATATCATCCTGACCCATTAAAGGCATTTCCGCAGCAGAAGATACTGATGGGTTGTGTATACTGAGAAAAGCAAACAGTGCATCGAACACAGGGTACAGTGTGTGGGTAGTACAGCCAGACAGGAGTTCCCCCACTTGCCAGTCTCTCCATCTCCCTTCCCCCCTCCCCCCTTTCCCTCCCTTTCCCCTCGTCCCCTCCCCCTTCCCTCTCAATACAATCAGTACCAGATCACCTGAGCAACTGGGGTCTGCCATCACTTCTCCCTCCAGGCACTATCACACTGCTCTGTGTGGGCTGTGCTCCCTGGTAGAGAAGCGAACCCAAGACCTTGCTCACTGCAGAGGGCTCCACATAAGCTGTTATGAGTGCTGCCAACAGGTAAGGTAAGCAGGGCCCTAAAGAGCTGACGTTTGTAGTATGACAGGACAGAAGCTGGAGGTGCACACAGTGAGTCCATACAAGGAAGAGCTTGTTTGGAGCGACTGTCACCTATACCTTTCCACATCAAGCCTCGATTCAAACAAGCACAAGGCCAAAAGGCCTATGCATAGTTTGTGTTGGGTAGCGTTGTCATGACCTATACTCAGCTACTGCCCAAGCCACAGTCATACGTGGAAGCAGTCCTGGCTACTCAGTGGCTTTTGTCTATGCATCCTACACTGTAGGGATATGGTCAGTGACAGTCCTTAATTTTAAATAAAGATGAAGCCAAGAGGCATCGAACACTCCCATGGAAGCACGGCAGCAAGAATGGAATCTCAAAACAACCTGATTAACATCAGCTGTTTCTGATTTAGAAGGAAAAGTAACTCAGTAAACATCACCCAAAATGCCAAAACAAACAAATCTACGTCCACCAAGAGGACAGAACCGGATGTGAGAAAGCCAAATGTCTCTCAGTCTGAGAAGCTGGTCTTGTGACTGAACCACTATGTGTTTATGAATTATGTATTGACTCAGTAGGGGTTCTGGCTTTGGTCCTGTGTATTAGTCGTTTTCTGGTGTTATAGCAAAATACCCCCATCTGGATAGTTTATAAAGAAGAGAGATTTATTCAGCTGAATTTTGGAGTCTGAAAGTCCAAGGTTAGGTGACTCCATCTATTCAGGATCTAATGGACCATCTGGGTCGCAGCATGGATGATGAGCAGAAAATGAACCATTTGTGAGCAAATGAAACTAAGCGTGTGAAGTAGCTTTGTTTATAAAAAACAACCGACTCTTGGAAGAGCTGAGTCTCTCCTTGAGACCATCATGAATTTTCTCCAAGGACAATGTCACCATGACCCAACCACCTTCCACTACTTGTGATTTCCTAAAGGCTCTACAACAACATTGCCAGACTATGGTCTAGCACACAACACTGTTGAGGGACACATTCCAAACCTATTCAAGCCATAGCATCTTCCTGGATTGAGGTGAATCCTTCTGTCTGTCCACTAGATTATGAAAAGGTGACGGTGGCAGTATCTGTCGCAGACTTTAATCAATACTCTGGTGTTTTTCCAAAAAATATATTTTATGTACAATGGTTGACAAGAGAGCATTGCTTGGAGATTTTAAGAAATAGTTTTGTTAGATTTACTTATTTTATTGTCTGGGTATTACTGCTTTGCCTGCTTACATGTATGTAGGGGTACCACATACATGTGTGGTGCTCATGGAGGTCAGAAGAGGGTGCTGAATATCCAGGAACTGGAGAACTGGAGTTAGGGATGGTTGTAAGCTAACATGTGGGTGCTAGGAATTGAACCCAGATCCTCTGCCACGGTAACAAATGCTCTTGACTGTTGAGTCGTCTCTTCAGTCCACTGAAGACTGTTTTTGAAATGCATGCATATGTGCGTGTCTTTGTGTGTTTGTGCATATGAGTGCAGTGCTCATGGGAACCAGAAGGGGTGTCAGATCACCTGGAGCTGGGGTTACAGAGCGGCTGTGGGCACCTGGTGTGGGTGCTGGAAACAGAGCTCGCGTCCTCTGGAAAAACAGTAAGTGCTCTTTGCCACTGAGCCAGCCTTCCAGCCTTTGGCATGTTTCACTTTTTAAAGATTTATATTTACTTTGATCGAGTGGTTCTGAGTGGTTTTACCCGCCTATATGTCTGTGTACCATGTACATGTAGTGCCTTCTGTAGTTACAGAGGGTTGTGAGCCACCATGTAGGTGCTGGGAATCAAACATAGCTCCTCTGGAAGATCAGTTAGCCCTCTTAACTGCTGAGCCATCCCTCGAGCTACCCTTCAGTCTGATTGTATTATTTTTTTATTTTTTTGTTTTTGGTTTTTCGAGACAGGGTTTCTCTGTGTAGCCCCGGATGTCCTGGAACTCACTCTGTAGACCAGGCTGGCCTCGAACTCAGAAATCCGCCTACCTCTGCCTCCCGAGTGCTGGGATTAAAGGCGTGCGCCACCACTGCCCGGCTAGGTCTGATTTTAATAACCCCATTAATCTTAATTTTGTTATGTATCTTTGATAGCAAATGGTTTTACCGCTCCATATGAATATATGCATGCACACACATACATCACGTGTTCTTAGCACCTGCATAGATCACTGAACATATGAAATGTGACAAACACAGCTCAATGTGTATTGGAGTTAGGCAACCAGGAGATGCTACAATAAGCTAATCTATTTATATTCCTCTTTCTTGATAAATATATCAAGGGCTACAGCCAGAAAATAGGCCCTGGAGCTTTAAAATCTGTTGTGAAAATGCCAAGTATTTGCCAAATACTGAATAGAAAGTAAGGTGGAGCACAGCTTGTAGCACTGCTATTCAGGACCTGTTTTGAAACCTGGAGGCAAGAAGGCTTGGTCCTGCACAATGCGCATAAGCCCAGGTTCCTGTGCCCACTGCCCCTCCCATCACGGCCTGGCTACCTTCAAGGTTCACAGGCCCAAACGAGAAGTCTGAATCACTCCCGTCAAAACCTGCTCCTTCCTTCTCTGTATTTCTTGTCTCTACACCCCCACTGCCGTATTCCATCCATTACTGCTCTGCAGGTTCTAGCTTTCTATCTACCTTACAGGCATCTACGTTTCCCCTACACCATCCCTATCCAGCCCTAGCTTCTGTCCTGTGCTCCAGCCAAGCTTTCTTGGCCTTCTCCTTTCCTGGCTTCCAGAAAATGGACCTTGTGAGTCTGTTTCTCTCTTCAACAACCCCTCAAAGGCAGCAACAGTATTTGAAATGCCACCCAGTCTCGCTACTCTCCAGCTCAGCATCTTCAGGTACACAACTCTTTCCTGAAAGGAGCCAGGCAGACTCTGGGGCTGGGGCAAGGATAATTGAGAGAAAACCATATAGGTTCAGGGAGCAACACGGACAAATCAGAAGTCAGCTGAGAAGGATGCTCATTGGCCAAGGAAGGGGCAATCAGAGCATCAAAGCTGCAATTATAACTTACAGAATAACCCAGGGATCCATCCATACATAGTGATTTAAAGAAGTGAATGGATGGATGGATGGATGGATGACTATGGTAGACATCAAGCTCCTTCTTCAAGTGGACTTCTAGTTTACGATACACATAGGAGGAAGATGGGTTTAGAAATTTACCATTGGGCAACCACTTTAGTAATAGTGCTTCAAGTGAGAAGTATCAATAGATCCAAGCTAGTGATGAGGCTAATTGAGAAACAGTGTCTTTATGTAGCCTTTGAAGCACCTCACACGCGACACTTATTCATTAAGAGAGGAGGTTCACAGGAAAACTCAGCAGATACCTCACTCCAGTGAGCAAAGTTATCACCCCCAGCCAGGGCACTGGCCAAGTACAGGGTCTTCGAATACACTCCAGTCTTCTGAAGTTCCTGCGGCAAGCACTTTAATCCAGTCGAACTCATCAGCACACAACAGACAAACCCCAAGCAAGAGTCGCCCTATGAAACAATGGCTACTTTTCCAACTGTCT
This sequence comes from Rhynchomys soricoides, assembly GCA_019843965.1. Taxonomy (NCBI): domain Eukaryota; kingdom Metazoa; phylum Chordata; class Mammalia; order Rodentia; family Muridae; genus Rhynchomys; species Rhynchomys soricoides. The sequence goes on along the minus strand of JADRCH010000031.1, from coordinate 15,894,987 downwards.
AGGGCATGAGACACCAGAGGTGATTTGGTAAAGACTAAAGCCAAGACAACTGAATACAAGGTAGATGCTGGACATTGGATCTACTAGGGACACAATGGGACACTCAACGGAACATCCCAGTGGGGTCTGAGGTCAGAAGGAAATCCTGTCCTAATTTAGTTTCCCATTCTGAAAACCATGCACAGACACACAGGCTAGTTCCCTGTCCTTAGGCCCCATCAGTGGGATATACGGCAGATGGTTTAATGAAAATCAACGACACAGACACGAATGGAAACTGTAAGGTAAACGTGATCCCACACAACAGGGGTCCACACTTCCAGTGGAGGACAGGAAGAAGTTAGTTGTATCTTGGTTCCTTAAAACAAAAGAACCAAAGGATTCAGAACAAAAAGTGCTCAGTCTGACCAGCTGACCTTGGCCACTGCCCCCAAAACATCTTTGGCACAAATCACTTCACAGGACATCAGACTCTTAAAACTCAACTGGCCCTTACGTCACATTTTTCTTTACTCACAATTATTTTAAGTATTTTTAAAAGTGTGTGTATGTATGTGTCTGTATGAGGGTTGTGTACATGAGTGCAGGTAACGTTACAGAAGAGGGAGTCAGATCCCCTAGATCTGAACTTATAGACTGTTGTGAGCTGCCCAACATGGGCACTGGGAACTGAACTGGGACCCTTTGGAAGAGCTCATAACCAGTGACTTGTCCCTCCAGCCCTTGTGAAGACTACAGACATAGGTTATTCTGCTGGGAAAAGTTTACCTGCCCCTCTCTACCACTCAAGTCCAGCATAAATGTTACTTCCTCTGTCCTAGACTAGATCATGTCTCTCACCAAGGGTAACATTCTCCAGTTGTACACTTAATGCTCCCTCTTCCCCACCAGCTGATAAGCCAGTGGTTCTCAACCTGTGAGTTGTGGCCTCTTGTGGGTGGCACATGTCAGATACTTACATTAAAATCTGTAACAGCAAAATTAAGCAACAAGGTAAGTTTGCGTCGTGGTGACATGAGGAACTATGTTAAGGGGTCTGAGCATTAAGAAGGTCGGGAAGCTGCTGAGAGCTGTGGGCTCTGCTTGCTTCCCCCCCATTTTCATTTTCCAGGTCCAAAGCCCAATTGCAAGAAGGCTCTCACCTGCAGAGATGCGCCCGGCTTTCTATTCTTAGAGGGTAGTCTTTCCACGTAAACAAATCGATGTTATTATTTGACTCTTAATACCTGCTTTTCCCCAAGACCTTGATCTTGCAATTCGACACAGTTTTTTACGAAATATGTAAGTGGTTTGGGAAGATCTTCACAGAGACGAGGGCTGCTATATTTAAACCCAAGTACAACTGCAGAATGAGCACGGGCGTCTTGCGAAGTGATGGCCCTTAATGACTCAAAGCAACTGATGCCAGTAATTAGGACTATTTTCATAGTGCAGAGAAGATGATTTTTGGAAAGTGGAGTAGGGAGTAATTAATTTCACATAATAGTCACACTGGGACCTATTGTGAGCTCTGACATTAATGATGTATTTCTTTTCTGTAATTAATTTTTATGCTTAGTCCTGGGAGCCCTCCACCGACTTCTCCAGAATAGCTCCCTGCTCGACACTCCTAGCTCTCCAGGCCTCATCTACCACAGGCCACTTACTCTCTTTAAAGATAGAGGACATACAGACAACCAGAAATAGATGCTCAACCAGCCAGATTTTAGTCCAACCAATGCTTTCCCTGCTCAGGAAGGTAATTATAGTAATTAATACCAGCAAGGGTGCATCTTGGAACCCACGAGATTCTCTTGGTAGCTGTTGAGAGTAGAAGCAGAATACAGAGGGAGAGAAGGAGTGTTCGTATTTGGCAAAGAGGGTGAGAGAAGTTTATTTCCTTCAGGGGCTCCTGTCACAGTTTAAATGCAGGCAGTGTTGTGAATGGAATAGCTGAGTCAGGTGGCCTGAGGCTTTTATGGTAGGACAGTTCTAAGTGTCAGCGAAGTCTTCCTGGGGAATACTTGTGATGACTGCTTTCAGCTACCACCTTCACCAAGTAATCAATGACAATTTTGCCTTGTCCACAAGTACAGTTCTGGAGAAGATTTGTGTAGGGTAGTGTCAGGGCGTCCCATATGGGAGCTGGTGGATCTCCAAGTAAATGTGCTTATGGTTCCAGGCTTAGTTGTCGTTGGATCCAACTTCTACAGCTCTTCTGGGAACTTCAGGGCCTTTTGTGCTGAAGTACCTGGCTTCTTGAACTGAGCTGGCAGCAGAGTTTGTATTTATCGTGTGTGTGTGTGTGTGTGTGTGTGTGTGTGTGTATGTGCATGTGTGTGCATGCTCATGCACATAGTATGTGTGTATGTATGTATATATATATATATATATGTGTGTATGCATGTATGTATATATACACATGTGTGCAGACATGTGTAGGTATGTATGTGTGTATATACATGTGTGTATATATGTGTGCGTGTGCATGCATGTGCACATGCATGTGTGTGCATTCTATGTTCTGTTCCTCTTGAGCGGTGATTCTCAACCTATGAAGTTGCATCTCAGATATTTGTAGTACTGTTCATAATAGTAGCAAAGTTACATAATAGTAGCAAAGTTACAGTTATGGATTTGTTGCCATAATTATATAGCAACAAAATAATTTTATGGCTGGGGTCACCACAACATGAGGAGCTGCATTAAAGGGTCACAGCATTAAGAAGGTTGAGACCCGCTGGCCTAGATGAATGACTAACGCAGAGAGAGAGATGACTTCACTCTCTTGGTCTAGGCCTAGTGTGCAGACAAACCGATGAATACCATGTACATCACATGTTGTAAAACCCACACTAGGAAGTGGGGTGTCACTCAGTGGTACAGTGTTCGCCTAGCATGAATAAGGCCAACATGTGCACCAAAACTATGACCACCGAACAATAACAGCAAACCCCTGTGCAATCTTTTTCTTCTCTTTAAATTTTTGTACATGCATGTGTATGGTGTGTTTACAAGTGTTTATATGTGCTTGTGTGAGTACAGCATATGTGTACAGCCTTGTGTATCTGTCCTCTCCCTCCCCCTCGACTGACACAGGGACTCTTCTTTGTTGCTGTAGGTCAACGTAGCCCTGCCCACAGACTTCCAGGCTTCCTGTAGTCATGGTCTCCTGGCTTACTGTAACAGAGCTAGGATTATAGCCACACACTATAGTGTCTGGCTTTATGTGGGCTCTGGGCATTTGAACTCAGATCCTCACACTTACATGAAGTTACTTTTCTGTTGCTATGGTAAATATCACGACCAGAAGCAACTTGTAGAAGGAAGGGTTGACCTTGAGCCTATGGTCAATGGAGAGTCTATAAGGTACTGTGGGGCATGGCATCTGGTGGCAGGTGCATCATGCTAAGAGATTACAACGTCAACCACAAAAACAAGCAGAGAGGGTGAACTGGAAGGAGAGCTGAGGTTCTAACCACTCCAATGACATCCCACAGATGTACTTCCTCCAGCAGGCCTCCATCAGCTAAAGGTTCCATAAGCTCCCCCGGCAGTGCACCAGCAGAGGACCAAGCATTCAGATATGTGAACCTGTGAAGGACATAGACTATCCACCCAAACCACCCTGTCACCATGCACTGAGTCACCTCCCTAGTCTCCCCTTCTTTCACATTCTTAAAGAAAGTGACATTTTAGAGCCAGTTTTCCAACCTGCCTATAACCAATGGCTGAATGCACACTGGGGCAATGTGTCTATTCAGTGAAGGGGGGCTGCCCGAGTCCTCAGATGTAGGGGAAGCTCGGGCTGTACCTCACAAAGTAAACAGGAGTGCTATGTTTATCAGCCAAGAAGTGACCCGGTGACATTGTCCTAGTTTCAACTCTGTGGTCGTAATAAAATATTCTGACGAGAAGCAACTTCGGGGAGGAAAAGGTTTATTTCAGCTTCTAGGTTACAGACCATTACTGAGGGAAAGCTAGGCAGACACTCAGAGGCAGGCCTGCTTGTGATTCCACACAGCATTACCGCCAACCAAGGAGCTCACTTCGCAGCTAAGGAAACAGTTAAGAACCAGAGGTAAGCAGGGTGCTGCTTGCTAGCTGGTTCACAGACCTCACAGGCCCAGTTACACTCTGCTGGTTTTCCTATACAGCTCAGGACCATCTGCTGAGGGATAGCACCACCTACAGTGGGCTGGGCATGCCCTTGTCAATTACCCATCCAGACATTCCACCACAGACATGCCTACAGGCCAATCTGGTCTAGACAGTTCTCTCAGATGTCTCTAGGCTCTGTCAAACTACCAGTCAAAGCTAATTAGGGCAGTTACCAAAGGAAAATGGAATCCCAGAGGAAAGCATGGCTGGAAAAATATATTTGTAGCAGAAACAGGCATAGAGATACACTCAGTAGAGCAGCGGTTCTCAACTTTCCTAATGCTGTGACCCTTTAATACAGTCCCTTATGTAGTGCTGACCCCCTCAACCATAAAATTACTTTTGTTGCTACTTTATAACTGTAGTTTTACTACAGTAATCTACTATTGGTCTTAGACAATCCTATAAAAGGCCTTTCAACGCCAAAGGGGTCGGGACCCAAATATTGAGAACCACTGTTCTAGGGTCTCTGTGTCAATTGTGCCAAGTTCACATCTACCACCAGGAAGACTGGGCAGCTGATTTGACTCTTTAGAACTCTGATATTGAACCAAAAGACTTGTCTGATTGTTACCAGTCTCCATAGTGATCTGCTCTGGTCTGACCCTCTTTGATGAGCTGAGCCCAGTGGTTGTATCCTAGGGTAGCCAATGCACTGACAGTCCACTGGGTTGCTTCTATTCATGGCAGATTTGTGTGAGAAGGCAACGAGATGCTTAGCTCCATGTCCCACATATGGAGAAGCATTTATAAGAAATGGAAAGCTCAGAGGTTGTGTGTGTGTGTGTGTGTGTGTGTGTGAAGGCATGACATATCAAGTTGTTCTTGGACATCCTGTTCTTCCTCTCTTATTCCATCCTTAGAGATCTATGTCCAGCTTCATCAGAAGTGTGAACCTCCTACTCTGGACCTAGACTTACCCAGAACCATCTTCTACCCATGCTAAAATTGTGACTGGCCTGTGAGTCTGGAAGGAAGGCTAGGTGTCTGATTGCCAAGTACACCCACACCTCTTCTCAGGTGGTTACCTCTCTTGGCCACCCAAAGGCTTTCTTTGGACCCACACCAGCAGTGGTTTTGACAAACATCTGCTTCTCTCTAAATCTAGGTTCTTTTTGTGTTGTTTCTGATTTTGTAGACACATTCATATCCTGGTATGCAGCTTTCATTATGTATTATTATGGTCAACTGCTTAAACACATCAACTTAAATGGAAATCAATTTCAGATAGTCAATAGTTCAGTGAGAAAGATAATTTCCTATATTTCTCCTCCACCCTGAGTCTTCACTAATTTATCTCAAGGTATATCTGAAATGCGTTCGACTATTTGTCAATGAATATGTCACATGTGGTGCTCTGGCAGGTGAGAAGGCAGCCTCCAGCTGGGGTTACAGAGTGGGCCAGAGCATCATGAGTAACAGGAGCGAGAATACAGAGTGTTTGAAGCCTCTCAGGAATATGGGTAATACCCGAATGACATCCCAAATAAGCTGTGTGCTTTAATGAAAGAGGACAGAGATTGGTAACCACCATCTTGCCTTTTCAGCGGGAAGCATTGTGTCCCAGAGAAGACTCCAGGCCACCCACCATAGCTCTGTAGAGTTCCCAAGAAGCCAGGCTCATCTCCTTCCCATTTTATCTTCTCTTAATCTGCAGAATCCTGAAAAATCTCATTAATTTTGCTTGATTAAATAGGGACGTCACTTCTAATCTATCTAATCTAAATACATTTTGGAAAGCCTAAGCAAACTTGTAGTTGAGAGCAGGGGCTTCCCTTACAAGAGCGCAGTGAACGACGATTGTCCCAACAACAATTTTCCCCACTGACGCTAAGTTCTTCTGAGTCTCTTCATTCCAGGCAGTGGCCTTTCCTGTGAGAGTTCTGGGGAACACTGGCTTAGAGTCACTGACTGTAATGTGTGAGGAGAAGCAGAAACGGGCAGCTCATTGGCTCCGCTAGGTTGGGGAATGAGCTGGTTCCCTACAGTATTGTCAGCACCCAGCACATGGTATATGCCATCGACTGGGACGACACCATGGATGGAGGAATGGATAGATGGGATGGAGGAAGCAGGTGTGGGACCCATGAAGGAAAACGGACTTCTCATTGTTGTGAAGATCTGAAGAGCTTCCTCACATCTGTGCTGCAGACTAAATGCTCGATAGGTTAACAAGGAGGGGAAATAACAACACACCTGTAAGAACCAAGAG
>JADRCH010000031.1:15848470-15873289 GCA_019843965.1 Rhynchomys soricoides | reverse complement strand
AAGAAGAAGAAGAAGAAGAAGAAGAAGAAGAAGAAGAAGAAGAAGAAAGCTCAATTGCAAAACTCAGTATACAGGACAAACTATCTCAAAACACCCAAAGCATACAGAAAACAAAACAAAACTTCAAACACAAGCTCTGTTCTCTAAGACTGATAGAGCACCCTCACATTATGAAAGCTCTGGTTGCCTATCATGGAAGCATGTGTCTGACCACCCCCAAACAAACAATAAACTAAGTCGCTGCTCATGGCCTCATTTTAAGGTGTGTGTTACAGTAGGGGTGGGGGTGGGGTGATGCGGAGATTCCCAATGACTAAAACTTGAACAAAGTAGAGACTTTGGACTCAGATCTGAAAAACATATGAAGTTTCCAGAAGAGGCTGACCTACTTGGATGACGGGAGAGACAACCAGCATCACCCATCACTCTCAAAAACAGCGTAGGGCCCAGTCATCTAATCAAATTGGTTTCTATATACACAAAAAATGTGCTGGGAAGGAACAGGCCACAGGGAACCTCATGTTCAGTGACATTGACTCACTGCAGATAATTTGATGAGGATATGGTTCATTTCCCAAGCACTCCAGCTGCAACCCCAAAGTCTACCTGCATCACCTCAGAGAATCCTCAGAAGAGCATGAGGAACCAGGTCCAACAATTACACTCATTTTATAGAGCAAGTAAGGACTCATCAGTTGTAAGCAACTTTCCAAGATGCAAATCTGGCAGGAAGTGGACCTGAGATTTAACTTCAAGCAGCAGGCTCAAAGTACTGCTTGAGCCATGGTTGCTTATACACCCTTCTGGGCTTACAGTGTCCAACATGGAAATGGATTCAGAATATCAGCTGCTCTTTTCCATTGGCCCATGTGACCATCTTGATGGATATGTTTTCAATACCCCTGCCTCACAACCAAGGGACTTGTGACTTCCATGCTCTCTGAGACATGGAGTATTTGCCTGCAGAAGCCAATCCCAGAAGCCTCAAGTACTTCAGGTGGTGTGTTTCCAGACATCCTGAGGGAAGGGTTGCAGACATAAGGTTCCTGGAGTGTTGCACCAGCAGCAGTAGCAGCAGCAGCAGCCCTAAGGGCTCTAAGGAACTTTAGAAGAGTTGATGTCTGCAAAGGAAGCCCACAGTCCAGTGGGTGGCAGAGAGCTGCAGAAGCTGGCAACCTAACAACAGAAATATACATCCTGCCATGGAATAGACATGCAGAAGGGGGTCTGTGTAACCCCAGAGGATGGAATCTGGTCCCTCAGAGAAGGCAGGTGATGGCAGAAATAAGCATGTTCAAGGTAGAGGTCACACACAGGCAAAGGCTCAGAGTCCTCAGAAGGAGCTAAATGCACTTGCTGTTCACATAAGACACCAAGCACAAGCCCCCAGCCACGAATGAGAAGGGGTAGCATGCTTAGCATGCACTGGTCAGGGGAGGCTTTTACACAACCCTAAATTCCGTAAAAAGAAATGATGGTGTAATGTAAGCAAACAGAAGCTCTTATAAGTGCTGTCTGCAGAGGGTAGGTATTCTCTAAAAGACTCACAAGTCTTCTTAACTGACACAATAATAACTGTACCTAGACAGGACGGTGTGGTACTCTAAGGATCAGATCATGGCCACTAGAATGACTATCAGTGCCCACCCCATGAACACATTTCTGTATGTTACAAACATTCAAAAATCCTCTATGTTGGCAGCTCTGAAATAGTCCGTCGACTGGTGTCAATCACAATGACCCTCCTGTGCAGGACATCAGAGGTTGTCCTTCCTGTCCCACACTTCTCCAAATATAGCCACAGCTTCCTTTGATACTTACAAGAACACTGCAAATAAAAATGCAATGCATGTCTAAAAACCAGAACTGCAGCTAGGTGTAACCGCAGCTAGGTGTAACCTTGTGGGCTGTGAAGGCAAGAGTGACCCTCAAGAGTCCAGCATGAGCCGGGCAGTGGTGGCGCACGCCTTTAATCCCAGCACTTGGGAGGCAGAGGCAGGAGGATTTCTGAGTTCGAGGCCAGCCTGGTCTACATAGTGAGTTCCAGGACAGCCAGGGCTGTACAGAGAAACCCTGTCTTGAAAAACCAAAAAAAAAAAAAAAAAAAAAAAGAGTCCAGCACGGACATACTTCAGAGTTCAAGAATCTCCATGAATTATCCATTCTGCCAGAATCCAAATGAGTTCAGGTCTTCTTAGGATGTTACAATCTACCCTAGAACATTGGAAAATTCTAGAAGAGTGTGTCTCATTCCTGCATGACCCAGGTGCCCGAGAGCAACCTAACTTACTAGAAATAACAAAAGACTGTGGTCACCAGTAAAACTGCACAGAGGTGCACAAAGGTGTTCTTAGTTTTCATTATTTATCTTGGGAAAAAACCCTACCCCAGAGCTAAGCAACACCTTTTGTTTCCCAAGTCACCCGATTCTCTCATGCTCTTTATGCAATCCTGTGGTATTTCTGACTAAATACTCCCCTCTGGAAAAACTGAAGAGAAACACCCCGTGTGAGCTAGCTTAGCTCTTTCTCCCGGCAACTGTGGCTCAGAGGCCCACTTTGAATGTGGACATAGCTGCTGTACTGTGAATAAGGGAGGCACTGATGCCAAGATGCAGAAACATCTCTGCCTGTGGAACGGGTTAGGAAGCACTCACTTGGTAAAGTCACCCCTGATGCTATGGTTTACATCTCTAACATCCTCAAAGGCCCTGTACTGAAAGCATGCTACCACTTGGAGCTTGCAGTGGACTCTTAAAGAGGTAGGGCCTATTGGGAGAAAGTTGGGTCTTTTCCTGAAGAGGACTCTGGAATTCCAGCCTCTTGTTTCTCTCTTGTTTTCCTAGTCATGAGGTGAATATCATAATCCCACCATGTATCACAGTAGGTCCCCAAACAGGGCAATCAGTCATGGACTGGAACCTTAGAACTGAGCCAAAATAAACTTTTCCTGTTTATTGTCTCAGGGTTTTGGTATAGTAAAGGCAAGTTAGAAAACACACTTGATTTGCATTACTGAAACTCTGAGGTACTTGTGAATCATTAACTCCTCAACACTTGTTTCATGGTTGACCCATAAAAACTCAACCTCCTGTATTACACCATTGCTCTACAAAGCAACTTTGTCTGCTATCTATCTGTCTGTCTGCCTGTCTATGTATGTATGTATGTTTCAATGTACGTATGTATGTTTCTATGTATGTATTATGTATGTATCTATTTGTGTGTGTATGTATATAAGTATCTATGTATCTATTTATCATTTATTTATCTTTGAATCTATGTATATATCTATCTATGTATCATCTATGTATGCATGTATCTATCTACCTACCTTCCTATCTATGTATCTCTGTCTGTCTGTCTGTCTACCTGTCTACCTGTCTGTCTGTCTGTATCTATCCACCCATCCATCTTTCTACAGTGCTGGGACAAAAATCTGTGGGCTTCATAAATACTAGACATGTGTTCCACTATTGAGTCATATCCTTCACTTGGCTTGCCACTTTCTATGTGACACTTTTCCTTAATTAATTTGATTGTTGATTTCCTAGAGTTTTGAAACGATATATGCAAGCAACCTTGTTTTGAATCCTTTCACATGCAGCCTGAAATAAATCAGATAGATGTTGCTAAAGGATTCTGAAGGAAAAAGAATAGAGATTTCGCCAGGCAGTGGTGGTGCACGCCTTTAATCCCAGCACTTGGGAGGCAGAGACAAGCGGATTTCTGAGTTCGAGGCCAGCCTGGTCTACAGAGTGAGTTCCAGGACAGCCAGGGCTACAGAGAATCCCTGTCTCGAAAAACCATATATATAAAAAAAAGAATAGAGATTTCTTGGGCTCCGTATAAGGGGGTGCTGAGTCTAAGGGGGTGCTGAATGGCTAACTTCTTTGGTAAGCAAGATTGCAGGGATAGACTTGATGTGTGTGTGCATATGGATGTTAGTCATAAGACAAGCCAAATTATCTTGTTTACAGATTTTATTTGTTCTCAAAAATGGTGCTGGCAAAAAGGTAGACAAATATGTACCAGATCGAATGGAGTCCCTGATGCTCCCAGACAGGAAGGTGCACCTCTGTCTACAGCTGCCAAAGCCGTCAGAGGGGAAAGGGCTGGAGTCTTCTGTTTTACCCTTAGTAAAGTAAGTAGGTCCCTGTAGCGGTAATCTGCCAGACTTAAATGAAGAAACAACCCAGAAAGTATGATTCATGGCACTGGAGAGTTGGCTCAGTATTTACCGCTCTTCCAGCGCACCAGAGTTCAGTTCCCAGCACCCCTGTCAGCTGAGAGCGGGGGTTCACAACTGCCTCCAGGAGATCTGACCCCTTCTTTTGATCTTCACAGGCACCTGCAGTCCCGTGTACATATCCCCACACAGACACAGAGAATGTGTCAGTCTCTGAGAACTCTGTTATTGAAAGGCTTATGAGGCTTTGGTTGTATTTCTCTTTGTATTACACTGAGTGCTGCAGTTTGCATTCATGTGTGAGGGGGTATGTTTCACCACAACCCAAATGACTTCTAGGAGACACTTCTAGCGAGTTCTCCACAGTTGTCTAGGGACCTGGGATACAACCCAGGTGAAATGGTTTATAAATGGCTTAATTAGGGTTTTACTGCTGTGAACAGACACCATGACCAAGGCAACTCTTATAAGGACAACATCTAATTGAGGCTGGCTTACAGGTTCAGAGGTTCAGTCCATTATCATCAAAGCGGGAACATGGCGGCATCTCTTGTACAGGCAGAGCTGAGAGTGCTACATCTTCATCTGAAGACCATTAGGAGAAAGCTGGCTTCCAAGCAGCTAGGACCAGGATCTTAAAGCCCCTACAGTGACACACCCACTCCAACAAGGCCACACCTCCTAATGGTGCCACTCCTTGGGCCAAGCATATAAAACCCATCACAAAAAACACAGTACCCAAGGTAGCTCCCACTTATCTTTTTCCAGTGACTTTGCAGCTGAGCCTGGCTGGATGAAGTTGTATCTGACTCCAGGAAAATGAGGAGTGACAGAATGGGCGTCCTGATTTCACAGAGAAATGATCTGAAAAGCAGGTTAGCTACTCAAAGATGGCAAGAAACAGAATAATGATTGTGCCCTAAAAAGGTTTTCCTGCGAGCGTCACTCCTTTGTACCCTTTCCCACACGGCCTCCTCCTCCGCAGGGCTGAATGGCACATGGACACCAAATTGCCCACCCCTGGCAGTGCACAATTACCACACACTTGAGCAAAGTGCTTAAGCTGTAGAAGATGTACTTCCAAGGCTTGATTCGTTCCAGACAGGGTCTCTATCTTCTTGGAGGTAGCATTTCAGAAAAAAAAAAAAAGAGTAAATAAACCCTTGTTATTCTATTTTTGGTCCTTTTTAAATAAAGGGCTACATTTAAGCTGTGAGTCTACTGCAGTGAGTCATCTCACTTCTGGGGCCTCAATACTGCCCCCAAGAGACTGTCACGGAGTCAAAGGACAGTCAGATGTGCATGGAGGTGACAACAGTGACCTCTCCACGGGCTCTGCCTCTCCTGGGTGATCCCCAGAGCTAATGATAGTCTACTCAGATCACTGCTAAAGGAGAAATGATAAGGAGATGCCCAGAAAGGGATCGTGCAGATATGAACCACATGGCCAACCCTGCTCTGCCATGAATCCGAGGACTCCTAAAAGTTGTTAAGATAAACTCTAGCTGGACAGAAGACTATATCCTAGTGTCTTATTACACAGAGGGTGTGACGAGGCAGGGTAGAATTCTTTTTTGAAAGTGCATGTGCATGCATGCGTGTGTGCGTGTGCACATGTGTGTGTGTGCGTGGAGATGTTCACAGAAGAGGGTGTCAGGTCCCCTGGAGCTGGAGCTGGTTGTGAGCTGCCCATTGTGAGTGCTGGCCCCTTGCCAGAACAGCGGTACTCTTAACCACTGAGCTGTCTCTCTAGCCTTGAAAAAACCTTCTAATCTTCTATATAGCTAGAAGAGAGAATTTTGAATGTTCTCCTCACAGGGAGAAGTGGTTGAGATGATGGGTACACTGTTTCCAGAGCTGGCCCCCACACAGTATATAAATGTATTGGTGAAAACACACCATATACAGAAAGGATGTGCAATCATCTGGCAGTTTTAAAATGTAACTCTCCCTGGTTTTAGTTCCACTGATATGAAAAAGCACCAGGACCAAAAGCAACCTGGGAAGAAGTGGTTAATGTGGTTTACACTTCCAGCAATAGTTCATCACTGAATGAGGTTATGACAGGAGCTCAAGGCATGAACTGAAGCAGAAACCATGGAGCAACACTCATGGTAAAGCCAGCTACCTACCCAGGAATGGTGCTGCCACTAGGCTGGGCCCTCTTTAATCAATCAAGAAAATGCTTCACAAATATACCGCAGGCCTATCCAACTGAGCAATTCTTCAGTTGTGGTTGTGTCTGCCAGGTTGGTAATAAAACTAACCAGGGCCGTAATTAAAGTAAATATTTACTGTTTATTATAGGCACAAGGTACATTTTTTATTCATTTGAGAAGCTGGATGTCAGCAACAAATCGCCAGGAGTGTCTCTGAGTGTGAACATTCCAGATCCAGCCTTGTCCTCATTTCTCCCTTGTCTACAGAACTCTGACTTCCTTATCTCAGGAGACTCTTGTCAGAGCACAGATTGTGGTGAGCATGTGGAAAGATAAGAGGAGGCAGGGCAAAGCTGGCCTTTCTGTCTACAGCTTGTCCCTCCCAGGGCTTCTGGGTGTGCAGGAGTTGGCTGCAGCTGGGGAAGCTTTGTTTCTGTGGACTGGCTGGAACCAGAGCCAAAGAAGCCCCTGATTCTCCATGTGAAGAAACTTCCTTGGGTCTGATTGGAGGCAGGAAAGTACCCAGCCACCCAGAAATGGGCAGGTCTAGTGCCACCGACAAGCTCCAGTGGTCAGCACCTTTGGCCCTGTTCCCCTCTGGTTTCCACTTGGGAAACATGAGCTCCATTACTAGGTGATAACTGAGGTCTTTTTCTTCCACTACAGATCACCATATTAGCCAGACTTCTGCTATCACTGAAAATCAGCTTAGTTTTGCTCTTTGGGGAATTCTGGTCCAGGAGAAAAACATCGATACCCACCCCTCAGGGTGAGAGGAACTCAGACTCAATACCTCAGACCTATCTTCTTTAGAAAAATAAATCAAGTTCACATAAAATAATATGGGTTAGATTTGTCATGGAAAAATAGTCCCATACAACCAGTAAAACTCAGAACCCAGGGGAACACACAGAGGCTATTTGATTTGAATGGCAATCTCAGGCACAAAAGGTTATCACCATACTGTGTTCTTACAAATGGGAAGAGCCTTTGAAAAGCAAACGGTGAGACCTCAAGCAACTGCCAGGACATCCTGATTGTTTTGATTCTACCTTGACTCTTTCACTTTCTCCACTGTGTTAGCTTTCAAGATTTCACTTTGAATTGTGTGTACATATAGTGTGCAGAGTCTGGGGAAGAAAAACAAAACAAAACAAGAGTCTCATTCAAAAAGATAACGTTTTGAGGGTGGCATGTCCCCCATTGTGTGTGCAGGGGTTCAATGCACAGGCCAAACAGCAATAAAACAATGCTCCTTGTTTTTTGAAACTCCGTAATAAGCACCCTGTGCTCCTGATCTTCAGCCCCACATGTTTTTATCTCTCTGTTATGCATGTAAAAAAATAAAAAAGATTCTTAGGTATATGAGACTTGCCAAGGTTGTTTGGTCACAGCAACAGGGTCAAGGAGCCAAAGTTCTCAGTTATGGGCCACAAGCTGTTCCCATTAAGCCATGCAAAAGCATGACTGGCCCATGCTACAGTAAAATCTATGATTTAAAGCAAGGTCATAGGTCAATGCTGACACACCCAAGGACAAGAAGAATGTTTTTATAGGCAGCTAATTGAAGCATATACACTAGAGATATTAGAGAATACAAACATCGGAGCCAGAGAGATGGTTCAGTCGGTGAAGGGACTTGCCACCTTGCCACTAAGCTCGATGACCTGAGATCCCAGAAATCTACACGGTAGAAGGAGAAAACCAACTATTGCAAATTGTCTTCTGACCGCCACGTTTGAGGCGTGGTGTCATGGGAGAGGGACAGCAGAGCCTCTTATGCTTTCAGATCTGTAGTATTTTTAGCATTTAGCAATGGTTTGTATGTCCTTCACAAGTTTAAATGATGGAGATATGGGGGGGGTTGTGTGCACGCGTGTGCGTGCGTGTGTACGTACATGCGCATATACTGGGCAGCTGCCTAACCTCCATGCTGTTGAATCTACTTTCCCATCCATGACCAAAGTTATTACTTATGATGCTTCATCTGACTGCTCTTAGCTTCAACCTGGCAGCCCTCTGGGCCATGGTACTCTCTTTGCTTCTCTATCCATGGTAGCTCGTCTCTCTTCTGCACACTCTTCTAAGGCATGGCGGCTCCCTTCCTGCTCCTTCCTCATGGTCCCAAGCCTGGGAAATCTAAACCTCGCCTATGTCTTTTCTCCCCAACTATTGGCTGCTGGCATCTTAAGTTAACAAATCAGAGTTAACTGGGATCAGGGTCCTTCAGCATCTTCCATGCGGACTCTCTCACACAAGCAGTTTTGGGGATCCAAATTAACATTAGAATGCAAACAGCATTAGGCCAAACCTGATATAAGAGAGAGAGAGAGTGTGTGTGTGTGTGTGTGTGTGTGTGTGCTAGACACATATAGAGAGAAAATAAAAAAGTATGATAAAGATATAAAATAGTCAGTGCACCCTAGTGAGGTACCAAACGAGGGTGGAGACTGTCATTAGTGGTGGGTGACATGACACACAGGAAGGCTGAGACAGAAGGAGACTGTCTACAACAAGCAGAGGTCACCTGATGGCCACACCAGACAGCTACTTTGTGAAAACGTATTATAGAAATGAGAGACACAAGAAGACTGCTTCGTTTCGAAGGGTAAGCATGGCAGGCTCTTCAGCGGGCACTCCTTACTTCCTAGGTGTCAGGCAGCACGTGGTTAAAGTGTCCACATCTGAAGCTGGCAGGCAGTAAGCTTCTGGGTAGGAAAATGCTGCTGCTCTGTGCATGGATCCACTAGAGGAAATCCACTAGAGCGGTGGTCCTCACCCTGTGGGTCTCCTCCCCTTTTACAGGGTTGAATCCAGATACCCTGCATATCAGATATGGTTATTACAATTCATAATGGTAGCAGCATTACAGTTATGAAGTAGCAATGAAATAATTTTACAGTTGGGAGTCACCAGGACATGAGGAACTGTGTTCAAGAGTCACAGCATTAGGTAGGTTGAGAACCACTGCCCTAGAGCATCGATAAATGGTTGCTGCTGACTAACTTCACATACAGTGTGCTCTTCATGTCCTCCCGTTCCACATCCACCAATGCCATCAACTACAGATTGGAAATATTTGGGAAAATGTCTTCTCTGCTAAACATGGAGCCACTTGTTTGTTGCTGTGACCTAACAGTATAATACAGATCTGCATAGCAGTCACATGATCTTAGGGAGGATGAGTAATGCACACGTGATTTAAAGTACACAGGTAGATGTGTGCAGGTTGCATGCAAACATATCGGCTCGTATAAGATACTTGAGCATGCTCAGATTTTGGTGTCTACATGAGTTCTGGCACTGCTCCCAAGCTTGAGTCTCAAGGGCACCAGGGATCACTGCATCTCGATCAATACACCTCTGAACACATGTGGTATAAGCCAAGGGTGGCTCTGCTGCCGAGAACACCTCATCTTTGTAGAACCTGAAAACTGCCTTGGGCTTTTGCGGCATGGACTGGCAGAAAAAAACAATAATGCTGGGCCAGGATAGCATGTGAACCTACTAGGATAGTGTGGGGCAGGCTAGGAGAATATGCAGACCTACTAGGTGAGTGTTAGGGCGTATTTCTAAAGAAATCGATGGTTAAGGATGACTACCAAACTGACCCAAAGTGAGAAGGTAGAGAAAGTGCTGTTTGCCCATAGAAGAATCAATGTGAGGGTTTTCTGTCGTGTCCCTGAGGGGACAGATGCTGTCTAGAAGGGGCCAGTTAGTTCTTCTCTCCAACACTGAATGCTATGACTGCTAGACATGGTGGCACACACCGGTCCCTTGGAATTGAAGGCCAGCCTGGCCTACATCATGAGTTTGAGGTCAGCCAAAGCTATATAAAGGAAGACTGTCTCAAACAACAATAAGAATGACCCCTACAGAAAGCTATGTTCTTGTCTCCAAGAGGCTCTGGAGGCACAGGACACCCTCACACCCACCCAGAGCTCAAACTGTGCTGCAGAAGTCAAATGGGCATGTGCAGAAGAAATCCCTGATCTGAGCAGCTGCATATTGTGTCCAAGAGTGTCAATGAAGCTCTACAGGGAGGAGCACTCTCCAGGGAGCCACTTAGAGGGAGGGGCAGGACCCGTGGATCTGGGCCCTGAGAGTCCAGCATGCAGAGGAGTGAATGAGCATGAAAGAACAGACTGGCGTGTGACAAAGGGGAAATCCAGAAACAGGATGAGCAATGACCTAGAGGGAGCGATTTACACCACACTCATCTTGGACTTAAAAGCCCAGTTTCTAGACAATTCCCACACCCTACACAAGTCTCCAAAAGAGAGGCTGAGAGCAATTGTGTTGTGCCCATTAGTGCATGGTAGAAAATAATTGTGTACTTCAGGCGAGAGAGTGGAACAGTGAACCTCTGTGACAACAGACCAGCCGACCCAAAGCCACTTCACTGTGACTCTCCACACAAAAGGTTGAGATTCGGCAGAGGGGAAGGACCCAAGCCCCAGAAGCAACTCAGAAGTGTCTTCCTAGTCTCAAACAAAGTTCAGTTTGTCCTCAGTTCAGCTATCCTAGAGACTGTTAGCAAGGCAAAGCTCACATTTGCATAAGATGACAAGCTGGGTCCTTGGCTTGAAGGAACAGAAGGCAGCTAGCTACACAGTGGCCATGCTCATTGCTCCGAGTGAGTTTCTCCCACTGGCCATTGCTAAGAAGGTGACAGAGAGGCTACAGAAGCAACAGATTCCCTGTCATGGATCTGTAGTTACCCTAGGAGCTGAGTCCAGAGCTTCAGCCTCATTCTCAACCCCACCACAAACAAAGCCCAAAACTTGGGTTCAATAATGTCCCTCTTATTTCTATTAGATCTTGGTCTCCAGGGAAACAGGTCTCTTTTGCAGGGCCTATGAATGGCAAGATGTGTCTTTTAGAGGCTGTGATGGTTTGAATGGGAATGACCTCCATACGCTCATGTGTTTAAGTATGTGGTCCACCATTGGTGGAACTATTTGGGAAGAATTAGGGAATGTCACCTTATTGGAGGAGATGTGTCACTGGGGGCGGGCTCTGAGGTTCCCAGTGTGCTCTCCACCTCTCACTTGTGAATCAAGATGTGAGCTCTCAGCTTTTCTGGCTGCCATACATTTGTTCTGCCATCATGGACTCTAGCCCTCTGAAGCCATACGCCCAAATCAATTACTTTGTTTTTTAAGTTTCCATGGTCGTGGTGTCTTATTGCAGCCATTGAAAAGTATACAGACAGAGACAGAACACAAAAGCATGAATGTGGCGTATTCAATGACTGGTTGGGTTGGCACAGCAGTTGACCTGGCTTCCCCTGCCCTCACTCCAGCATAACTCCTCAAAAACAGCTCTCCTGCTCCACGTGAGCTCGCCCTGTGTCAGATGCTGTCAACAGGAGGCTGGTCTGAACTCTTTACCTGAGATGAATTATAGATGACTCCCACTCCCAGATGAACCTCAATCTTGCAAAACAACGGGAAATGGACACCATCCACTTCCAAAGCTAAAATGGCTGGGATGTTCAGTACGTCCAGATGCCCACATCCTGAAAGCTTGGTCATTACCTATTGAAAAAGGGTAGAACCTTTAAGAGGCGGGCCTAGAGGAAGGAAATATTTGCTTGCTGAGGGTGTGCCTCCCTCATCCATCTTTTACTACCTGGCCATGATGAGATAAACAGAATCCTCCTTTAGAAATCTGTCTTGTTATGAACCTGAAAGCAAAGGAGCCAGGTGACCAGAGGGTGCCTCTGAAACACAAGCAGAAAAATAAACCTCTCCTTCTTTTAACTAGTTTGTCTCAGGTGTTTTGTAACAGTGTCAGAAAACTAACATAATACAAGACTGGATGAAGGTTTCTATGTGACACTGAATGCTCAGTCGATGGGTGTGGAAGACTCGAAGACCCACTCCAGCCCCACCTAGAGAGCCTGCAACAAGATGCTGAGGTTTAAATAAAATTAACCAGCCGGAATTAAGGAAGGGAAAGCATTCACATTTGTATGCCAAGAACATAGATATTGATAAAACTGACTAGAAAGGGAGATGTCCTTACTCCTTGGTCATCTCCAAGTTTCCTGTCTCATCTGTCATGCCACTGCAGATAGTCAGTGACCATTTCTTTCATATCAATATATTTGGAATTCACACAATAATCCCGATAACACACCCAGGGAGTTTACTGATCGTTTTTTATTAGGAAGGCTGCTCCCTGTGGCCTGCTTCCCTCTGGAGAGCTTTTCTATTTCTCTTTCCTCTTTCCCTCCCCACGAGGAGACGGCGTATGGCCACTGCTCCCAGGAACGAGAGCACAGCTCTGCTGACTGCTTTTTTCTGAAAGTAACGTAATCCGTATTCCTTATGCATTTCATCCATGGTCCATCCCATTTTCTTTCCTGCCTTCTCTGGCAGAACTGACAAACATCAAAGGATTCAGCAGCCCTCATTCCATCTGGGTCTGCAATAAAGCTTTGCAGAAGTGCAGAGGGCCAGAGCTGGGCCTGGCGGCATGCCTTTGACCCCAGCACTCTGGAGACAGAGGCAAGTGGATCTCCGTGAGGTCCTGGCGGAACAGATCTACATATTGAGACCCAGACCTGAAAGTCTCTTTTCTTGGGGTTTTCTTGGAAACACTAGAGATAGGCTAGCACTGTTTTCTAGGAATTTCCCAAGAGTACTACAAGGTTAATCATGTCTACTTAATTTTCACAGACAGCCTCAGTTTCTAAGATTTCCTCTTCCACCTTTACACACAAGGGAAACACTTCCCCAGCCAGTGCATGCCACACCCCCATTAATTTGCACCCCCCCCCCAGTCACAGGTGGAAATAAGATCCACAAATGTGAACAAGCACAGAAGAGATCTGAAAGTCGGTAATACACAGCATAGTGAAGACACACTGACAAGACCGCCAAGCCCCCACGGATGAGCAGCATGGGTACCACTGTTAGTCATCAATGAGACTGCATCCACCAATGTTCCAAACAGAAGCATCTTTTACTTAGAAACCCTTTCCCTGGAATTCCTGACCCACAAACCCCATGAAATGTCGATAAATTGATACGGGTCAGATAAATCATGTTTTGGCCACATTGAATGTGTATTAGTCAGGGTTCTCTAGAGTCACAGAACTTATCGGTAGTCTCTATATAGTAAGGGAATTTGTTAATGACTTACAGTCTGTAGTCCAACTCCCCAACAATGGTCAGCAGTAGCTGTGAATGAAAACCCGAGGATCTAGTAGTCGCTCAGACCCACAAGGCTCGAAGGTGAAGAAGATTGAATCTTCCCCCTTCCAATGTCCTTATGTAGGTCTCCAGCAGCAGGTGTGGCCCAGATTAAAGGTGTGTGCACCACCACACCTGAAACTTGTGTCTTCCAGACTCACGATCTAGATCACAGGTGAGTCCTCTAATTCTGGATTATAACTCACTCCAGATATAGTCAAGTTGACCACCAGAAATAGCCACTACAGAATGATACTATATGGTCCTTAACATCAATATGAGTGATGATTTTTTTTTTTAAAAAAAAAAAGACAAACAAAGCTGTCTGTGGCACACAGTTGCTTTTTAAAATGTGTAGTGATATCTATACAATGGGATCTGTTCTCAAAAATGTGCCGATGAGTAACAAGAACGTGCTCCATGGTTACGACTAGCTCACCCTTGAAGGGGCTTGGGAATTACAAGAACTCAGGCTGGTTTTAGCTACAACTCAGAGGAAACCTAACTGGACCTGCTATACACAGAAGTAAGGGTTTAAAGAGTGGACCTCCTGGGGAAACTCCTCTATGGAGACCTCAGTCTTCACCTCTGCATTCTTTCGGCCCCACCTACCCAGTGGCCCATGGTTACTTAGCTAACAGGCGCTTCACCGTAGGACCATGTGGAGAGAATCCTTACCTCTTCTTAGGACCTAGGGACACTTTCCCAAAGCCTCTAAGTAACCCCACCTTATATTTTATTGGCAATTGCAGGGCCCATTGCTTACTTTGAGCCAATCACTGTAAAGTGCTTCAGGCCCAATGGTTTTCGGTTCCTGACTCAGGTTGGGGAGAGTCGACTTCTGTGAAAAGTCAGGTTCCTTTCAAGTCAAAAAATGGGAAATGGTGGCTAGCCAGCTTTTCTGCTTGTTGAAATATAGTCTGTTATTTGAAATCTTTTCTGTAAGATTGTCTGCATGTGTAGCAGTTGTCATTGTCAACCTGACTGGACTTGGGGATATCGCTCAGAGAGTACCTGTGAGGTGCTTCCTGGGAAGAGCCACCCAGAATATGGGCAATCTCATTCATGGGTCTTGGGCTGCATAAATGGGATACAGTGTGACAGAAGTCTCATCTTCCTGCTGCTGCCTTGATCTCCCACCACGATGGACAGTACCCCAGACAGTGACAACTCCCTCTTTCCAGAAGGTGTGTCTGTGGGGTGTTCTGGCCAGTAATGAGCAAAGGGACTGCTATGCTGTGTGAGTTTCAGGTCTACTAGAAACAGTTTATTCTCTAGGAAAGAGACTGGAAGGAAGACCATCCTGAAAAAAAAAATGCATGTTCTCATTCACCTCATCACTTTCTGTCTTTTACAGCATCTATATAATGTGTTTTTATAAATAGAAAAGTAATTTTTAAAATGCTCTCCATCCTCTGATATTGTACACACTATGGTGTGACAAATGATAGACTTCCTCTGGGAAGATGTAACCGATACATCTACCCACCCTAGAGCACAGTACAGATACCACCAAAATCCAACTTGGTGAACCAATGAGTTTTTGGGGGGTTACTTATAGGAAATGGGTGAGGGGTTACCTATGGGAGCAGAAACAACAATAAAAGCAACCCCATTGCCTAGACAATTTATCATTTCCCCTATTTTTCTAACAAGAATATTTAGGCTTATAAAGGTTAAAAGGTTGCCCCTAGGCACCCAGGTGACAAGGAGGCTACCCCACGTCTGACTTTAAACTCTGGGTTCTATTTCCTGCCAAGTCACAGCTGCTTCTCCATTCACGCAGCAGCACAAGGTCAGCTATGAGGAAGCCCGCCCAGAAGACTCCTCCCAAGGCTCCTCCTGGGCCACCACCCCGCAGAGAGGCATGGCAGGACCTCATTCTGAGTTTTAAAGAGCCAGTGTTCTCTCTTCCTCATCTCTGGCTCTTACCTGCATGTCTCTTCTATGTATTGTATCATCTGGCCCATTGTTTTGGCACGCGCACAGTAAGCGTGTGCTGATGAGGTTAAGTGTGTCCCAGAGCCTGCTGGTGTGGAGCACTGACGCTTCAGAACTAGAGTCTTCGGGTAATGGCCCCGCCCCCAACCTCCAGTGACTCACTGCGATCCCACTGCCCCTCCCTTTCCACCTCTCCATACACACTGTTTATTTCACACCAGAATAAAAGAGAAATTCTCGTTCCTGTTCTGAATCACCAAAGGGAACTAGACACTCTGACCTGCAGACACTCAAGTGGTCTCTAGGGGAGATCCATTTAAGAAACGCTTAACACAGCACGTGGCCCCTAATCTAAAAAAATTCAAGTGAGAAACAGCAGGGCCTGAGCTAAAGATTGCGTGGAAAATGTCTCTGTTACATGCTCATGTTCAATAAATGTTTCCCCGTGTACTTAGGTATTATTAATCACCATCTGACTTAACACAGGATTCCTCATAGTTAAGTACCCCATTAGCACTCAGGAACATCTAACCTTTGGATAGTGATTACCAACAATCCAGCTTGTTTCCCATACCTATTTATTGAGTATCTATTGTGAACAACATGGCCTGGTGGAGATGAGAGGAAAAGATTTGCATGTGACAGTCCTCAACCTGTCTTTGCTACAAATAGCAAGAGGGGGCGGGGCGGGGGTGGGGGTATGCTAATGAAACGTCCCTGGGAGCCAATGTGGCTTCAAGTACCATTTTCACTATGGAAATGTGAAGCTCCATTAGACACTTGCTACGATGAAGCCAATTAAACTGTTAGAGTAAAGCAGCCAAGAGTACTGACTCACTGGCTATTTTCAACCCCTTCACAACTTGACCTCTTCTGGGGTAGACGTTGCATTGTGGCAGGGGTCAGCCAGAACAGCCTGTGGAAAGTTCACAGGTGGCTCTTGGCATCCAGGACAAAGCACACATGTTCTTGTTTTAAAACTTCATAAAAAATTGAGCTCTTTGGCTTCTGAGGATTTATTATAAGCAAAATTAAATATATATATATATATATATATATATATATATATATATAATTTAACCCGAAGGAATTCAATACTATTGACTCTTGCACTTGAGAAGTAGCCTCTTTTATAGGTTACCAAGACCTAAGAAAGAAGCTCAACTGATAGATTTAAATTGTGATTTGTTTTTACTGGTTTCATTGTTTTAACATTCTCATTATGAAACAGCCAGAAATATAAAGCAGAGACCAAATTTTTACAAACAACTAAGTAAGTTTTTTAAAAAAATACAATTGTTTTCTAGATAAAGGTCATCTCTTCAGTTACCATGTGAGCATCTATCATACCAGGAAATTTCCTTTCAACACACTAATTGTAAACGTCTCACTCCATTCTCTGGGCATGTTTAATCCTTGGGCGTGTGTATGTAACACTTTATTAATAATGTACTTTCTCTAGAGTCTATCCTCTACTACCCCTCGAGATGTAACTCTAGGGAGTGGTTGGAATAAAAACATTTTCCACATCTGCGCTGTGGGATGGCCTGCAAATAAATAGAGGTATGGGTTTCTGAGGGGAAATGGCAAAAACGAAGACTACCGGGAAATGCCAGTACTTCAACTGGTTCATATTTGTCTGTAACAAAAAATTTTGCTTTATAAAATAGTGGCCCAGATCGCAATATCTCTTTTAAAAACAGGATTATATTTATTTAGGGATTATTTTTAAAAGATTGGAGGTTATTCCTGGCAACATTTTTTTTTTTTCAGAGAAATTTTAGCAGCAGGAAGGAAGATCAAGCCAGTATTTTCTCTTGAGTCTGAAGGGTGCCTTCCAGGGCTGGCTGGTTTTCATGCAAGCCATAATTAGTTAGCCAGTTTGCTGGATGGGGACTTCACTGTGGGACAGAGACATGAAGGTGTTGACAGAGCTGAGTCCTGCCAGGAACTGCTTCGGGACCTGGGAAGTCCAAATGGGAAATTCCTCCTATTAAAGAAAACCCTATTAAGGATAATAGAGTTCTAGTGATTGAGACAGACTAGCTGTCTCCGCCGACTCAGTTAATAACTACTCAATATTCACCTGTAAAGAAGCAAGCTAACCGCGAACTAGGGGCAGATCCTAGCGCAATGGGTAGAGAAAAAAATCCTAAGCTGGGGCCTCCAGGACCCTTGCAACACCTGTTGAACGCTACAACCTACAACTTTATGGACTAAAGACTCCTGGATTTAACCTCAGGAGATTCTAGAGTCCGTGGAAATGCGCGTGTATACTTAAGGTTTCCATCTTGCCTTATCAACAAAACTGGTTACTGATTATTTATGAACCACAGAGCGGAAAACAAACTTTCTTACCTTAAGCAGTTAAGGAGAGGCGGGCAGAGGGGAGAGGCTGGCTTTGAATTGAGCCTCTTGGTAACTGTCCCTGCCCCCTGCTTCCCACCCTTAGTGGCTTTTTAGAAAAGTCAAGGGTGCACCCCTCCTCTACTTGGGAAGGGGGGCCACCTCCCACTAAAACAATGCTGTAGCATCCAACCCAGGGAGTCCCGGGAGCGCAGAGCTGTTTAAGCACAAAGATCCGGCTTTCAATCAGGCAGTAAGCCAAGTCAGACCCAGGAACGCAGTGACACCAGGGCCCGGCCGGGCAACCACACTCTCCAGGAGTCCCGGGCTCCCTACGCTTCGGGATGCACGGTGGGGCTCTGGAAGGGCAGCGGGCAATCTTCAAAGCTTCTGTCCGGGCACGCAGTACCCCTCTAGAACCCTCCAAGGACCCCCGAATCCCAAGGTTCGGGGTACCTAGTCATCTCCCTTGGCGAGCGGCTCCGGGAGCCCACTGTCTGTCTGGCTGCAGCGGTCGGTAGAACCCGATGCCCGGTGCGGCAGGACCCGGAGTGCGCAGGACTCACCTCCCCGCGCCCCAACCCCCGGGTGCCTGCGCTGCGCAGCCTCGCG
Organism: Rhynchomys soricoides; assembly: GCA_019843965.1. Classification (NCBI taxonomy): domain Eukaryota; kingdom Metazoa; phylum Chordata; class Mammalia; order Rodentia; family Muridae; genus Rhynchomys; species Rhynchomys soricoides. The sequence continues at coordinate 15,854,841 of JADRCH010000031.1, read as the reverse complement.
CAGAGTCGCGCCCGAGCGTCCCTCCCTGCCCCGCGCGTCCCCAGCGCTAGCGAGCAGGTGACCAGAGCCGCGAGCCACGCGCACGTATTCCCACTCGAGATCGCACGTCCCCAGGCGCGGTGGCCTCTTACCTCCGAGCGGGCCGGGGCGGCCCCGCCAGGCCGAGCACCGACTGGGCCGGGGAGACGCGCCTCCCGCCGCCGCGGGGAGCCGGGGCGGCAGGCGGGCTCGGGGATCTTCTCCCGGGCGGCGGCGGGAGGCGCTGCTCTCGCCGCTGCCGCCGGGGTCTCGGGGCTACGCGGCTGCTGCGCAGGTCCCTCGGGTCCTGCGGGAAAGCCCGCCGCTCGCGCAGCAAACTCTTGGGCGCGTAGAGCCGGGGACCGCCGCCGCCTCCCCGCCCCGCTGCCTCCTCCTCCTCCTCCTCCTCCCTCTCCTCCCTCTCCTCCTCCTCCCGCTCCCCTTCCTCCTCCTCCTCTTCCTCCTAAGCCTCGAGGCTCCCGCGGCTACCCCCCCCCCCCCGGCCCAAACCCCGTGTGAGCCGCGTACCCAGCTCGTGCGACAGGGACGCGGACCCTGCGACCCCCGGCGACTCTGGGCGGCGCAGACACCCGTGCGTCCCCAGGGCCGTTTCAAGTCGTGCGGTGCTGCTTGGGGGGGATCGAAGTGGGGGTCCGGCCAGTCTGGTCCGGACTGGGCGCGGTGGAAGAGGGGAGGTTGAGCTTTGCACGGAACCGGGAAGAGGGGAGGTGAGCTTGACATTGCCGAGCTGCCGGCCAGGGGTCCCGCTAAAGTTGTCACTAGGGGGGTAGTAAAGAATTTCGTGCCCCGGGTAAATAGGAACCATCGCCGTGCCCACTGCGACTGTGCTGTCACCGGGTGGGGGTGTTTGCTAGAACGTGACTGTCTCATCCTCCTTGCCCACGCCGAACTCTAAGGGCAGGCCTCTGCGCTTCCGTGACTTAGGTCACTGGGAACGTGGGTGGGTGAGGGGACACCAGGTGAGAAGAGGGGTCCTGGGATGTGAGAGCGAACGCTGTTCGTGGAAGACAGCAGCGGTTGCTAGGGAGGAATGCTCGGTGCCTCCTTCGGGGCGAGCTTAGCTGGTCCGGAAAATGGGTCAAGGATGGCAAGAACCCGCTAAATGCCCCCTTGTAACCCCAGGGCCGCAGGTCGGGGGCTGCGGCCAGGAGGCGCCCTCGGAGCAGCACCCGGCCTCTCCCTCCCCGCCCCCACTGCCCTCTCTCCTTTTGCACCAGTGCAGGAAATGTTCCACTGACCTACATATTTTTCCAAACATACGTGACCTTTTTTTTTCCTGTGGGAGGAGACAGGCGAGAATCCAAGAAAAGAGAAGCTGTAGAGAGCGGCGCGCGCAAGAACACAGGGAGCCTTTTTACCAAGCTTCTGCAAACCCCTAGCCAAGACAGATGTGCAGACAGGGTCCGGGGAATCAGGGCCTGCTGTTAGACACGCTGAGGGAATTCTGAGTGCGAATGGGGTGATGGGGAGACTGCGAGCCCTGCGGAAGAGCTCAAAGGTGGCATGTTTCGCCCAAACCCACAACAACCCTCCACTCGCAGCGGAGATGGAGAACACAGCAGGCAGGTACCTGGCTAGACCAGCCCAAAGAGGGGAGCCACGTCCCCCGCTCCAGGCGCACAAAGGTCACCTGCTCCCTGACACCGCTTGAGTTTGATCCCTGGGGCAAAGCTCTGTCTTGGCAGCTCTCCCAGGGTCATTCTAGATCTCACATTCCAGCAAGTGGCCTTGAAGAGGAAAGCGCCCCCACTGGCTCCTGGCTAGCTCGCTCTCTCGCTCGCTCGCTCTCTCTCTCTCTCTCTCTTCTCCCCCCCTCCCCTCCCCTCCCCTCCCCCTCCCTTCCCCTCTTCCCCTTCTCTCCCCAGAAGGAGTCTCCTGAGCTCCAGAGGCGTTAGTCCCAAGAGCTAGCCTCAGTCCTAGCTCATGGTGTTCTAAGGCCTGGTCTTACTTCTCCTCTCCAGTGCAAACCGGACCAGCACCAGAGGCGCCTTAACTGGGTACACAACCCTACACACCGTCAATTAGATGAAAACACTCACACAGAGCCCCTCCCCCAGGAGTAAAGTAGGCCATTCTCTTTATTTCCCAGTTGTATTATTTTTGTCTAATTCTCCTTCTGAAAAAATAAGCAGGTGCACAGAACTCTGAGCATCCTGCGAACCCCGGTGTCCTCAGGCTCGCTTCTGACTTGAAGGCTTTTGAGGAGAGGGAAGGTTGACCAACCCCTTGTTAGTTTGGAGTTCCGCTTCCTAGAGGAAGGAAGTATTTTACTGTCCTTCCTTTCTCCCTCACGGCGTCCTTTTCTTTTAGGCAGGCAGGCTTTTACGTGCCTTTAAAGGGTGGCTGTGACTAATGTCCAGTAAAGACGAAATTGTGTTTCTAATCAGATTTAATGAAGAATTTAGAGCCACATCCCTTCCTTCCTCCCTCCCTCCCTTCCTTCCTTCCTTCCTTCTTTCTTTCTTGCTTTAAAATTTTCTTTGAGAGAGATTCCAACTCCCCCCGGCAACTTGAAAACTCATTGGGATATCTTTTAAGAAACTTGCCATGGCCCAATAACACAAGTCTGCAGTGTATCTAGGACTTTGCTGTCCTGTCTTATTGGTTGCGGGGAGTCTTCCTGTTTTCTTCCTGTTTGTTATGAAGATGGTGTGAATGTAGTGGTTACACTTACTTACCCCAAGCCTCACCCCATCTCGAGTGTTTCTTCTCACCATGAGGGACTTTGAGTAGAGTGGAGAAGAGAGTCCCCAAACAAATGTGTTTTCCCTCCCGTTGCAAAAGAAAGCCTCATGCTCTTTCTTTGCATTTGATGGTACACTTCCTTCCAGCGTCCTGTGTGGAACATTGAACAGGAGGTTTACAATCTGAGAGAGAGAGATAAACATGAGCTACATAGGCTGGGTGACAGTAGTTCAAAGGAGGAACTTGGAATAGGCATCATGGACAAGGTGACCGAGTGCTGGGGACTTTGCATCCACAAGATAGCAAAGCTACACTAGGGCATCATGATGTACACATTGCTTAAAATGTGTGGCTTGGATCAAATGCAACATTGCCAGACTGCTTTGCTGGGTATGGAAAATCTCACACGGTCTCAGTCATTAATCCTTTAAAGGAGTTTGCTTTTCTTTATCAAGTCTTTCAATGATTCCCAAGCGACCCTAGATATTTTTCAGGAAATCAAAACGTATGAAGTGGAGGATGAAATTTTCACTAGTTACCAATATCTCAAAATATTAAAAAAAAAATCATCCAAAGATTCCGTTGGGTCAAATCTGTAGCATATCCTGGTTAGAAATACCAACCTAATTAACTTCTCAGCACAGGTATTGGGTGACTATTGGTGTCTGCATTTAATGACGTTCGGGAGAGACTGTGTGGGCTACTACAGTAATTCCAGCACTAGCCTAGGGCTTGGGACCCAAAAGGAGTCTGAGGCAAACCCTGCAGAAAGAGCATCATTTGGGAGAGGAGGCAGAAGAAGCCCTAGAACCTAGGAGTGATGATGTAGAGGCCAGAATTTATGAACAGCCATGAAGGAAGTAATCGGACATACCCACGCTGTGCTGAAATTCCCAAGGAGCGTTAGGCACCCTGGTCCTACAACAGCACCATAGAGGAGCAAAGAGCAGGCTGCACTATAAGTCCCCTGAGGGCCTCAGAGTCAGCAGGAGACACACACAGAGGCACAGCCAAGCCTGGCATGGTTTAGACTTCACTGGATGTTCCTGCCCTGTTAGATCAACTGTAGAGTGGAGGGAGCCAGCAGGCAGGACCCAGAGAGGAAGACAACTAGAGGAGTCAGACAGTGACAGAGCTAACACACCAGAGGAAATGATGCACGCATATGCTGCTCTCCATTCCCACTTGTGAGAACACAGATCTGAAAATGGTCTGTTGACACTTTAAGAAAGATAGGCCCTTGAGAAAGATTCTTCTTTAGACTTGAGTCCTTTGAGGAAGACCCTTCATGTGTATTTTCTCTGATAATAAAGTCTGAGCCTAGGTTTTATTTACTTCTCTAGGAGTAATAAAAGTTGCAGACATGTAAGAGCAGTTGTACATTCACTCTCTCTCTCTCTCTCTCATACACACACACACACACACACAGAGAGAGAGAGAGAGAGAGAGAGAGAGAGAGAAAATTCGCATCTTCTCCTCACTCTATTGTATCAAAATTTCCCACTAGGTCCTCGTGTTCATTTACTTATTGTTCCAAAATTTTTATGTTTATTATCTCTAAATTACGTGTAAATATGTGTGTGGGTGAGTAGGTACATGTGATCTCAAATGCTCTCAGAGGCCAGAAGAGGGCGTTAGAACTCCTGAAGCTGGACTTACAGGCAGTCGCGATTGTGGGTGGGTGCAGGCAATCACAGTAGGGTCTTCTGCAAGGGCAATGGTGGCTCTCAACTGCTGAGCTCTCTCTGTAGGTGGTGCCCCATGTTTCTTACACCTGGTGAACCCACAGGAGGTGCTGTAATCATTGGCTTCACAGCTGGCACCACTGTTCCCTATTGATGTGCCCAAATGTGTAATCCTTGTATTGAAGTAACAAATGTAATCATCCCACTGGTCTAAAAACAGACAAACAAAAAACAAAACAAAACAAACAACCCTTAACCCCATCCACCCCTTCCCATGTACTAGGCTACGTTATTGCTTCCGTGGATTGATCTTTCCCAGAATTCCACGCAGTCGCTACAATAGAGTGTGCAAGTCTTTTTTACCCGGTTCTGTCATCTGCTCATCTGCATTTAAGGAGGTTTCATCCATGTCTTTTCAAGGCTCAGTAGCTCACTTTCTCTTAGCACCAAGTGATGTTCTACTGTCTAGACAGGATGGTGTTTTAGATGAAATCTCAGGAAATAATGTTTGCAGTAACTAAAGGTGACGTTTATCTAATATTATGTGTCAGGCATTCACATCACCTCAGCTCATCTTTAGGAGGACCCCTATAAAAAAGTAATTTATGGTTTCTAGCAGCCAGATAGGGTCTCTGATAGCGGCTCAAGGTGCTCTCAGGCCCCTTAGCAGAAGATGACAGAGCAAAGCTTCTCCCTGACTCGGATGACTCTGTGTGTGTGTCTAAGCTCCTCCCACCCAACCCAACACACACACCTGTCAGATGGAAGAGCATCAAGCACTTTTAACCGCTGATCCATCTAGCCAGCGCCAGATCAATTATGTTTTGTTTTTGTTTTTACTAGACAGTCTCTCGCTACGTAGAGCTCCTGGCTGGCCTGGAACTTGCTCTATAGACCAGGCTTGCCTTGAACTCACAGAGATCCACCTGCCTCTGCCTCTGCCTCTGCCTCTGCCTCTGCCTCTGAAATGCTGAGTTTATAGGCATATATCATCACTTCTGGCTTCTTTACTCCATTTCTAAAAAAGCCATGTTCCAAGTGCTAAGCAGAACTTTAGGATGAAGAATTGGGGGTGCTGAAAGAGCAACACTTGGTCCAGCTGATAATTTTTTGAAGGAAATAAAGTCCGTGGGTCAATGGGTACATGGCAGGCGTGCTGGCGTCTCACCAGGGCACAGTTTGGACTTTGGCAATAGGCTAGAAGGGAATGTAAACCAACTCCAGGTCTCAGGCTGGGAATGGATGCGAATTCCTCTCTTTATAGGGTCCTCGAATACAGCTCAGGACTTCTCTTGCTTCTAGAACAGAATAGAACAGTCCAAGGAGAGTGCTTGGTAGAGCTGTAACTCACTCATGGACCAGGGATATATCCTTTCTCACTAGCAAGATAGAGACTGTGAGGGCTCTGAGAATCCTGTTAATTCCTCCCACCCACAGGAGTAAGCTAACTGCCTCCACAGTGGACCTGTGGAATGTGGGAGGAGCATGTGGAATGTGGGAGGGGCATTCAGTCTGTGAGAAACAGAAGGAAGGGAAAGTGTGCACAGGGTGCTGAGGGCTGGGGAAAGACAGGTGGTGAGGGCAGCAAACGTGGGTGAGCTGTGAAGGGGCCAGAAGGGCGGGAGGTGGTGTTAGCTCCAGGAATTATCAGAGAATCGCAGAAGAATCAGAGCTCAAGCACAGTCAATGGAGGAGTGATCCTCTCCGCTCAGGGAGGCTTCTGCTCTTGCCTGGCATTGGTGGAGGCCCAGACAAGCTGTTGAGACATGCAGTTGTCTAACAAGCACCAGGAGCACCCTTTAGGAACAGGCAGAGAGAGAGCTGTGCTGACTCTCAAACGGCCATTGTCTTAGCTGTTCCCATTCACGGTCCATTTACCTCAGCTATAAAGAGGTGATTCTGATGTCTTTCCACACATGTGCTTGGAAGAGCACGTGCATACATGCACATGCACACACACAT
>JADRCH010000031.1:15837332-15848460 GCA_019843965.1 Rhynchomys soricoides | reverse complement strand
CACATGCACACATACATACACACACATGCATACACACATGCACACACATTCACACATGCATGCAAACACCTGCACACACATACACACATGCACACACACATATACACACACAAGGCTCACACACATACACCCACCCCTCACACATGCACACACACACACACACTTGGGCAAATGACTATCTTTCCCAGTGTAGTTTGCATGTCTGCCTTGTTTTCAGACCTGCTGGCTTTGGCGCAACACTGGCTGAACAGTTACGTTTCCTCACTGACAATTGCAGAATCTCCCATGCACTTATGGGGAAGAACACCTAGCGATACGAAATTCATTACACATAGTTCACTTGAAGTGGAAGGCCAATTATAGAAAATGTTCTCTGAGGAGCTATTTATAGCCCTTCCCTAGTAGGCAGCAGACGACACATTTCCTGTATGGTCATGCATTATTTGATCAACATGCTTTGTTGAAGATTTTGGAGAGAAAGAAGCTTTTCTCAATGGCTCCAGTTGAGCGCTTGTGTTGGCAGTGAACATGAGCCTGTGATGTCACTGGCTGTTTCTGATGCACCTATGCTGGGCATTTCCAATTTCTTCCTCTCCAGATCCATGAAGACTCTACAGATGTTTCAAGCAACAAGGCTCACCTGTGGTTTTATATCTCTTTCCTTTTTACGTTAGTGAGATCCAGGTAGCTGGCAGCATCCTGGGCTGGGACCGATTGCCTGGGCTTTATTTAAAGACTTTGCACTTAGAAATTAAAGATGTCAGCAGACAGTGCTTGGTCTTCTTGACTGGAAGCTTAGTTCTCAAAGCATGTTCCTTGAATTATCAGCAGCACCCCCTGGACATTTGTTAGAAAGGTAAATTTACAAGCCTTGTCGTCCCTGAACCTCGCTGTCTGGGGCAAACGATACCAATCATCCTCGCAGGAAGGTCGAGAGTCACCTCTCTATGCAGCCGGGTGTTCTGATCTCAAGGTTTGATCTGCCTGGGAAACTTGTGTGAGACCCCAGTTAATTAAGTTACATGCATTTGTTGAGTTAACTTTGACAACTGCATTCTGAGGGCAGTTTTTGTTTTATTTTAGACAGAATCTCGCTGCGCATACCAGGCTGGCATCAACTCAGAAAAGCACCTGTCTCTGCTTCCTGAGTGCTGGGGTTCATGGGGCACACCACCACACTTGTCCCCCTTTAAGAATATTTCTATAGGACAGGCGTTAGATTGGAGGACCAGAGGGGTTCAGTTCCATGTACTCTGGGTATTCTGCTAGTATGTTGCCTTGGGGACACACAATCGGGAGACTGATGGTAATTTTAATATGTCGCCTCCACCCGGTCCTCTCTTCCAGGTTTCTCATTCCTTCACTTTCGCCCTTCCTGCCCACACTGGTAACCGCTCTTTATTTCTCTCCCTCACAACCCTTCCTGTGGAAATGAGGTGTTATAGGACATTATCCTGTCTCTTCTCCAGCGATCTGTCAGGGCACTAGACCAAGTATACATCAGAGCATCGAGACAAGCCCTGGTGTCTTCAGGCTGTAATTTTCCACGGCCTTAAGATGAGAGAAAATGGTCAAAAAGAGGGACCCCATACAAGGATGGAGATGCAGCTTAATGGCCCAGCTCTTGAGCCTGAGCAGGGTGTAGTTCTGGGCTTGATCCTGATTACCATGAAATAGTGTTAAGGGGATGTCTTAGTCGGGGTTTCTGTTCCTGCACAAACATCATGACCATGAAGCAAGTTGGGGAGGAAAGGGTTTATTCAGCTTACACTTCCATGCTGCTGTTCATCACCAAAGGAAGTCAGGACTGGAACTCAAGCAGGTCAGGAAGCAGGAGCTGATGCAGAGGCCATGGAGAGATATAACTTAACCGGCTTGCTTCTCCTGGCTTGCTCAGCTTGCTCTCTTATAGAAACAAGGCTACCAGCCCAAAGATGGTACCGCCCACAGTGGGCCCTTCCCCCTTGATCACTAATTGAGAAAATGCCTTACAGCTGGATCTCATGGAGGCATTTCCTCACCTGAAGCTCCTTTCTCTGTGATAACTCCAGCTTGTGTCAAGTTGACACACAAAACCAGCCAGTACAGGAGGTGATTAGCCACAGTGATGTCAATGACCATGTAAATCAGATTCAGTGGGTCCTGTCTGAACTCACAGGAGCTAGTAATCTAAAAGAAATCATTTGGACTATGAAGCCAAGAAATAGACAACTATATCCAAAGCAATCCAACAAAATCAGTGTAGTGTATGGCTGGTTGGCAGGAGTAAAGCATCAAGGAATTATAATGTGAGCCCAGACACAAATATTCACAGTTATAGTCAGTCGATTTTGACCCTGGCTTTTCAATGAGAAAATTATTACTGTTATTTATTTTTAACAAATGATGCTGGGACAACTGCACATGAACACACATGAAGAGGAGCCCTTCCTCACACCATTTCATAACTCAGCCTGGATTGCATGCACTCATATAGATGATAAAGCTATGGAACATGAAAAAAACAACACAGTAAATGCATCACTAAGACCTTGCATTGGCAGAGGATTTTGAGTTATAACACACCCCCATCCCATAAACGACAACAACAACAACCACAAACTAGACCTCTTCAGATATGAAGCCTGTGGAAATACCATCACAAAATGTAGAAAGGCAGAGCACAGAGCGGGAGAGACCGTTTTCAGCCAATGGGGAACAATCAGCCCTAGTCACAATCCCCGATCCCCAGCGGGTGCCAGGACTCCTGGACCTTACATCATTGAAACTTACATTCACTCTGGGTTTCCCAGGCGTACTTAAGTAAAGCTTAAAGGTGATCTCAGTACAATAAGACTAGTAAAGGCTGGGAACGAAACGGGTAGGATTTAAAGAATTACTATAAGACGAAGGGATCTTAAATTTATGAGTTATTAATTTCTGGGAATTTCTACTTAGTACTTTCAGGCCAGTTGACCAATAGGAACCAAAAGTATAGAGGGCAAAGCCATGGATAATTAAGGGGTTGTTGTATCTGGAACATAAAGAACTCCAGCTAAGGAATAAAGGGCAAACAATCCACTGAAAATGAATGATGGGCCTGAATGGACTTTTCCCCAGAAGTGATGTACGCTGGACCTGTAAACACGTAGTAAGTCATTCGAGATCACGGGTCACTAAGGATGTGCAGATTAAAACCACAATGAGATTCTGTTTCATATTCCTTAGGTTGGCTACTGTGTTAGTTTTCTATAGCTGTGACAAACACTCGAGAGGAACATCTTAGAGGGAAGGCATGTTTGATTTGGCTCCAGTTCATGGTTGCTTGGATCCATTGCTTTGGGCTTGTGGTAGCTGCTCACCTCTGAGCTTCCAGGAAGGAGAGGGGGATGGAGGGGGGGGGGAGGAGAAGCGAGAAGCACAGAGAGACAGAGACAGGAAGCCAGAGAGACAGAGAGACAGAGACAGAGAAACAGAGAAAGACAGAGCAGAGAAACATAGACCGAGAGACAGAGAGAGAATGACAGAGAGACAGGGACAGAGAGACAGAGAGATACAAAGAGACAGAGAAAGAGACAGAGACAGAAAGGGACAGAGAGAGATAGAGACAGAGAAACAGAGAGAGAGAAAGAGACAGAGGCAGAGAGAGAGAGAAAGAGACACAGAGACAGAGAGAGACAGAGAGAAGAAGAGAGAGACAGAGAGAGGAAGAGACAGAGACAGAGAGGAACACGTTGTATTTTCATAGTATGCCCCAAGTGACCTACACCTACTTCACTAAGTCTAATTTTCTCTACTTACCACCACCTCCTGATAGACTCATCATCACCACCGAAGGGCTATCCCACTGATGACATCATAGCCTCCCCATCCACTCGCCCTTTCAATGCCTGGTTCCATGAGCCAGAGAGCAAGTCTTCAATACCTGAGCCTCTTGGAGAACACTCCATATCCAAACCATAACAGCTATAATTTAGAAAAGAAACAAAATGCAAGTAACATGTACTGCTGGAAAGTGTGGAAGCCAGAACCTTCATATGCTGCTGGTGGGAATGGAAGACAGTGCTTCTGAAAACAGTTGGGCAGTTCTCTCAAAAGATACACGTAGAGTTACCACAGAACCTGTCGGTTCAGTGTGTAAGGGTACACCCATGAGAAATGAAGGCGCTTGTGCACAAATGCTCACAGTGGCGTTATTTATTAGAACTCCAACTGGAAATGACTCGTGTATCATCTGAATGGATAAGCAAAATATTCAATTACTTACATGATGTAATATTATTTGGCCATAATGGAAATGGCATCCTGACACTGAGTATGCCATGAATGGACCGTGAGACAAGTGTTCTGGGTGAAAGAAAGCAGTCCGAAGAACCAAGAGGTCTGTTCATGTGAACGGCCAGCACAGGTACAGATAGAAGCAGAGTGAGTTCTTCTGGGGATGTGATGGCTTGGCATTGGATGGCTAAAGGGTGTAACATCTGAAATTGATTCCAATCAAGGTTGTATAACTCTGCAGTTGCAGAGAAAACCAATCGGTGTATACTGTAAATGGTTAATTTAAACTCTGAATGTAATTACCAAAAAAGAGGGAAAAAAAAATAGAGCAGTCCATTTATTCACTTCTTTCTAGTTAAAGGTTCGTCGTTGTTGTGCTTACTGTATACAAGGCCAGACCTTGGACCCTGCTCCCCTAGGACAGCCTTTCTTTGGCTGTTGCTTCCCCCCATCAGTGAGCAGCCTTCTAGGGACCTACCCTCAGCCCATTGCTCTGGTCCCCCTCTCTTTGAAGAATCCATTATCACGATTCTCTTCTGAAACCTGTCTCTCCAGTCTACACCTCTGTCCCTGACACATTCTCTAGCTCTGTGCCCACTTTCCCAACAACTGCCATTTCCGTTCCGATGTCTCCACTGACCTGGTTTACCCTTTCCTCCTTTCTGTCCCATCTCACTCTCCAAACTTCCACAGACCTGTTATTGATGTTCTTGTTTTTTGTTTTTGGCCTAGTGATACAAGCTTGGGAGATGGACTGTGTCTTCGCATATTATCTCTTATGTGACCCCAGCATCTCCTGGCTTTCAGTTCAGTAGTTCTGTCCTGGAAAGTTCTTATTTATTACTTTCTCTCTTACAGTTCCTATGACTTTTCTCTTTTGGAGCTCAGCCTTAATTTAGAATATTCCACTCAGAGCCTCCTTTTGGTCATAGCAACTAGCTAGATAATATGAATCATGAAGGATGGAAAAAAGGAGTTACAACTGGAGATGAGAAACCACGGGGCTTCAGAATATCTTGGTGGAGGTCCACATGACGTCATGCAGAAGCTGACAGCTAAGGCTGGAGAGAAGCCTGAGGATGGATGGGCAGGTCATCTTGGGGAAACTGATGCTCACACCCCCAGCAGTGGGTTTCAAAAGCTCCACAGGCAGGCCTGGCATCTTGCAGTGCATGATGACTCTCCAAACAGGAGGTGACATACTGACACATTTTTGTACCAATTGGTAATTTGCTATCATTCCGAACCCCCTGGCTGTCCCCAGCCATCCTAGTACCCTGAACTGCTCCACTGAAATATCAACTCACAACTGTGAGAACCCGAGTCCTGTGAGTGATGTCTGACTCATGGCTCTAACTCTGCAGCCCATACTAACTTCTGTGCCTTTCAAGGGTTACCATACCAAGTTTTCCCTCTCTGGTCTCAGAGTTCGAATTAACCTGACCTTCTCCTACCTAGATGGCTGTCAGTTCCCACTGGTTCCTACAATGACCTCTATCTTCCATGGGCACTCTCAACTCCACATTTTAGTGTGTGCTCTTCCTTTTTTTCCAATTTGATGAATTTTCCTATATCTTAAGATCTTCATCATGTACTGTAACTCCCAAGAAGTTATCTTTGAGTTCTTTTGCATTCTCCTGTGGTGTTGCTTTCCTGTAGGTACAAATATGTGTAACTATCTCTATTTCTTATGACCAGGGGCCTAGAGGTTGACATTTCAGATATGGTTTTAATATTAGTCCTATTATTGTTGTTTATAGTGTGGGTTTATATATACCACATGAGTGCAATACCTGAAGAGGCCAGTAGAGGGCATCACATTTCCTGGAGCTGGAGTTATAGGTGGTTGTGAACTATATATACCATATGTGTGCTGGGAACCAAACATATTTTCTGAAAGAGTATTAGGCACACTTAGTGCTGAACCATCCAAAACATTTTTTTTTTTTGGTGTAGAAACAAACTAAAATCTGTTCCCAGGAGATGCCTTAAGTCCCCTCTAGCTACTTTATCTACTGATCTGGTCAGTTCCTATAGCCTCACAACCCGTTTTGTATAATGTATGGGTCAGGGGCTGTGCTAGCCTTTAGAGCCCATTGTCTGGCTGTCAAAGAAAACTTCCTGTGTCCTGTCCTGGGCAGAGGAGGAGTGGTATTTGTCACACAGGATGATTTGAGCCTATTCTACCTTATGTTCAAATGTCACTTGAGTGAGACCTTGTGAGCTGTAGGCTGTAAAGCCCGTCTGAAGCTCACAGCACACTCTTTAGGTTGGTCTCTTCCCGTCTGGCTGCTGAGGAAGCAGAGGCCCAGGCAGACCAATAGGCATGTGCCCCCAGTGTCTTCCCCATGCTTGGCATGGACTATGAACTATAGAAAATTAGTTATAGGTGATTTACAATGTACACAGCCTTTTCCAGTTCCCGCTTGGTTTCTTTGGTGATAACTTCCCACATCTGTTCCCATAGATCTCCTTCCTCCCTTGCTCCTCCTAGCCTGTGATGCTACTGCAACCTCATCTCTCTTGACTGTTTGTTGGTGTGCTGGCTGGCCCAGCCCTTCTGTGGTTGGTTCAGACTTGATCCTGCTGGGGTTTGGACAGAGGCTAACACTTTAGAAATTCTGTAGATGGCAAATAGACGAGCCGAGAAACTCCTGAAGAAGTGCTCAAATCCTGCTTTTGTTCTTGAGCAAAGAAAGACAAGATGGAGTGGGGGCAGGTCAAAGCGGGTCGGGAGGTCATTCGGGGACTGTCATGTGGGATCTAAAGGCCAGTACTAATGCTAGATATCTTACTCCATAGAGACATTGCTTGTTCAGCAGACTGTCGTATCTCCTGCTGACCCATGATTCCAGGCTGGCCTGTGTTATGTATTCCCTTTCCTACCAGAGGAGAAGGTATGGTAAAACCTTATCAGTGGCCAAGGAATTCTAGTAACCTCTTGAGAAACTACTGTGTTACCTTAAGTAAGCTAATATGCTGATTGGAGCTCCAGCGTTCAGCTGTAGGAACTAGATGCGTGTCTATTGATCCAACAAAACCACAGGACCTTCAGAAGCCTCCCTGAAGAAGATGCAGAAGGTGGGAAGAAGGGTAACTTTGCAGGGTGACCCAGGACAGAGTGTCCATTTTATCTGAGGCAAGTGTAGTTGAAGGTCTTCTCTGTTTGGAAACCCCCCCCCCCAGGGGCTTTTTCATGCCTCTTACCCAGAATTCCCAAACCACTTTCCCTTATAGCTGCATGCATAGCCCTGCAAGGGAAGACCAGGGACAGTTTGTCCAACTTATTTGAGGAGAAATGACACATGGCATGGTTCAGGGACATTTCTTCACTAGATCTGGGGTCGCTGAGAGGGTGGGCAGGAGCTATCTGCAGCATGCTACCAGCGTAGAAAGAACTCAGGACATAGCTCAGTGGGTAGGGGTTCTTGCAGCACATGTGCAAGGACTTAATTCAAATCCCAGCACCCATGTAAAAAGCTGGGTCTGGTTGGGCCCATGCCTATAACCCCAGCACTGTGCACACAGAGAACAGGGCAGGATCATTGGGGCTTCCTGGTTGCTGGCCTATTCCCAAGTTCCCAGAGAGACACTGTGTCAGGCAATGGGGAGGGTGAGGGAGCAGAACACTGGATATCTCCCTTTTACCTGTATGCATCTGCTTGGGTTACACTCAACAGTGTGGGCATGCATGAGCGTGGGGTGGGGGTGGGGGGGAGAGAGGGAACAACTTCGACTTAAAGCTTGGCTCACACCCTCATGACTACCCATGCCTCCTACTTCCCAACGGTCTATTCCAGAAGGTTGAAATACCCCTGGGAGTAGTGGCTATCATCTTCAATGGCAGGTCCTGACTCCCACCATGCTTCTGAAAAAGAAATCTGTGTTTCTAGCTGAGCCGAGAACCCGCATGAACGACCTGCAAGGCGTGGGAGCCGAGAGCCTGGGCTCTCGGGACTTTTTTACATTTTTGTCTGCAATTAGCCTTTCAAGCTTTCTGAGAACATGAATGTCTCCCTTTGTCAGTAATGGGTGGGTTGTTCTCACCCCTACGGGAGGAAAAATTACCCCCAAAAATGTGTGTAATGGATTTTTTTGATACTTAAAAACACTGCAGTGATTTTCTGTTTCCAAAACAGACATGTTGATAATTTTTCCATATGGTAGTTTTCTGTGATGATTGTTAGTGGCTTGGCAATTTTTAATATTGAATTCCTAGCAGTAAGCAGAATTGTATCCAGTTTTAAATGCATAAGACCAATTCAGTTTTCAGAGACATCATTATTTATTCATATGGTAAGAGTTTCTGTAGCCAGGACTGTGGTGGGAGGGTTTGTGTCTCCTGAAATTCTTTCTTAAAAAATCTTTTTTTTTTTTTTTATTAAGATGTAATGGCCAAAGCTGGGTGTGGTGGTGTATGTGTGAGCAGAAGCAGCAGGATCATGCTTTGAAGTCCAGCCTGAGCTACATGAAACACTGTCCCACAAAACTAAAACACCAAGGAAGACATGTGCAGTAACTATACACATGACTACCATACAGCATGGATTTGAATTTACATTCAAGTCCTTATTCACCAGACAGGTCTTTTGAGGGTGATTTGGTCTGGGGAGTGGAGCTTATGTGAGGGGTCATGAGGCAACTACACTACAGATATGTCTCAAGGAGAGAAGCCATTTCCTTTCCACCACATGAAGACACAGAGGGAAGAGTCTGTGTAGGAACCCAGAAGTGAGTCCTCATTGGAAATGGAGCCTGACTTGTAGCCTCCAGTACCGCGAGAATAACTTTCTGTTGTTCATAAGCCAGCTGGCATATGGCTTTTTTGTTACAGCCCCTGGAAAAAGACTCAGAAGCCCCCAGTGCTGTTGCTGTCTCTCTTCTACCCCTGCGGCTCCCAGGAGATCTGGGGTGTATGCCCACAGGCGCCCCAAGAGGCATCCTGCTCATGGTTCAGAGTCTCCGGCTTCGCATTTCCCCAAGTTGTCTTTCCCAAATCCAGTAACATTCCGTGCGTCAGCGTTGCCAGGGCAGATGCAGCCAGGCCCAGGATAGAAACCTTTCTTCCACCACGCAGAAATGACTCTCAGGCAAGCAGGCCTGCTTCTCTGCCCGACAACAGGCTGTCTCACACAACTGAACATTTCAAAATGCCTTGTCCTAAAAATACCAAAGACACTTGCGAAACCCACTTCGTATCACTTATCTTTGCCCCGGTGGGTGGTATTTGCAGTAACAGAAATCACATTTATGCACGAAGCAGAAGTGGAGACGACGATTCCTAAGAACGGCATGAGCTCTGGAGTTTGCCCAAATGTGCGAGATGTCTGACATGGAGGCGCATCGCAGCCAGAGAGTTCCAGGATGTCCCTGTTGAAATCATGAATTCTTGTCGGTGAATTTACCAAGGTCAAACCTGTGTTACCTCAATGCCTCCTGTGGAAATAACTACAGTCTTTGGACACTCTATTACCACATACCTGTACCTCAGTGACTTCTTTGCTGCTTGCCTCTAAATGAATTAATTCTTTTTGTTTTGGGGAGCTCATATGAGTTAATGTTTGTCGTTGCTGTGGCCAAATGTCTGACAGAAGCAGCTGAAGGAGAACTTATTTTGTTCGTGGTTTTAGAGGACTCAGCCCATCATGCAGGGGAAGGGGGCGGGGTGGGGCGTAGAGGAGCAGCTCTGTTCCTGGCAGAAAGCAAGCAAACAGGGCGTGGATTTATTTTTCGTCCTTTTTACTCTGTCTGGGCCTCCAGCTTGTCTGGGATGATCCCGCCCACGTCCAGAAATGAGTCTTTCTCCTGTGGTAAATTCTTTCTGGGTATACCTTCGCAGACACCCAGACCTGCGCTTTGCCAAGCTACTAGATGATGCTGAAGTTGAGTAAGATAACAGTGATGGTTAGCTACCACAAGAGCTCCGTGAAGTGTTGGTTCTATTTATTTGCAGTGGATGTGGGATAATCCCTAATATACTAACCTGCAGGTACTAAGTAGAGAGTCACTTTGTAAGAGTTAATTCTCAGAAACCTTCCTACAACGGTTCTCTGGGAAAGGG
This sequence comes from Rhynchomys soricoides, assembly GCA_019843965.1. Taxonomy (NCBI): domain Eukaryota; kingdom Metazoa; phylum Chordata; class Mammalia; order Rodentia; family Muridae; genus Rhynchomys; species Rhynchomys soricoides. The sequence goes on along the minus strand of JADRCH010000031.1, from coordinate 15,838,142 downwards.
CTTTGGGGGTGTCACCAAGGGGGCTCAAGGGCTTTTGTGGGGCAGCAAGGGGCATTTACCCAACCTCATAGCCATGCAGACTGTGAAGGGGGCTGGGTGTTCTTTTGCACAGAACAGAATCCACCGTCACTGCTGCGACAGAAATTTCTGAAGGATGGGCTGCACCTTCAGGATGCACCTGGGAACGGCAAGAAAAAGCACAGCGATAAGCTCACAGGAGTGATGTCCAAACATACCACAGTCACTCTGCCAAGACAGCTGCTATCTTGCTCCTGTGTGGTACTGTGTGGCCTTTGACAGCACTGACCGTGCATGGGCTATGTGCCCTCTCTCAATGTCGTTCAGCTCAGAATCCTGGTCACTCTGCGAAGTGTAAACTTGGGTTTCCCGGTTCATTCCATTCAATGAGGCATTTCAGGAGAAGATGGAGATGGAGGTCAAAGAGGTCCGCCCCTAGCAGCTACCACGTATGGAACATACTCGGGACAGCACGGGTCACAGGGGACAGTGGAAGGGAGTGAAGGAACTACATGTTCTGGGGACATGAACTCCATCTTTCATTTGAACTTGAAAGCGTCTGGCCCCTGGCATAGAGAGTCCAGTGTGAGAGAAGGACGTCGTGGTGACTTGAATGAGAATGGCTTCCATGGGCTCATACATTTCAGTGTTTGTTCCCTAGTTAGTGAAACTGTTTAGGAAGGATTAGGATGTGAGTCCTTGTTGGAGGAGGTGTGGCCTTGTTGGAGAGGTGTGGTCTTGTTGGAGGAGGTGTGGCCTTGTTGGAGAGGTGTGGCCTTGTTGGAGGAGGTG
>JADRCH010000031.1:15823426-15837322 GCA_019843965.1 Rhynchomys soricoides | reverse complement strand
CCTTGTTGGAGAGGTGTGGCCTTGTTGGAGGAGGTGTGGCCTTGTTGGAGGTGGTGTGGCCTTCTTGGGGAAGGTTTGTCACTTTGAGGTTTCAAAAGCCCTTGCTCACCCTGTACTTGTTGACTGTGGATCATGATGCAAAGCTCTCAGCTATTGCTCCAGCACCATGCCTGTCTGCTTCTCACTGTGATGATTGTGGACTAACACGCTAAAACTGTTGAATGTTTTCTTTATAAAATCTGCCTTGGCCATGGTGTGTTTCTTCACAGGACTAGAACAGTGACTAAGATAGAAATGTATAGAGTTAAAGGTCAGAAAGGTTCAATGACTTCTGTGGAACTGCACAGAAGCTCCATAGCCCAACGTGGTCATGTGACCTTAAAACATGAGGCTCTTCCCCCACACCTCATTCCACTGACACAACGGGGTCATGAGATATAACTCGGCAATGAACAGCAGTTGAGCACCCTTACTGCTCCACCCTGAGGCCTCCAGTTTAGATGGCAGCACCCAAGTCCAGTGGCTCACAATGCCTGTAATTCTAACCCCTGGGTATCTGACTCCTCCTGGCCTCTGAGGACACTAGCACACACATATGTACTCATACACGCACGCACACACACACACACACACACACACATTAAATTTCAAGATACAGACAACAATAGAAGTAGCTCGGAGGTTCAGTACTGGATGATGGATATGTTTGTGGGTATATGTTTGTGTGTGTATATGTGTATGTGTGTATGTGTGTATGTGTATGTGTGTATGTGTATATGTATACGTGTGTATGTGTGAATGTGTGAGCATGTGAAAGGGCTCATGCAGATTTAGTTAATTTTGCATGAACACGTATGGTAATTCATGTTCAGTACATGGCAAGAGGATACTACATTTTATTAAAAATAACTGTTATTATTATTGCTATTGTATGTATGTTGTGTGTCTGTCTGTCTGTCTATCTGTGTGAGTACAATTGTGCCATGGTGTGACTATGGAGATCTTTATGAAGCTGGTTCTTTCCTTCTACCATTATGTAGGTTCCAGGAATCAAACTCAGGTAGCCAGGCTTGTGCTGCAAGCCCCCTTACCTGCTGAGCCATCTCATTGACCCTAGATATTGTGTTTTCAATTGAGAACTTCCAAACTGGCAACTTCCCACCCCATCACCATCCCATTGTTTGCCTTAGCAAAGCAGGGGCAGCTGGAGTGTGCACACATTTTGCCCCCCCCTGCAGGGGGAAGGAGCTGGCATTCATCACTTTTACCAAGTGTCGTTCAAACTCAGAGAGACAGCACAGAGATCTCTCTGCTCAACATCCCATACCTGTTCATGTTTGCAACATGGAGGGATTCAAACCAGATCACATTGGTGAGAGGAAGGAATGTTCGTACAAATGGTGAACATTCCATTGCATTTCTGTGCCCTGCAAGCCACTCCCATTAACCAAGAGCTCCCTTCTCAAGTCTTCAGCAGAATGCTCTTTAATCTCTGTAACCTGTGGTGGGCTGCCCTGTACCTCTGTCATCCCTACCCCCTGCAGGGAATCCTCACCAGCTTTGCCCGTGTGTGTGTGTGTGTGTGTGTGTGTGTGTGTGTGTGTGTGTGTGAAAGAGAGAGAGAGAGAGACTGTGTGTGACCAAGAACTGAGCTGGAACAGTGCCAGGATTTGCCTACCTCCTTCAGTACTGTTGGGAGGGCAGATAGGAAGAAGAGAGTTATGCTCAAGCCTTGGGCTCTGTGTAAAATGCTTCTTGGTCTCTCGGAACCGATCCCCTAAATCTCTCTACCTTAAGACTGGGACGCACTGTTTTCTACCAGGCTTCAGGGGAATCATTTCGGGCCATGGCTCACAAAGGATTCTGGGTATGAGGCAAGCTCGAAGTGTGTCAGATGAACTGTATGTGTCGCCGTTGCAGGGAGCCTGAAAGATCAGACTCTCTGAAGAGGCTGGGCTGAATACCATGAGGTATTTAAAGCACTGCATGTTCTACAGCGGGCTCTGAGGCTGAAGAGAACAGCATCCACTGGGTTGGTTTTCCCAGGCTACAAGGATAATGATCACAAAGTGAGTGGTTCACAGCCATGAAAATCTATTTTTGTGCAGTTCTGGGAGCTGGCAGCCTCCAATCCAGGTATCAATAGGAAATAACTAACGAAGTACTAGCAGACCTGGACATTGGGCATAGATGCTAGCAGCAGCAGCAGCAGCAGCAGCAGCAGCAGCAGGCCCAGTCTATAAACTTGCAGGCTGGAACTATAGGGCTCTAATTACTGCCTGGAGGAGTGGAACATGAACCATGTGTGGCCTTGGTACGACATCTTGGAAGGGCATGGATCGATGACTATCAGAATGTGGCTCCTGGAGCTCCTATTCCAACCAGATTAACATAAAACAAGAGGCTTTCTGGTAAAGATCAAAGACATATGCTTCCTCCTCCTATAATAATCAATGCAAAAGAGGCCTGTCAATCACTTTGGCAGGACAGCTCCCTCAGGAAAAGCTGATCACAATCGGAAATTTAGAAATAGCATGAAGTCTGCCTGAAATACAAACCAGCAGGGTGATGCCCACAGGCACAGTCTACCCTGACTCATTGAGAGGGTGCAGTAAACTCCACACTGTCTTGTGTGTCTCATATGAAGTCTCTTGATGACAAGCACAAGGACCAGAAGCTGATAAGGATGGAGAAGGGGATCCCAGAGACACTGGCATCCATGTTGTCTTTTTCTAATTGGAAATTGGTGTCTCTGGAAATCTCTGGCATTCTTCTGGCTTGCAGATACATCCTCCCATCTCTGCCTCTGTGCCATAGGCCCTTCTCTCTGGGAGGGCCTCTGTATCCATCTTCCTCTCCCTTCTCTCAAAAGCAAACCAGTCCCGGAACTGGAGAGATGGCTCAGCAGCGAAGAGCACCGGCCATTCTTGCAGAGGATCCGCGTTTGTCTCCTAGAGCCCATACCGTGGCTCACAACTGCTTGTGACTTCAGTTCCAGAGGATCTGATGCCTCCAAAGGTACCAGGCATGCACAAGGAACACAGACATACATGCAGGGCAAATACCTGTACACATAAAGTCAGAAACAAATCTTAAGAAACAAAATGGACACCAGTGCTCCCTGAGGACCCCAACCCAGAAGGAGCTCAGTCAGAGAGTATCCAAAAACAGGCTGTTTCCAAACAAAGCCACCCTCCATGGTCCTGGGATTAGGACTTAAGTCTATGTGTTTCTAGAGGGTAAACTCATCCCAGAAACGATGGAGTTAGTCCCTTCTCACTGTTAAGAGACTAATGGGTGGCAAATTCAAATGTTGGCAACCATGGTGGAAATTCTGAGTAAATAAAGGAAAATGAAAAACTAGCCAGCAAGTGTACATTAAGTTCAGGAATAAGTGAGGAGACTGAAGTAATTGAAAAATGATAAATTCTGTTTTGTGACCTCTGACCTATGTGTATAGCTCCCCTCCTGGAGCTTGTCATCCACAACGCCATACTTGTTCACCCAGGGAAGGAAATACAATCCTGTGAAAAAATAGCTTGCTAGCAAAACCGTCCTTCTTACTTGACCTTGAATAGAAAACAACACAGCAAGTAATCTGTCACTGACATTGGTGGACATCAGGTCTTACGCCTAAAGTTGTTTACTGTGCTGAACAAAGCCTCCCCCTCCCTTTCTTGGGTTAGCTATTCAGCTTCCTCAAGAGTTGGATGAATGCATTTTAAAGCACACCAGACTAACACATAAACCGGTTTTTTCAGTTTAAGTGATTTATTTTATGATTTCTCTCATTCTTTCCTTCTTTTTTTGTTATTTTTAATTTTTTTCTTTTTCTTTCTTTCTTTGTTCTTTTCTTTTTTCTTTTTTTTGGTTTTTCCAAGACAGGGTTTCTCTGTGTAGCCCTGTCTGTCCTGGAACTCACTCTGTAGACCAGGCTGGCCTCGAACTCAGAAATCCGCCTGCCTCTGCCTCCCGAGTGCTGGGATTAAAGGCGTGCGCCACCACTGCCCGGCTAGTTTTTGTTTTTCAAGACAAGGTTTCTCCATGTAGCCCTGGCTGTCCTGGGACTCACTCTGTAGACCAGGCTGGCCTACAGAGACCCATGTGACTCTGTCTCCTGAGTGTTGTGGTTGTTAGAATAATTACATTTCAACACGGGTCTTAGAGGGCACAATTAACCTTTGTGCAGTTCAAATGTACTAAGGCAGTGGGTGACAAGAGCCCGACGAGAAGCAGGGGGTGACACGGAATGAAGGGCTGGTCTCGTGTGAACTGCATCTTGGTGTCGTGATAGCCAGGTGAAGATTGTTCTAATCCAGATCAATGCCCAGTGAGGGATATGGCTTGGGAATGGACTCACCTGTCATCTCTCACTGTTGCTCACTACCTTAGAACATTTGAGCCCTGCAAGGCTGTCCCTGCTGACAGCTCATGACATTCCTTGTGAGGGTTGTCAGGCCTCTAGAAACCTCAGCTCAGTCATCCTCTGCTCTAGGGATTATCTTTGTTTCATCATGGATGTTCTGTTCTGTGCTTGCGCTTTAATCTTGGCCTGGTATATCTATTAATGGATCCATCCAGTAATATTACTGGAGTGCCAGACACGGCTCCAGATCCACTGAACCTTTCATTTAGAAGTGGCTATAATGGGGCTGGAGATATGACCCAGCAGTTAGGAGCATGTGCTGCTCTCGAAGAGAACTGGAGTTCAGTTCTCAGCCCCCACTCTGGATGGCTCACAATCACCTCTGACTCCCAGCATTTATGAGGTCCAGAAGAGTCTAGGCTTCATAGGAAGACCTTCTCTCAAAACAAGAGAAAGAGAAAGGAAAAAAGAAATGAAGAATGGGGAAAGAAGGTTAAGATAGTAAATTTCACATTCTATGTATTTTACTATGACTTCAAGAAAAATGGAAATATACAAAACTATTTTTTGAATTACTTGGGTGTACGCATTTCTCCCCAGCACCAGATTTCTATAACAAATGAGGGCATTTTTAAAACGATATTTTTGAGCATTGTTAACAGCCCAAGAACTCACTCTCCAATGTAGATTGGGGAAAATGATAAAACAGTTGAATCTGGTGCAGAGGAGCAAGGGAAGATATGAATACACCAGACCAAGGCTGTTTCCTTACCACGTGTGCTGTGAGGATAGGGAGTCAATGCCTAACCTGTTAGGTTCTCTTCAGTTAGTGCTTCCAGTTCCCAACCCTATATCACTGCTTAAGCTCACAGTTACCAGTCATAACACAGTTATCTCTTGTCACTGCATAACCTGTGGATAGTTTCAAACAATGGTGTGGGTTTGTGTAACTCATGTAATCCCTTTGTGGGCTCGATGGCCTTGGATACTAGGGCACTCCCTTGATAAAGTTTGGGTCTCCTCTCACCGTTGAAGTGACAATTTTGGAGTTTTGGTTTTTTCAAAAAACAGAAATACTGTAAGAGTGTGCTTTCATTTTAATCCCAGGCGTGGGACATGGGGCTGCTCAGATCATCCGTAGCGACTGACTATGATTTGCCTCGTGCTCTAGCAGGGACATGATTTTGCAAGCACTAGATAGTTTCTGCGATGGTGTGATGTGTGGAAGTTTTCAGAGGTTGTTTAGAATGTTGGGGCCTGGGGAGGCGTGGTGGGTTGTTGGTTGGTTGCTTGTTGGTTGAGGTTTGTTAAGTAGTTGTGTGCAAAGAAACAACAAGAAGAAAATAGATATCCTGATGGCAACAGTCAAACTTGCCCCAATCAGCAGGAAGAAGTTTAACGATGATGTTGTCTCCTTTCTTCTCCATCTTTTTTCTCTCCTATCTAGGGTTAGGGGGTGGAGAAGGATGGAAGGAAAAAGAACCCACGAAGTTGCAAACACTGACAGCACACAGTAAAGCTCTTGGTGAGACCCCTGTGAGGGTGGAAATGTTCTCCGGTCTTACTATTCAATATAGTAGCTAGTCAGACTTAACAACTGAATTTGGAATTCTACTTCAGCTTCAATTGGGACAGCCATGTAACTAATGGCTTCCATTCTGGATAGAGTCTAGACCCAGAGAGGGTATGCCAGAGTAGTACCTGCCTTCTGGAGAGGGGTAGAAATCTCTACCTGGCTGTTATTTATTACTTCTCCTGCAGCTTCCTTTTTAGAAACACTGCATGGTTGACAATGTGTGGTGGAGGCTGAGCAAGGGCAGCAGAGACTGGGGCAGTCCTTGGAAAGCAGGTTTCCCAAGAGCACCAAGCCTCTCCGAACACTTCTAAATCAGTACCCCAGCTCAGCAGGGACATGCTGAGTCATCATGGTCTTTGGATGTCTCCAGATCCAAGTTAGCTCTTCTCCTGGAACTGCTCTTGGGAAGGACTGACCAATGGGAGAGGTAAAGCATTGACTCCAAGTTCTCACTCCTTCCAAGAACATTTTTCTTGTGCCTGTAACAGAAAACACGAGAACGGAGCAACAGCTTATGGGATACCAAGTCCACTAACAGAGACCTTACCCAGTTGGCAGTGGTATGTAAGGCAAAGGCCTTCTTTCCTCATCCAGATTTAGCCAACTCCTAAGTGATACTCAGTCTTCCTTCTTTCCTTCATCATTCCCAACCCCCAGTCACTGCTTCTAGAACAGGAGAAAGGATCTGATTTCCCGATCATCCATGCCAGGCCTCATATGAGTTGCTTAGAACGAACATAGCCCTTAAAGAGTTTACAAGTATAGACAGAAACACAAGAGGCAGGCCTCACTTGGCACATGAATCCAGTCCTTAGGATGTATATATAAATCATCTAGTGTCCTTAAGATAATTCATGGCTTACATTTTAAATAGACTACCGAAGAGAATAAGGATTTAAAATAAGCATGTGTATGTGTACATATGTTGCATGTACATATATACATATTTAGGCTTACATATTTTATAAAGCACACATGTATGAGCCAGACAATATGGAAATAGAAACTCAACACAGCACAAATGAAAGATTCAAGGCTTTGCTGTTCTCTTTCCTCATAAAGTAACCCCAGACTGTGTTTTCTCGGTTCCATCTATAAAACTGAAGAAACACAAGTCGGCCTGGAACCCCAGCTATTTGGGAGGTTGAAGCAGGAAGGTTACAGGTCCTAGACCTGTCTCAGATACAAAGTGAATGTCAGGCCAATCTGGATGAATAGTGAGGCCTCTTCTGAAAGCAAAAGCTTTGAGACTCATTTGGATGATGGAAATGAGCTAGTAATAAGGTCCTGGAGGGGGCCTGTCATTGTAAAAGTGGTGGCTAGCAGATAGTCTACCTAAGGCCTCTAATTGCTCATGATTAAGAATGTTCTAGAAGAGGTGGAAGTTGAGTGCCGGGTCACTTGAGGAAAACCTAAGGTTTCATGATCTTCATGGAAAAGTTTGAATCATGCATTTTTCTCTGGACCACAGAGATGACCCCACACCCAAGCAGGGGCACTTTCAACAGGTGAAAGCTAACAAACACAAATCATCCAACAGGTTGATCAGGGACATCGACAGCAGTGTCAAAACAAGGCTGGGTTCCATCTGCTTGAAAGGTATGCAGCCCCAGTAGCTGCTCAGAATTTGCCAAGAGACATACCAGTTAGGAGATGCTGCTGGCATGCAACTTAGGGAACAACCCAACCTGCACTTAAGGTTATTGAGAAAAATACCTTGGGTCACGTGTATTCCGGGATGTTATGTACTTGAAATTAATCATCTGTACCCAGCCCAGAGCCTGTTTAATTATGGTCCCCTCCCATGGTGCCTCTTTTAAAATTTTACCTCCTTTTGCTTGCAATTCAGATTCAGCAAAACATCAACTTGGTTTTCTGATTTGGAAGAAATCTTTCTAGAGATGAACAGTTGGGGCAGGGCCTGAGCTGTGTGGGAGAGGCCTTCAGAATACCTTTGATGTCTTGGGAAATGCCATCCATCTGTGAGGCGGGGTTATCCCAACCCTGGCACTCAGCTTATAAACCAAAGGAAACATCCAGGTGACATAGTAAACAGGTTCCTGGTTCAATGGTGAGATCATGGCAGTCACGCAGCCTTGAGGCAGATAAGTGTTGGTGTCCATGTTTAACTCTGAGGTCCTAGCAGGGAGGTACGTGATGTAGGCTTTGGTTTTCTAAATCTTAGTATCCTTGCTTGCCTGGTATTGTATTTGGAGAGTCAGCGGTGTAAGAAAGTCAGCCCTTGGAGAACTATGTTCAGGCAAAGCTAGGACCTTCATTTGTGCCATCAAAATGAATTTCAGAATGAGCCAATATGAAGTAAAACCATATTTATTAGGAAAGAGACATAATATGTGCATGCTTTCAAATAAGTGTAGACACACACACAGAGATAGACACAGACAGACAGACAGACAGACTCTCACAGACTTTTAAGTATTTCTAGCTATAGCCCTACAATCAGATTTAAATTTTAAGCAAAGTTTAAAAGTTAAGTAAAATTTTTTAAGAAGTTTAAGAACAAACTGATTTACTTAGTCTTTTAAGGCATTTTCTTTGGTAAACTCAGTCGTGATGTGGTTTATGAGGCACACTCTTTAGATTTATGACGAGGCAGGAGTGCTAAATAGGTTAAACACAAAGGTTACTTATGCTCTTAGGACTCTTTGTTACTTTTGTTTGGGTGTCACATGCCTGGACTAGAGGTTAGCATCAGATGTCTTCTACTGCTTTCTGCCATTTTTCTTTTGAGACAAGTTTCTCATTGAACACAGAGCTTACTGATTTGGCTAGACAGGTGGGCTAGCAATATTTCTGTCTCTGCCTCCCCAGTACTGGGATTACAGCTACTCCCTGTGTATCTGGCTTTCTTCTGTGGGCTCTGAGGAATTAATTGGGGTTTTCATGCTTGCCTGGGAAGCACTTGACTAACTGAGCTACCATCCCCCAGACCCCTGTTTTGTTGTTGTTGTTGTTTTTGTTTTTTGTTTTTTTAAACAGGAGAGGCAGACATTCCAGGTACAATGTGATTGATACCTGCAAATTCTATCACTTGGGCATGGTGGTTGGGAGGGAGGACAACGGGGAGCTGGAGGCCATCCTAGGCTACATAGCAGAGGCCCTGTCTCAAAACCCAAACCTAAAACCAAAATAACAAGGAGCATGCCCTTGCACGGGGTATGTTTTCAGCAGTAGGACATCCATTTTCCTTGTTAAGGATCTGAAATAGGCCACACGGGCCAACTAACTGAACCATGAGTCAGATCAACAAATCAAGGAAACATCAGCCTTTGCTCTGCTGAAAGTGATCTTTAGAGCCACACAGCCAAAGGGCTGGAAGCCACAAGCTGCATAGACCTCGGGGCCAACCCGTTACCTCTCAATTCCTCCTACCTTGGCCTTCCTTGAGGGAAGGCATGCTCCTCTATTCCCAGCTTTTCAGTGTTAGCTTTCTCTATTTTAAGGTTTTTTAAATGTGCCATTTATTCTCCACAGGTGACTAAACATTTTAATGAAGTTGGAAATAGAGGAGATTCTTTTATTATATGGTGATGAGGAAGGGTCTCTCTGCAGACAGATCGGGAACTGTAAAGGGGCAGTCACAGAAAGATGGGGACAGGAGCCCCAGAAAGTGGACAAAAGGCTGATGGTGGGAATGTCTTCAGCAGGGAGGTCAAAGTGAGGGAGGTTGGTGGGAGCTAGCTCATTGAGGTAGGCATGGGAGCTAGCTCATCGAGGTAGGCAAGGCTGCTGTTGTAGGCCCTGTAGCCTTTGGTTTTTCTCATGTGGTTTATTATAAAACAGGATGAATGGACTTTGCAGGAGTTGTAAGTTGTGGTAAAAGACAAATAACGAATATTTTAACACTTAGCTCTTTTTTGATGTGTAGTTTAGTGCCATTAAGCACATCTTCACTGACGTGTTGCCATCAACACCCTTGGACTCTACAGCTGTTTACTCTTTCTAAACCTAAACTCTGTTCCTATCAAGCCCAGCTTCCCATTCTCTCTCCCCTCAGTCCCTGGAACCTGCTTCCTGTCTCCGGAGAGTAGATTGTTCTAGACACTGCATGTAAGTATCGTATCTTTTCAAGGCTGGCTTGTTTCATTTAACCCTATGTCTTTCGGGCTCATCTATGCTTTATTGTGTGTTTGAAATCCACCTATGGGTGAATCATACAACTGTGTGCCTATGCCAAATTGGCTGCTGCTGTTGTTTCTAAGATAGGATCAATGCACCTCAGGCTAGCCTGGAATCTGCTGCTTAGCCTAAGATGGTTTCAAACTCTCTTCTGACCCAGGCTCCTGAGTGCTGAGATTTAAGGCCCTGTGACACCTTGCCCAGCTTGTTCATTTACCTTTTGACGGACTCTTAGGTTGTCCTTCCTTTGGGCTGTTGTTAGCATGATGAAAATAATTGTTGGAGACCTTGATTTTAGGTTTTTTGAATGTTCTAGAATGTTCTAGAATGTTCTAGAAGTGTAATTGAGGGGTCATGTGGTCAGTCTAGTTTTAATTGTTTGAGAAATCATCCCACTGTTTCCATAGTGACTTATCACCTTGTATTTATAGAACTGTGTGCAGGGGGCCAGGTTCTCTCTGGCTTCCAAATGCTGATCCTTTATTCTTTAATAAGATTAATTAATTTTTTTATGTGCATGTAAGTGTGACTGTGCTCCTCCATGGCTTCTGCTTCAGCTCCTGCCTCTAAGTTCCTGCCTCTAGGTTCCTGCCTTATTTTCCCTCAGTGGGACTATGACCTGGGATGTGGAAGCTAACCAAACCATTTCCTTGCCAAGATGCTTTTAACTGTGGGGTTTTCATCAGAGTGATAGAAAGCCTAGCCCAGCCTTATGAGTGTATGTGTACCACATGCATGCAGATGTCCTTGGAAGTCAGAAGAAAGCATCAGATTCCCTGGAACTGTGGCTCCAGGGAGCTGTGTGCTGCTAGATGTCAGGTCAGGGAACCACTCCAGTCCTCTGCAAGAGCATAAGTGTTCTTAACTGATGAACCATCTTTCCAGTCCCTAGTTCTTTCTCTTCCTTAGCTATCTGGGAGGGTCCTTTTTGGAGAGTTTAGGGCAGGAGAGTAAGTAGCTCCGCTGAGTGGTTCAGAAGGTTCCCTCCAGCTGCTGTGCGGAAGATGACAAGCAGGACAGGATGTCTAGGGTCAACAAGGAGATGACGAGCTGTCCACAATGGATAATGGGAACAATGTATGAAGAGACATTTCCTTGTCAAATCATGGTCCTCTGTGTTGAGAGGCACGAATATAACCTCCCAACATCTCTGGGCCCATAAGGATGCTTTCCACTGAGGGTAGGTTTGTGTGGCCCTAGAGGTGGGAACATGTGCTGACAGCATTTGTGTAAGAGGACGCAAGGTCAGGAAGGGAGGAGGCTACTGCTTCCAAGGAGTAGAAAGAGGTGGTGGAAAACTCAAGCTTACATCATGTCCTGTGGAAGCTGAAGGAGAGTCAGAGGAACACAGGTAGGCAAAGAAAGTAAAGGCAAGCTCTGTGAGGTGACCACTTCTTGTTCCTGGAATATATTGTGTGAAGAAAGCTGGGAAGGCACTGGGTGAGTGTCCAGTAGGAACAATGGGGGAAAGGGGATGACACAGGGGCCCCATTAAATCTCCAAGCTGGTGTTCATAGGCAGCTCACAGCCTTAGGCCTCTCCCGTCCCAAAGGGATAAAGCTGTTACTTAGCCTTTCTCCACAGCTTGGTATTCTCTTTCTCAGTCATTCATTTCTTTGATGGTGCCAGGGACTGGGTTTGGGCACAGCCCTTCATCATTCATAGCACCATTACAGAAGCTAGAGCCATAGAGAGTGGCTGGCAGCAGTAGTTGCCTGGACTGTGCCCAGGCTCTGCTGTTCTCCCAAAATCACTCCTCAGCACCTTCAGCGTTCCACTCTGAAGTCACTGGCCCTAGAACCACACAGCCTGCAGGACATAGCTCCCTGCATAGAGATGAGCAATGAGAGCCACTGGGGAGGGTCCCGGGCTGGCTCAGCCCTCACAGTGGCAGCCCTGGGGAGGCAAAGGAAATAGATGTGGGCGTGAGGGAGACAGGAGAGTCAAGAGGGAAGGTAGAGATCTCTATGGGAACATTGGAGAGCCCAGTTGCTTCCCCACACCCTGCAGGAGGGAGGCTTGGGTAGGGGCTGAGCTATCACCTCCTTGGATGACAGGAGAGCAGACTACAGTGACCCACTTTATCCATTTTGTTCAGGTTTCTGATGTTTTATTGAACAACAAATAGAAAGAAGAAGAAAATTGGGGAGAGAGAGAGGAGGGAAAGGGTAGGAAGAGAGGGAGGGAGGAAGGAAGGAAGATGGAGAAGCTGTCTACTGTTCTCTGAAATCCTGGACAAATACAGCAGAACTGAGTTGGACATAGCTCTCCCCACCCTGAGCTAAAAGAAGTCCTTCCCAAAGTTTGGTTCCAGCAATGTGTGGGACAGGAAGTATAAATGAACTACTTCTCAGTGGGTCTGTTGGGAAAAAGGTCAGCCTGGGACAGGGGGAATGCTAGAAACTCAGAATCTTCAGGGCTGTGGAGAACATAAAAACTGTACTCTTGAGAGGACAAGGGCAAGGTAGGCAGGCTAGGCTCCTCCTCACCTAGTCAGGGAGGCTGGACTTGTAGAATTAGGGGTACTGCAAAGGAGGATGCTTCAGACAGGCTCATTTGAGGAAGGTGATTACTTAGTGTTGAAAAATTATGAAAAGTGTGTGTGTGTGTGTGTGTGTGTGTGTGTCCCTTATGTAGGTCAGGCTAGCATGGGACTTATTTTTTCCTGCCTCAGCTTTCCAGAGTGGTAGGATCCTAAGGCCAAGCACACCATACCCCTGACCTTAATACTGTTTGAAGAATAAAATGGTTTTGGCCTCACATTTAAAGTGGGATTTCTCAACAAATCCCGACATAGACGCTGTGGACTCATAAAACACCTTCACTGTCAACTCTGAATAATTTAAAAATATCCCCTTGCACTGGCTTAGCATTGTTTCCTTGCCTTCCTGGCTGGAACTAAAGCCATATTTCTGGGACATCTCATCTGGGGAAAGGTCTGGTTATTCTTTTCACCTATTTAGCTTAAGAATTATTTTACTTATGACAATGACACTTGAGACATATGAATCTCCCAAGATAGGTTTTGGCTAGAGGGCAGGGAAGCATGCATGGGAAGCTCTCTGAAAACAATCTATTAATACCCCATGATCTATGTCTTGAAGGAACCATGTTATTGCGATGGCTTGCATAACTGTACCCTGTCACAGAGCTACTATTGGGTGCTCTAAACCATCTTACAAGACCTTACCCTACAGGTAGAGCTTACAAACGTTTCTCTAGTCATTAGTTGAGTTTTGAACACTCCTAGTTCCTAACAGTGGTATCTGGGTTTAAATATTGTGCAATAAGAGAAAAAAAGTCAAATTCATTTCCTCCCCTGGTTCTGACCGGAAGGTGCCAGCTCAGATCAAGTGGAGCCAGCAAGGACATGGAACTCTTTCTCTCAAGGATCTGTCCTGCCAGGCACTGAAACTAGGAGGGCTGGGTGGAGACTAAGCAATGACTGCTTCCAGGTGGGCAGGTTTTGTGGTCCTCAGCTATGTAGGAAAGGTGGCAGAATGAGATGGCTGTCAGGGACAAAGGAGGTACCTAGGGGAGGTAAGGGGGCAGTGAACCAGTCTGAATCCACCTGAGGGGACTGAGCCAGGGTGAGTCCTTAGAGGGAAAAGCCAGGAGAAAAGACCCGGGAGGTGTGAGGTGGAAAGATGGAGAGGGCCACAGGAGGGATTCTAGAGCATCCCATGCCACCCTTGAAGGCATATGGACATGGTCCCTAGTTAAGTGGTTGCTAGAACTCTGATTGGTTGGTTGATTCTTCTTCTTCTTCTTCTTCTTCTTCTTCTTCTTCTTCTTCTTCTTCTTCTTCTTCTTC
>JADRCH010000031.1:15799924-15813837 GCA_019843965.1 Rhynchomys soricoides | reverse complement strand
GTGTGTGTGTGCCTGCATGTGTGATCTGTGTGTATATCTGTATAGTGTGTGTATGTCTGTATGTCTGTATGTGTCTCTGTGTGTATGTGTGCAGTGTTTGTGTATCTGTCTGCATGTGTAGTGTGTGTGTCTATGTGTGTATCTCTCTCTCTCTGTGTATCTGTGTGGGTCTGTGCAGTGTGAGTGTATGTGCTTGTGTGTGTCTGTGTGTGTGTCTTCCTGTGTCTGTGTATGTGTGTAGTGTGTGTGTCTGTGTGTAGTATGTGTGTGTCTCTGTATGTCTGAGCCTGTGTGTTTCTCTGTGTATGTGTAGTGTGTTTGTGTCTGTGTGTATGTGGTATACCTGTGTGTGTGTGTTTTAAAAATCCAAGAGTTGACTTGTTTCTTGAATGTGTGCCTGTTCTGCGACTCCTTCAGAGCCTTTTCTCATGGATAACATAGGAGCCTAACACATACTCATTATTCACACAAGCGTGTTTGAACCTTGTAATCATTCTTCAGACTCTATGGAGAAAAACACTTTACAAAGTAGATTTGTACCCAACCCAGTTCAATTAATAGTCTAATGTAAAAAAAAAAAAATTGAATGGATTGTGAAAATGTGGTCCATGTACACAAAGGGATTTTATTTTGCTGGAAAGAAAAATGAAAAAAATTATAGATTTGCAGGGAAATAAATGGAACAGAAAAACAGTTTATTCTGTGATGTAATGTAGGTTCAGAAAGACAAGTGTCACATGTGTTCCTCTCACGTGTGGCTCCCTCTTTGAATTGTTAGATCTGTGTGTTCAAGATGGAGTAAGCATCTGTAGGAACTGGAGAGGGACCATGTTGGGGCAGACGTTAATAGGAAGAGAGTGGAAGCAGAACATATGGTACAATACAGACGTTAAGGGAAGAAATGCTGTGGTGGAAAGGGTTAATGGGGGTGGGAGTAGGGGATGGCCATTTGTGGTTCATCTTTTGAAATGTCTCTTCATTTCACTGACTCAACTGCATGGTCTCTTGTTTGGTTTTTGAAAAATTTTTTATAAGCTAGATATTAATTCTCTATCATATTTACAATGAACAAAGGTTTTTCTCTCATTCTGCAAACTGTTTCTTTGGTAGATAAATTATTTCTTTAGCTAGCTATATGGATTGTCCTTTTCATTCACATGGGCCTATTTATCAATTTTTTTGCAATATTTTCTGTCCCCCACCCTCTTACTCTCCACTCACCTTTCTCATCATTCACCAGGAAGGCAAAGTCTACATGATGAAACGAAGTAGATAAACAATAGATTGAAACGCAGTGTTAAGCTACCTCGCAAGGATGACTGGAACACAGTTTACTGATACTCTGACAATTGATCTGATAATGATTATCCGTCGCCTACTCTGTAGCTAATGAGAAGATAGAATGAACAGTGTGAATCCTGGCCAGTGGGATGGCTCACTGCACCAAAGGAGATGCAATAAGATTTCACCATGCTACTCAAGATGATGTGCAATTTATAACTTACAAATGGTTTAATTCTGGGGTTTCCCACTGAATAGTTTTAGACTATGATTGATCACAGATAATTGAAACCATGGAAATGAAAACCATGACTAAAACAGCCAGCTGTTTTTACTCTCTAGGCTGTCCTGGTCTTTTAAAACTTACTAAGACACCATATACAAGCTAACTTCTAGAAGAAAGAGTTTGTTGGGGGCTTACAGTTTCAGAGGGGGAGTCCATGACAATCCTGGTGAGGAGCATGACATGCAGGTATGATGCTGGAATAGAAGCTGAGGATTCACATCTGATACACAAGCACAAGCAGAGAGAGAGGGAAGACAGGAAGGAGGGAGGGAGAGGGGAGAAAGAGAGAGAGAGACAGAGAGACAGACACACAGAGAGAGACAGAGACAGAGAGAGAGAGAGAGAACACTAACTGGGAATGGTAAAGACTTTTGAAACCTCAAAGCCCACCTTTAGTGGGACACCTGCTCCAACAAAGCCACGCCTCCTAATCCTTCCCAAACAGTTCCACCAACTGGGAACCAAGCATTCAAACGGACTACAGGATCCATTATCACTCAAACCACAACACAGGCACTGTTGTATAAGTTATAGCTCCATGTATGTTAACTCAAGCTCTTCACACAGTTCCATGGAGGAGGCCACATTCTCATTTTTCTGCAGAGGAAACTGAGGGACAATGGGTTTAACCAGCAATTTGAGCCCTGCCAGTCTGGCTTCTGAGACCCCACACTCCACAAGGTGGGAGACGGGAGCTGACAGCACGGCAAGCCTTGTGAAATAAAGCAACAGTGTGGCTTGGAGCTGACTCATTCAGGCCCTGCCTTTGTTCTCATGCATACACTAGGGAACCTCACACTTTGTCTGATGGCAGTGTTGTGGGCTGAAATGGCTGATTGCTTGTACCAGAAGACTGCAAAATGTACCAGAAGACTGTAGAACTCCTCTCGTAGCAGCAGCGGTGTTTTGTGTACCATCTTCATGGCTTCTTTGTTGGGATTTCTAAAGCTCCAGAGTACTACTTTTTAGGAGTTGTTGATCAATTAAAGTGAACTCTGATTCATATGTGTCTCTCATTCCTCTTTAACAGAGAATAAATTAATGGCCCCCGCCTCATCTTAGGAAAGTACAGAAAAAACACTCCCTTGCTACATTTGGCAAATCGAATGTACAAATGAGCTCAAGTTCTTAGAAGAAAAACCAGGTTCCTAGAGACCATCCCCATCATGCGTCCATGAGGACAATCGCAAATTAATTAATTTAAGTGAATTGAAGAACATAAACACAAGAGAACATTTTCTGAAGATGGCTTTGTCGGGGTTTTAAATGGAAACTGGATGTAAGTCTATTTAAATGACCAGTCCATTGAGCAGGCATCTTATTTGTATGCATGGGAAATCCAAGAAATTCATCCAGGATGCTGGCCAGGATGCTGCAGATGGGAGATGCTCATCACTGTTCCCTCTTTCTTCCTCCAGAGGAAGGCAGAGATAAGACTAGAAGTGTCCTGTAGCTACTGATAGACAAGCTCCTGGTTGTTATGCGGTTGGTTTTAGTCTAGAAGGCTGGCCATGCAGCTGACTCTTCCCTCTAGCCTTAGGTGGTCATATCTGGTGCAGGATGAGGAAGTTTCAATGTCTTCACTAAACCTGGTAATAAATGATTCGAAGTAACAAACACTCTTTATGTGCTCTAAATCTAGCTCGGGTTTTGGTCAATAGATAATGAAGAAACACCCTGGGGATGGCAGGATAGAGAAGTTATAGTCTGTAGTTTGCTGGGTCTCAGGTACTACCCTAAGGAGAGTAGACTAGGGGTCATAGCAGAACCCAGAACTGACATCGATCAGGATTAGGTTTAAATTGTCTAGGTAAGGAACAATAGCGATAAAAGAAACCTGAATTTTAAGAATCTATTATGTACCAATTTGGCCACTGTACTGGGTCCCTTGGTGTGGTAGTTTGAATAAGAATGTCCCCCCCATAGAGTCATTTGTTTGAATGCTTAAGGAGTGGCATTAGGAGATGTGTCCTTGTTGGAGTAGTTGTAATCTTGTTGGAGGAAGTGTGTCACTGGAGTGAGCTTTGGGGTTCTAAATGCCCAAGCTAGGCCCAGTGGCTCTTTCTCTTGAGGCTGCCTGTCATTCTGAATGTAGGTCTCTCAGCTACTTCTCCAGTGCTGTGCCTGCATGCCACCATGCTTCCATCATGCTGCCATGATGACAATGGACTGAATCTCTGAACTGTAAGCCAGCCCTAATTAAATATTTTCCTTTATAAGAGTTGCCATGGCCATGGTGTCTCTTCAAAGCAATAGAAACCCTAACAAAGACATTTGACTTAAACTTCCATTAATCCCCATTAAATTCCTGTGGAAACTATCACTACTGCCTCAGGTGAGGTGGCATTGTCTCAACCTGTGAGGGACTGAGAGATATTACTGGGTAAAGGGTATGCTACAAGAAATGATCTCCTTGCCTCAGTTGTAGGCCACTGTCTGGATCATGTGGACAAAGGTATTGTCAGGGTTTGTATTCCTGCACAAAACATCCTGACCAAGAAGCAAGTTGGGGAGGAAAGGGTTTATTGAGCTTACACTTCTACCCTGCTTTTCATCACCAAAGGAAGTCAGGCCAGGAACTCAAGCAGGTCAGGAAGCAGAAGCTGATATAAAGGTCATGGAGGGAGGGATGTTACTTACTGACCCGCTTGAGTTCCAGTCCTGACTTCCTTTGGTGATGAACAGCAGTATGGAAGTGTCAGCTGAATAAACCCTTTCCTCCCCAACTTGCTGCTTGGCCATGATGTTTGTGCAGGAATAGAAACCCTGACTAAGACAGGTATGGTGAGGACTGGCTGTGTGAGGGAGGTACTAGAGGAAGAAGAAGAAGCAAAGTGATTAAGTGCAGAGCCAAGCTTGATGAGGCAGTAGGATAGCCAGGAAAAGGGACATGGGGTCATTTACTATGGTTCAAGTCTAACCAGCAAGAACTCGTGTTTGTCAAACATTGTTATTTGCAGGAGGCCCCGCACACAAGGTTCAGCAGGATGAGCACTGAGAGGATGATGGAGAAGTCAGCAGATGACATGATGTTCTACTTTTGAGGGTTCAGATGAAGATGAGGAGCAGACACTTCGCTCCAGGAAGAGCCTGCTGTTGTCATAGTGGTGGACGGTGAAACCTGCAAGCTGGCAGAGGACTGAATCAGAAGCCAGGGAGACTACATTTTTCTTTCCAGATTAGGTGAGCTAAGCAAGCCTGGAAGTCTGAAGGATGAAAGCCAGTGTACTAGGAGATCTTTTAAATAACAAGGGAGAAGAGACACTGAAGGCAGCAGCTCCTAAGGGGATGTAATCAAGACTCTGAGGCAGGTCCTACGCTGGGTGTCTCATTAAGCACCATTGTAAGAACATAAAGTAGATATTTGCATTTGTCCCTGCTACAGGAGACCCAGTAGCCATTCCTCTCTGCTTCCTCCTTGACACTCAGCTTTGGTCAGGGAAGTAGTGTGCCCAGCTCCAATAGTCACCTTGTCATAAACAAGAGCTCGCAAAAGTGACACATGACCTACATCTGTTGTATACTGACATGGATAGAGTAGGTAAAGATATTGCTCATCCCCTCTTTAAAAATAAGACAACACACAACCCTACCCAAACCTGGAGTCAGCGGGCTCATCATCCCTTTTGTCCTTGGCTCTTCTCT
This sequence comes from Rhynchomys soricoides, assembly GCA_019843965.1. Lineage (NCBI taxonomy): Eukaryota > Metazoa > Chordata > Mammalia > Rodentia > Muridae > Rhynchomys > Rhynchomys soricoides. The sequence goes on along the minus strand of JADRCH010000031.1, from coordinate 15,808,625 downwards.
CCTTGAGAAGGGGTACATGGTTGAGTCTTTGGTGACATTGAGTATAAATATCCTTTTATAAGAGGTGGGAGGTCAGGAAGAGTCAAGGAACTTGCCCACTTAAAGGGCCATACCAGCCTTGGTCTCCCCATCTCTTGACACCTTCTCAACTGAGAATGAAGCAACCTGCACACTGGCTACAGTCACAGAGCCAATCACAGGCCTCCCTTCTTGCTCTGTAATCTGCTTTGCCCCAGTGGAGTGAATGGACTCAGGTGGTTTAAACAGCTTTGCCAAGATCACAGACAACCTTGAGACTCATCACTCAAGGGTAATCCATGGGCCAGCTGCATCATCAGGAGCGGACATAATGAGCCTGGTGCTCTACTGCCTTTCTATTGCATTAGCTTCTGTGTTACCGAGACCTCTGATTGATGTATGTAGTAAGATCTGAGGAGGCTGGTCTGCATTACAAACAGTGGGTCCAGGACTTGATTTCTCTGTGTATGAATACAAGTTCCAGACTTTTCATCTGAATTAAAAAGGAATGAGATAACAGTGCCTTTGCTTCGTGGGTATGGATGTTGTGTTAGTCAACTTCCTGGCACTATAACAAGTCCCTCGAATAAACTACTATTGTACAACACTGTCCTTCAACCAAATGGGCACCATCTTCACAGACTCAGCTGTGTCTGCTTACACAAGATCATTACAGCTGGGCCTTTGTCCTGTTGACATTCTTCATTACAAGAGGGCACTTGGAGGGTTTTTGGACCCTCCCCTGAGTATCCAGTCCCCCACCAGACATTTATATGCCATTTTGCCCAAATTGCATGTGGCCACATGGTCTCAGGAAGGAGGTAGAGTATACAGGCTGGGAAGGACTGAAGGGGGAGGCATCTATACAGCTGTGGTGAAGCTGTCAACTAGTGCTGGATACTGGCTTTCCAGTGTCGGTGCTGTGAGGTCACCCATATTCCTGTTAGTGATCCCTTACTCGTGCTCTTTGATTTAGATCTGTAAACTTATTGGTTCCCCAAAGGGAAATTTGGTGGACTGCAAATGTGGTTTGTCACTGGGATCTTAGAAAAATGTGTGTGTGTGTGTGTGTGTGTGTGTGTGTGTGTGTGTGTATTGCACTTGTCTAGCTCCCTTCATCTAGGTGAAAACTCTCAGTACACCAAGTTGCTTATTTTGGCTCATGGCTGGAGGGTGGGGTTTAGTCCATGGTCAGTTTGTCTGGTTGCTTTCAGACCGGGGATCAGTCAGATATCACAGCAGGGAATGTGACATGAAGCAAATCTATTCACACCACAGTGAGGAAGAAAAAAAGATGAAGACAGGCATAAATGTGAGAGCCCTGAGAGGGCCTGCGGTGGCTGCTGCTCCCTCGTGCCACTGCCCTTACTGCTGCATTTGCTATTGACGAATTGTGGGTTTGCTGGAGTTCTGGATATTCTGACAACAAACACTGGACTTGCCCCCAAGGAACCAGACAACACTAGTCAGCAGGAAGTAGTCTATAGAGGTCTATGCCCCCTTTCTCCTTTCTCTCCTAGCTAGTGTTGGGGTGGTGGTGGAAGAAATTAGGGTGGAGTAAGGTTGGAAGGAAGGTAGAGATATGAGATCACCCCCAAAATAGCCAAAAAAGCTCACCAACACCCACCTTTCCCCTTATCCTACCACACACCCTTAAAGTCCTCACATGGAATAGAGCTATATCACTTCAGAAATCCATAGTAAGGGGGCACAGTTGAATGGCGCAAAGGTCTATGCCAACACCCAGCATCAGGGACATCTTTTTATATTAGCATCTTGCCGAGAGAGAGAGTGAGGAAGAAAAGGAGTGAGCTGGTGAGCAGGGTCATTGCATACCTGTTTGCTAACACACACAGTGGGGACTGCTGGCTGAATTTGGAGCAAGTGACAAGGTGTTTTGTGAAGGGAGAGGCTGACAGACATGACTGATTCCTAAAGGAAATCCATGTTCATGGTGTTTGTAACTGAAATACTTCAAATATAGACTTTGCAATGGCTATTCCTGGTTGTCAACTTGACTATATCCGGAATGAATTACAGTACAGAAATAGAGCATGCACCTGTGATCCAGATCTTGGGCTAGAAGACACATGCTTTTGATCCAGATCTTGGGGGATACTGGCCATGAAAAGCTTAGGCCCAGGCAAGGTAATATACAGCTTTAATCCCAGGAGACAGAGACTGTGGGACCGTGAAAGGTAGTGAGATCCCCAGTTGAGCTAAAAGCTCTGGAGACCCTAAGGGGCTGGTAGGAGCTTTGCCTGATTCCCAGGCACCAGGCCCCTGTCACTAGCTGCAGCCCCCATAGATTTGTGGCCATCAGTCATGTAAGAGCAACACCCCAAGTCCCTCCACATGTAGAGGTTGTAACCTGTGGACACATAGGCTCAAGACAGATCTCCACACTAATGAGGTACCTAGAGGCCTGGAGGCTTAACCAATAAGCTTTCCTTCCCAGACACCCCTCCCTATAAAAGTTATTTAACCTCAGGCCCACCCTGAGAAGTGGGGGGTACGGTTTTGCTCATCCACTTTCCGCCATGACAATAAATGCCTTAAAACCATGGACTGCCTCTTTTCACTGGGAGCCATGGAGAAGGCCTTTGCCTACATAGCCACCCTCTAGTATCTCATAGAAGGCCTGTCTGTGCTCCCAGCCATGGCCTCCACCAAGCCCAAGCCCAAGACAGCTAGCCATCATGCCAAGGATGGCCAGCCAGAGCTCCCCTTTACACCCCCAAGCCCTGGGCTAGATCCAGCCTGTGGGCCCCCACTCCATTCTCAGCTATTCTGAGACTCCCAGCAGTGCCTGGATGTCCAAGAGCCTGGGAACTCTATGACCCTGGCTTCCTCACAGGCCCAGGGATCTCCAAACCAGCTCCCGCTGTTCTGCATTTCAGACTGTGCTTTCCCACTCCCAGAGCAGTGCCCCATGGCTTCCCTACAGCCCAACACCCGCCCGGTGACAGCATGGTGTAAGCTTGGTCAAAATTGCTGCATCCTGCCTCCCTGAGCAGCTGTGCCCTGTGGTGGAGAGGATGTGGTATTATCCACAACCCTACAAGAGACAAGCAGATCTCTGAGTTCAAGGCCAGCCTGGGACAGAGCAGGTTTCAAATCCAGGCATGGGGGTACACACCTTTTATCTGGGCCACACCTTCTGCTGGAGGCCTACATAAGGACAATGGAAGAAGGAAAATTCACTCTTCTTTGACTGCTTGTACTTACTTGCCAGCACATCTGTTGGAACCTACTTCTTCAGGATTCCAGCTTATACAGAAAACCAGCTGAAATGCCTAACCTCATGGGACTATCTATTAGATTGCTCACAGCTACTCATTGTTGGGTTAGTTGGACTGTAGATTGTAAGACATTCCAGTAAATTCTCTTAATATATAGAGATATTCCCTAAGTTCTGTGCTCTAGAACCCTAAGACGGACTTAAAAATAAAGTTCAAAATCCACATAAGATTTGGTGGAGATTCCTGGGATCCCTTGCCTGCAACATCAGAATTAAATCACTGATCCCAATTGTCACCAGAGAGGCTTTACCCAGTGGCTGATGGAAACAGATGTGGAGATCCACAGCTGAATATTACGCAGAGCTTGGGAAATCATACTGAAGAGAAGGAAGATTTTAAGAGCCAGAGGAGTTCAGGACACCACAAGAAAATGGCCCACAGAATCAACTAACCTGGGCCAATAGGGACTCACAGGGACTGAACCGCCAACCAGAGAGCCTATATGGGACTGACCCAGGCCCTGTGCACATATGTAACAGTTGTGCAGCTTGGTCTTCATGTAGGACTCCTAACAGCAGGAGCAGGGGCTGTCTCTGACTGTGTGCCTGCCTTTGGGACCCTTTTCCTCCTATTGGGTTGCCTAGTCTTAGTAGGAGAGGAGGTGACTAGTCTTACTGCAACTTGACATGCCCTGGCTGGTTGATAGCCTGTGGGAGGCCTGCCATTTTCTGAAGAGAAACAGAGAATGAGTGGATAAGGGTGGGGGTGGGGGAGGGACTCGGAGAAAAGGGGGAGGGGAAACTGCAGCTGGGATGTAAAAATAAATAAATAAAACCATACATACATAATAAAAATGTAAAGAAGATTGAAAGCAACATACAGTAACCCTAGAATGATATCAGATGGGGTGCATGCGTGGCTTTGTAAACTTGAAAGCACTTCTGAGACGCCACCTCTGTGACCGCTGGCCAGTACAGGAGAGTACACATGTTCCCTGGACCTCGAGTGGAACAATGAACAGTGCAGTATTCATCTCAACAACATCACAGGGCCGTGCCCTTTGTTGGCTCTGCCCTGTGAGGTTTTACCTATTTCCCTTTAGCTAATGGAAAGAAACAGAACATACTAGTTGCATATGTGGTTTGCATGTGAAACGCACCCCATATGCAGTTTCAACACTGTTCCCCAGTTGGTGGCGCTGTTGTAGAAGATGGCGGAACCTTCCGGAAGTAGATCCTGGCTGGAGGAAGTGGGTCATTAGAGGCGGGTCTTCAGGTTTTATAGTTCTTCCTGACTTTTTGTCCCTTCTCTGCAGACACATGCGGCCAACCACGTTGTGCACTTGCCTTCCCTGCAAGGACAGACTGTATTTCTTCTTGAGCAAATCAATCCTTTATATTTTTAAGGGGCTTTAGTAAGGATTCTGCCACAGAAACAAGAAAAATTAGCAAATAAACTCTTTAGTCACTCAGTATTCTCATTATAGACTCAGTGTGCTATACATGGCTTATTGTCTAGTAGAGAAAAGAGATGTCATATTCATAAATAAATCTAATTTGGGTGAGTAAAATCTCCGTTTTTGTCCTGGTTTACTCCCACAAGATGGTATATTTATAATGAGATCATTTTGATGCTTAAAAATCTGGTTTTGAAACAAAGGTCTAAGGCTATTGTGCTCTGAAAACTATTTTCTCCAAATTCATTTGTTCAAACTGGATCACCAGGAGGATGGTATTGATTGGTGGATAGTATTGATTGGTGGGCAGTATTGATTGGTGGGCAGAATTGCTTGGTGGATAGTACTGATTGGTAGACAGTATCGACTAGTGGACAGTACTGACTGGTGGGCAGTATTGATTGGCAGGTAGTATTGATTGGTGGACAGTATTGATTGGTAGAACCTTGAGAGAATGACTAAGCCATGAATCTTCTGGTCTTATAAGTAGGATTTGTGGCTGTGATGGTTAGTATTAGCTATCAACCTGAAAGGTGCCTCCAGGCATACCTGTGAGCAGTTACCTACTTTAGGTTAGCTTCTTGGCACAGCCGTGGGGAGTTGTCTTGATTATGGTAAGACCTGTAAGCATTGATTAAAGATCCATAAGAGGAGAAGATCCATCCTAATGTGGGTGGCACCACTTCTATGGGCTGGGGACCTGAAAAAGAAGAAGACAAGCTAAATACCCAGCACACTGCCCTCAGCTTCCTAGCTGCAGATGCAATGTGACCTGCCGTCTCCAGCTCCTGCTGACATCACTTCCTTGCCAAAACCCTTTCTAAACGTGGCTTTTCCAGGGTATTTTATCACAACAGTAAGAACATCAACTAACACAGCACCCCTGTGAAAGAGGATCAAGGAAACCATTCCCCTTGCCCACCATGGAGGGTCACAAAGAATGAGCCACCTATAAGCACAGGCCTCACCAGATACTAAATCTGCTTTCGCATTGGTCTCTAAAACTGAGAGAAGTTTCTGTTGCTTACACATGACCTCAGGTAAGACATTTTGTCAGAGCATCAGGACTGTGCTAAGATAATGGTCCCTCTTGCTTCAACATCATTAACATGCCATCTAGTTAATGAACTCTAATGAGTTGTCAATATCTCTAAAATACATCAACACTCATATCCCATTCATTTATTCATTTATTCTTCAGCATGTGCTTGAGTGATCACGGTACTGCACACCCATTGATATAGGCTGTTTGGGAAGGTTCTGGATAGGGGCTGAGAGCAGTCAAGAGGAGGCAGCCAAACACAGACAGTGAGGAACAGCAGACTGGGAGGAAATGTCAGTAAGTGCAAAGGTTCTGATATTCAAAAGTAGAGGGACAGAGTCAGTGTATCTGGAAGACAGTGACTGGGGTTTGGAGAACAGTAGCCACAAAGGAGATAGAGCATGGCCAAGGGCCAGGGGACATGTGACAACTGTCCAACAGGGTTTGGTTCTTCGTTCATCTGCACTGGAAGTTATTGGAGAGCTTCACAAGGCTCCCTCCTGTGACTGTGGAGAATGGACCACAGACGTATAGGAGGAGGTGTGGGAGGAGTGGGTGGGAGGTGTGGTAGGTATGGGGGAAGGAGGTGTGGGAGGAGGAGTGGAGGGAGAAATGGGAGGAGTAAGAGGAGGAGGAATGGGAGGTGGATGTGTGAGAGGAGTGGGAGAAGGAGGTATGGGAAGAGGGGGAAGGAAGAGGGGAGGAAGAGTGGGAAAAGGAAGTTTGGGAGGAGTGGGAGGAGGAGTGGGAGGAGATGTGGGAGGAAGAGGAGTGGGAGGAGGAGGTATGGGAGGAGGCCACTGTAATTATGCAGAAGGCAGATGAGGACTGCCCAGGACAGTGGTGAGATGCCTTCCCCTCTGTTGAACAGTAGGTCTCTCTCCAGTCTCCCAACTCACTTTTTGCTTCTCAGACAGATCTCCAAGAACTCCATTTGCTGCTGCTAGGCAGAGTCTACCTCACTGAGGTGTGGCAGGAAAGTTGAACAGATGTCACTGGCTAGACTGCCTAGGACTAAGACATCAAAGCCCCTACTATGTTCCTCCTATGAGGAACTCTTGTTACTGTGCCATAAACTTTCTTTGAATTACTGTACTGGCTAGTTTTGTGTGTCAACTTGATACAAGCTGGAGTTACCACTGAGAAAGGAGCTTCAGTTGAGAAAATGCCTCTGTGAGATTTAGGTGTAAGGCATTTTCTCAGTTAGTAATCAAGAAGGGAGGGCCCCTTGTGGGTGGTACCATCTGTGGGCTGGTAGTCTTGGGTTCTATAAGAAATCAGGTTGAGCAAGCCAGGAGAAGCAAGCAAGCCAATAAGTTACATCCCTCCATGGCCTCTGCATCAGCTCTGCTGTTGATTTGTACATGAATTGTCAGGTAGATTATTTGAACCATTAGGTTTAGTCCTGTGTCTATAAAATGGGGACAATGTTAGTGTCCTGATACAACTGCTGGGAGTCATAACGAGATGAGTGTCCATCCTGAATATCCACTTCCAACCTTCATTCCTCCCCTCTGCGTTAGCTCTGAGCATCTGCATTTGTTGAGGAACATTCTCAGGCTGCCATCTAGTCCTATCTCCACATTAATGGTGGGTTCAGGCTTGGGGTGAACTGTGAATGCCTAAATCTGAGGAAATACTTGCTTGAAAAAGTTTTCTCATTCATAGACAGAGACATAGACATTTCTTTCAACATGGCTGTCCTGAAAACAATGGCCACCATGTTTTTACTGAATAGCAGGGAGAGAGGACTCTGCTGGGTTAGCCACCTAGGCGACATCCTATGTTGGTACTAATATCGTGATATAGTGAACCGTACTTATTGCTTGTGCTATGCTGAGTTTTCTGTTGGACTGGGGTGATGGCTCAGTCATTAAGAACTTCCTGTCAGCCCTATTGAAACCACTGCCATTGCTGCTGTTCACTGCACAGAATAGGACTCAAAGGTTGTGTTCCCAATGAATTCAGACTTTTCCAGAACCACTTCGCCTTGGTAGCTAGGGATTATAACACTTCTTTGTTTTTAATTGAGTCAGGTGTTCAACAGGGAGAAAATACAAGGTGGTTGGGAGGGGCCTTTGACATCTCAGCCCCACAGCAATTTAAGTAAATGGTAGCCATCCCTATGAGGTGAGGCAGCAAACAGAACTGCCAGTCATGGCAACATAACCAGGATATGGCACCATCGCCAAGACTCAGACTAGAAGAGAGAATTCACCACTTTAACCTAAGCCTGGGTAATTAATGATAAAACATTTATATTTCACAGTTCTGAATGTTGGAAAGTCCAAAGCCAAGTGTTCAGCAACTAGAGAGGCCATCTAGAGGCCATGACAGAATGTGGGAAGGCAGAGTTAAGAGAATACTAGGAAGTTGTGCTTCATTAATTTTTTTTCTATAGTCCCTAGAGATACCAGGATGATGCATAACGAAAATAAAACAATCTTGAATAACACAAACAGTTCTTTCTGTTTACTTCATGATAAATCACCTCTCTGAATTTTAAAAAGGTTTATTCTTACACGTGTATGTGTGTATCCATGTGAGGGTACCCGTGGCAGTCAGAAGATGGTGTTGGATCCCTCTGAGCTGGAATTACAGGTGGTCATGAGCTACCTGACATGGTTGTAGGAACTGAACTCAGGTCCTATGCAAAGAGCATCAATTGTTCTAAACCCACTGAGCATCTCCTCTCTCCAGCTCTCAAACTCGGTGATTAACAAATAAAAAATTCATCAAAGGATGGAATGGGTGATAAACACAGCCCGTATGGTGCTGCAAGAAGTCTTAGAAATACGAAGGTAAAATAAAAAAAATAAACACGAAGTGCATCGTCTTTACACCAGGATTGTCTAGTGGAACCTGATGAATAAACACGAAGTGCATCATCTTTACCCCAGGATTGTCTAGTGGAACCTGATGAATAAACACGAAGTGCATCTT
>JADRCH010000031.1:15783932-15799914 GCA_019843965.1 Rhynchomys soricoides | reverse complement strand
TCTTTACACCAGGGTTGTCTAGTGGAACCTGATGTCCTGTTAAAATGCCAGTGTAGCCTATTTGAATAAGACACACTGAAAACAGAAAAATTCTAAATCAGAACAGAGCATAAATGAAGGCTGCTCTTGTGAATAAAGCATGTAGATTACTGAATGTTAACTCTCTCTCTGTCTCTCTCTCTGTCTCTCTCTCTCTCTTTGTGTGTGTGTGTGTGTGTGTGTGTAAATTTTGTTTTGTTTGTTGTAAAATCAATAGAGATCCTTGAATAAATGAAGCTGTCAAAATACTTCTGGATGAATCCCTAGGGTCAGTAGAAAGGATGCTCCTTCTTCAGCTTCTTAAGAAACAGAAAATCACAGTGTACAGAAGAGCATGAATGAGCAAATTAACCCATGCAGGAGTCATCCTGTCATCCTGAGGGACTAATTTTGTGGGTATCCTGCTCCAAAATCTGAGTTGCATGAGACTCAATTTTGTCAACACACCAGACATAACCATTTCTCTTCAGTACAAACTGCTCTTGTGTCAGCCTTAAACACAAGGCAGGTTGTGTTTAAGGTTGCTGGTTTCTGGGTCATTTAAGACCTGCACAGTAAAACTTACTAATTTATCCCCTGAAAAGTGGAACTCAATGGGCCATGTGGCCCCTATCTCTGGGTGGGGAAATGGTTATCATTTCGTTGGCAAATAAAGCAGTAGGAAAGAAATCCCAGAGGCCCTGAAGTATGAGATGAAGGGAACAGACTCTGGGGAGCAGAGGAAATCCACACAGGCCTGGACCCAAGGCAGCTGTTGAACTGGCTTCAGGCAAGATTTCTTTGGCTGCAGAATAAGAATCAGCCCTGCTCTGGAAGGCTTAATTCATGTGCACTGTTCCTTGATGATGCTTAGGAGTACGTGTAAGAGCGATTGTTCTCACGGGCTCTTGGATTCTAGTTCCCTGTAGACCTGATTCCCTCCCTGCATTGTCAGGCTGAAGATTGCTTCTACTCCAAGTAAGTCACTTCACACCGTCCACAAGCCTATGGCTCAGGGCCCATCAGCACCTTGACTTCCAGGTCTCACCTTTGCCCACATGTCTTTCTGTGAGAGCCATAAGCACTGATGACCTCCCAGTGCCCCTCTCTGGGTGTTGAGATGAGCCTCCCATTTTTTCTCTTGGATCTGAGGTGTTAGAGAGTATCTGTGATGCCGAAGAGCTTGGTAAGACAGCCATTGTGTGTCACTTTCATTTATGAATGTAGTGTATTGTGACATAGTCACCACCCATTACTATCTCTTCTCCCCTCTAGCTTTTATGTCTTTGTTTTGGTTTTGGTGCAAGTAAGCTGTAGCTGTGATGTGTTTATGGTCACAGTGGGCATGTCATGTGCAGCAGACATGTCTTGGCTCTCCTCCCCATCCTCCCCATTACAGTCTTTCTGCCTTCTCATCTGTGGTGTGTTTCCTCAACTTTGGAAGGAGCGATATAGAAATGCTGCTTGTTTGCAGCAGCTTGACCGGTTATGTGTCTCTGCTTTAATGGTTCTGTAAATGAAGTGTCTCTGATCAAGGCTGAGAGCTGCATTAATCCATGGGTACAGACACCACATACACATACTATATATATATATACATATATATATATATCATGGGGAGCAGTGGACCATGCCGTTGGAAAGAAAACTGGTGAAGTTGAGTAGATTCAGGAGGTAATTCTCATAATTGAGAACAGTAGATGATTAAATCTACTCCCAACCAGTTCTTGCCCTGGAACATGTGACCACAACATTCATTGAGAGGTCACATACAGATAATACCTGACGTCCTTCTATATGCAGATGAGGCATCCCTAATATATCAGATTGAGCCAATAGATAACATCTGCCTCTAGATCCCACATGTCCTCCAAATGTTTATAAGGTCCTATTCACAAGGATTAAAATGCATTAGTTTCACCAAAGATCTTCTGAGAGTGCCTGTCTTATTGAGCTGTAACACTCCAGGGAAGAGGTTTTTTTCCTAAAGGTTTTGTTGCTGGACTTTGACCCAGCCCAATCAACTGGGTATGTTCACTTGAGCTCAGCCACTTCCTGCTCAGTGGCCTTGACTTTGTCTCCTAGCTGCCTGCCAGGAACTCCAGGGCAGCAGCAGCAGCAGCAGCAGCCTGCCTTGATCTGGCTTCCCCTTGGAGAGCTGTAACATTTTGGTCATTCTGACCATGCGCTAGCTCCCAACAGGCCCAACAAAGGATTCCCTGCCAGCTACGCCCCAGTACACAGCCCTATTTGGACAGGCAATATAGCTCTCCCTCTCCCTCTCCGTCCCCCTTCTCACTCCTCCCCTGTCCCTCCCACTCCCTTCCCCCTTCTGTGTGTGTGTGATAACATATCTATTTGGCAGAACACCAGTTGTAAATCCCCCTATTCCAGTGCCAATGCTAGCTGTAAACTTTTGGGCCTAGGGTCCAGTCAGCATACACTGGTTACCCCTAAACAGCCATGCCGCTATTACATTGACACATCTTGCCTGAAAAACAAATATGGTACCGTGTGGGGTCCACAGTCGGGTATGATATTGATGAATTTTCTCCTCTAGCAGATAACATAGTACCCTTTAACACTGTGAACACACACCAGCAGGGAAGAATCTCCCAGATTAGTTTCAGCCTGATTTTTCCGTATCCTGAATCCAAAGTGTGTGATGTCTTCAGCGATAGTGTCTTACCAAAAGGTCACCTCATGATGTCATGTCCACTCTCAGCATCCCCTTCCTGGCTGACACACTTGGATACAGGGATGAGCATGGTAGTCCCTGGTACCTGTCGGAAGATTCGCACTACTGAGCTCCTAAAGAGCAAAGCTCCCCTATGACACACAGCTATGTGTAGGCAGTCTAAGGGAACAGTGTTCTGATCAGATCTTCTTAAACCCACAGGAACACAGCGGCAGGCCCAACATTGGTTCTGCTGGTATAATACTCATGTCTATATCACAGAGTTTACCTTGTGGTTTGGATGTGGTTTGACTGCACTCCCTGAAGAAGATGTACATGCCAGAAGCCTGTTCCTGGACTGACACTGTTGAGTTGTGGAACCATTCAGAGGTGGAACCTAGTAGAAGGAGGTTCTGTCATAGGAAGTGCTACCCCCAGAAGAATGAGCAGACTTCTTGCAGGATCCTGACTATTGCAACAACCACAAGTTGCTATACAAAAATCATACCTTGAGTGTGTTCTGGACATGTTCTATAAATGAGCTGGAACCCTAGCTTCCCATTTGATTTTTTTTTTTTAAAGCGTCTTCCTGATGAGATTAAATTTTTATGTATTTCCAAAGAGTCTAATTGTTGGCGGTGTACTTGGTGGCTCTGAAACTCCAGCATCTGATACATCTCATGTTAACATCTGTTGGTTGTCTTTAGTCACCCAAGATGAGTTTTTTCCGGTATGTGCCATCATGAGTGATATTTAGAGCCCAGGACATTTTGTCTATTGTGATAGGAGACTAGAGTTCCTGTTTAAGCCATCACCCTGTTTTGATTTTTATATGTAGGTTCTGGCTACTTTCAAAGACTTCCAACAATAGCTAAATGCTCGACCATCTGTGGTACTTGGCTGCTTGGTGTGACAGGTATTGATGGAGCTCATGTGGGTTCTGCTGGGGTCCTGAGGAGTGAAGTGTCTCTGTGTGGGTGCCTTAGTTACATTTTGTTGCTTCAGTAGAATATTCTGGAGGGTGTAGTCTGTCATGACGGGGAAGTCAGGGCTGCGTGCATAAACTCAAGGCTTCGGTTGGTCGGTCACACTGCATATCCAGGCTAAGAAGAGGAACAGGATGAATGACTGAGTTAAGTTCATTCTTTATCCAGTTCAATCCCATCCCAGTGAAGTATACCACACACAGTGGACACATCTTCATATTTCTACCTAGCCTACATATTCCGTCATACATGTACAAGCTCATACACAGAGGCTTGTCTCCCAGGTGATTCTGGACCAGGTTATATTGACAATAAAGCTGACCATCACAGTGGAAGGAGAGAGCATCAATCCCAGAGAGGAAAAGGCTTCTTAGAGCAGGTGCTTCTTGTGGAGTTCCACCTTCTGATCCCCTTCAGCTGCCCGGAAAGAGTCAAGAGCCTCAGGCCTCCAGAGAGGGAGAGGCTCCCTGGTCTAGGCTTTTTATGTAGTAGGGTCTCTCCTCCCAGTTTACTCAATTCCTGGGAAAAGGTTTTGACCTTTCAATGGTAGCTGTCCCATGCCAAGGGAGCCTCCCTTTAGCTTTGAGTTCTATCAAGGTGCTGTTTGTCATGCTGTAGATTAAAGGGCTCAAGGTGGTCTGAGAGAGATATGGCCCCTGTTGGCTCACCTCATGCAATTTGAACAGTTGGTCTCCAGTTAGTGGTACTGTTTGGGAAGATTACAGAACCTGTAAGAGATAGGGACTGGTTAAAGGAAATACATCGCTGAAGATGGGTGAGGTAGACGGGAGGCTTTACAGCCCTGCCCACTTCCTATTCTCTTTCTGCTTCCTGCATGGATGAAAACGTGACCAGCCAGCTTTAGTCTCCTGATCCACATTTCCCCTAACTGTTGTCTTTCCTTCCTAACCTCAGTGGACAGAATCCTATCTCTCTGGAACTGTAAGCTAAAATAAACCCCTCTCCCCAAAGTCTCTTTTGGTCATGCCATTTTATTACAGCAACAGAAATTAATTAGCTTAGACATCCATAGGAAAGTGACTTCTGGGGCATACACATTTTGACCCTGGAAACTGAGCCCCAATTCTATCCTCCTGGGTCCAGGTCCCCTTCAAGGGTGAAGGTAACAGGCAGGACTAGGTCAGCATTCATGAAACACATTGAGGCATGACTACGTGAACTGAGTCTGTCTGCATGTGCTGAGTCTATCCCTTGCCTGATCCAAGGACTGAAGGGGTTTTTAGCATGATGAAGTTGGTGTTTGCCCATAGGTGCTCCTCAGACCTCACCCCTCAATACAGCCTCTGAAGCAGCTCCTTTCCTGGTAGAGTGTCTCTGATGATGAACAACTTTCCGTGGGAGAAAAGGCCAGAATGTCCAGGTAGAGGTGGGCTCAGGAATCTGGACACTGAGCAGATAGGACTCTGAGCTAGCAAACAGAGGGGACTAATGTAGAGGAAAGTGTGAATTCCTCCTGTTCTGGTTAATTTTATGTCAGCTTAGCACAAACTAGAGCCACTGGGAAGAGGAAGCCTCAACTGAGAATATGCTTCTATAAGATCGGGTTACATAGGCAAGCTTGCATGGCATCATCGTGATTACTGACTGAGAGCTGCAGGAGGACTGAGCCTACTGTAGATGAGGCCACTTCTAGGCTGGTGGTCTGGCTTCTATAAGCAAGCCAGCTGAGCAAGTTATGGGGAAGAAGCAGTAAGCAGCACCCTCCATGGCCTCTGTGTCAGCTCCTGACTTCCTTTGATCATGAAAACACATGGAAATACCAGACAAATAAACTCTATCCTCCACAATTGGCTTTGTTCATGTTGCTTTATCACAGCAGTAGTAACCCTAACTAAGACATCCACATTGTATTAAAGAGAAAGCACTTGTTTCTGTGTCCACCTCTGTTATTAAACTATTAGGTCTGTGGATCAATGGACTTTTGGACTTCTGGAACTGTTCCTAGGGGTCAGCTACACTTAGAGCAGGTCGTGGAGCTGGCCATCTGCTTGGCCAATGTGAAGTGTGGTGCCGTGTGAGCCATGAGGCTGTTTGATTCTCTTTACTTTGCCACACTCGCTTTGCCAAGAAAGCACAGACTGGCAGCAAAATGTGAACAAGTGTATGTTATGCATCTTTTAAACAAACCTGCCTATACTGGCTTGTCATTCAAATGTGTTCCAAGGTAGACATCTTACATGGGACAGAGGGTGATGGAAGTCCCATCCAGTCTCCCTCAGCTCCTGTTTGAGTGAATCACCTTGATTGATGATATTGTTACATGGCATCTTGGAAAAAGAATTCACTTCCCCGACTCCTCTGCAGCTCTTCCTGGCCACGTGACTAGGTTACAGCCAATAGGGTGTAAGCAGAGATGAAAGTACATTTTGCAGGAAGGACACCCTCAATACCACCATCACTTTTCCCAGGGCTTAGTTGGTGCTGAGTGGTCTAGGGGAATTGTAGACATGGCAGGCTTGGAAAGAGGGAGGCTGAGTCCTTGGCCCTTACTCAAAGGTAAGTATCTTATTCAGTTAAGCATCGCTAAGCTCACTTAAGCCATGGGTATATGGAGCCACTATCAAATGTGTCGGTAGTGATTGTAAGTCTCCAGAATGCAAAGCTGTACATCTGCTTCTTGCCCTGTGCCTCCTGCATGCTTGAAAGCCCTGCCTAGGCAGGAACTTTCTGAGCTGATTGTTACTGATGTTTCAATCATTTATGACAGTTCTGAGCAGCAGGGCCAGGATACCATCAGGGGATTAAAGAACAAATGGCTTTCTGCAAGTCAGGCCTGAAGAAAATGGCACTCTTCTATACATAATACTGCTTTTGAGATGGGGGTAAAAAAAAGCTTTAAACAGGAAAGCCAAGTGGAGGCCATTGAAGATAAAGTGACCACTGCCTGGAGGGAAGATCTTCCCACCCAGCCTTGTGTGGTCAGCTGGCAAGCATTCCAGGACTGTGTGCCAGGCAGACATCATCTCAGGCTAAGAAGACACCTGTGGGTAAGGAAAACGCAGTGCCACAGTGAATTTTCCTTCCGTGGATGTGATAAGGTCAGAGAGGTGATAGTACATACACACAAGCTAGACCTCCACCTCGAGCCATTTTACACAGCAGGGAAGCCATCTCCAAGAGTACTGTGGAAGCCAAGTTCCGAAGGACAAAATGGAAGCAGCAGCCGGGTGAAGATCTGAGGAAGAACATTCCAGGGTGTGACACGTGGGATACAAAGTCCCTGAAGCAGAGAGGTGCTTGAAGCATGGGCAAGGAGAGAGAGGCCCCCCGCCCCTGGAGGCAGGAGCTGTGTGGACTGGGGAAGAGGGTAGAGGGGGCGGGGCTGATGCACATTTCCTGAAGTGCATCTCTCCTCTCTTCTGCCATCTACAGATTCTCTCCCCCAATAATGCATGTTTCAGTCACCAAACACTCCCAAGGCATCAACGGAAGCCTCTGTAACTACATTTACCCTGAAAACTTGCAACTCTTGTGTCAAGGGGGGAAACCCCTTCAGATGCTGTTAAGAAATGGTTCCTGGATACGTGCTTTCTTTGGCAAAACCATAAGAACCTTGGGTAAAGTAAATTGGCTGCTCAATTCCCTATAACATTAAAGAAGTCTATATTTGGTCCTCATAGCATTATGAGACTCTTACGATGTTATCAAAAATCAGGTTCCCTTTGGTACATAATCTACCATCTCTAGTATTTGGTCTTTATGTTCTTGGTCTAAGAAGGCTGCTGAAACTCCAACAAAATTTAATCATATGGATATTCCAGATATAAGGGGTCAAGGACGAAATAGCCTTTGAGATTAACAATAACAAGCTGTAGTAAATTCAGACTCCATTATTAAAAAGAGAAGAGAGGCTTTTCAGCAGTCTCTGCCGGGAGTTATTCCTTTCCATTCATAAAAGTCACTAGTTTGTATCCATTCTTTGGTTGAGGGATATCTAGTTTGTTTCCAGTTTCTGGCTATTACAAATAAAGCTGCTCTGAACATGGTTGATTAAGTGTCTGTGTGGTATGGTGGGGCATCTTTGAGTATATGCTCAGGAGTGATAAAGCCGGGTCTTGAGGTAGAACTATTTCCATTGTTTTGAGAAATTGCCAAATTGGTTTTCAGAGTGTTTGTCCAAGTTTGCAGTCCCGCCAGCAATGGAGGAGTGTTCTCCTTGCTCCACATCCTTGCCAGTATGTGCTGTCTCTTGATCTTAGCCATTCTGATTGGTGTGAGGTGGAATCCCAGAGTCTTCCTTTTGATTTGCATTTTCCTGAGTTGACTGAGAACTTTGAACATTTCTTTAAGTGCTTCCCGGCCATTCTATAGTCCTCTGTTGAGAATTCTTTATATAGCTCTATACCCCACTTTTAATTGGGTTATTTGGGTTATTGGTGTCTAATTTCCTGCATTCTTTACCTATTTTTAATTTAGCCCTATGTAGGATGTAGGGTTGGTGAAGGTCCTTTCCCACTCTGTAGACAATGGAATACTATTCAGCTACTAAAAAGAAGGACATCATGAATTTTGCAGGCAAATGGATGGAACTAGAAAATAACACCCTGAGTAAGGCAACCCAGACCCCAAAGGACATACATGAGAGGAACCTAGTGTAACTGTCCTCTGAGAGACCCTACATAGTAGCTAATGGAAACAGATGCAAAGACCCACAGCCAAACATTCAGTGGAGCTCTGGGAGTCCTGTGGAAGAGCTGAGGGAAGGATTGAGGACTGGGGGGCCTGAAGATGGCAGAGATTCTACAGAGTCTACTAACTTGTAGCCTTGAGGGCTCCCAGAGACTGAACCACCAACCAAAGAGAGTGGCCCCTGCATGTATGTAGCAGATGTGCAGGCTGGTCTTCATGTGGGTCCCCCAACAACGGGAGTGGGGCTTGTTCCTGAATCTGTTGCCTGCCTTCGGATCCTGTTCCCCTGACTGGGCTGCCTTGTCTGGCCTCAGTGGGAGAGAGTGCCTGCAGGTCTCCTCTGCAGGGACTTGATGAGCCGGGGGATGGGGGAATGGAGGTACTGGGAGGAGAGGGGGACTGATATTGGGATTTAAAGTGAATAAACAAACTTATTAAAAGCGCAATCAATAACAAAACAACACTATTAGATAAAAGAAAAATGAAAAGTCACCAGTTTAGTTGTAAGTCTGCCTTGGGCAGGCCAGGGAAAAGTCTTGCTCTATCTGGAGGTGGCAACCCTGACCTGCAGTGACACGGTCTCCAGTGGTGAATTCTACGGAGATGACAAAGCAGCATGGTTAGGTCTGACTGACAGCAGCAGAACTATGTAATGCTCCACCAGTTCTGTGAATATTCACCGTCTTCTCCACAGCAGCTGGGGAGACCACGGCATCCAGGTTAGACAGAGTTCCTGGGCTCAGAGCCTTAAAGTTATGGCAAGAGACCCACAGTGGAGGTGCACATTGTGACCAGTGCTGTAGGGAGAAAGTCAGGTCAGAGAGGACCTTGGCTCAGCCACACCTACTCTGTCTAGTTACAGTAAAAGACACACATTGGGAAAAGTCTCTTGGATGATCTTTTATAACTTATAATTTCTGTCCTGGATATCTGATGTCCCTTCTGGTCTCCTTGGGCAACTGCATGCACATGGTACACTTGCATACAAGCAGACAAAAACTCATATGTATAAAATAAAAATAAATGATGATGATGATGGTGGTGGTGGTGGTGGTGGTGGTGATAATGATGATGATGATAAATAATTGTACTAGGGTTGGAGAGATGGTTCAGCAATTGAGAGCACCCACTCTTACAGACAACCTAAGCTCAGTTCCTGATATCATGGAAGCTCACAATCGTTTAAATTTCTGTCCCAGATATCTAATGCCCCTTCTGGTCTCCTTGGGGACTGCATGCCCATGACACAGTTGCGTGCAAGCAGACTCATACCTATGAAATAAAAATAAAAGAATCTCATAAAACATTTCATAAAACAGTCAGGAAATGGCTCTGTCAGTAAAGTGCTTGCTAAGGGACTGAGTTCAGATCCCCAGAATTCAGACAAAAGCCAGTGGCCCCTGTCTACAATCTTAGTCCTGGAGGCCATGGGGACAAGGAGATCCTGGAGGCTCTCTGGGACAGCTTGCCTATTCAAAACACTGAGATCCAGGTTCTTTATACATCCTTTACATGTTCACAAACACACACACCAATAAAAATTGTAGTAAGAGCACCAACATAAATAAATCCTAAGCATGCAATTCATCACGGATAGCAATCGATAATACGGTCTCTAGAACTTTCCATGTCATGTACACTGAGTGGCATCTGTCTCGCCACCCCACCCCTCAGTCCCTATCAACCAGTCCTCTATTATGTAAGTCCCACTGCTTTAGATATCCCCTAAGGTGGAGTCCTGCAGGGTTCCTGTGACTGGCTTTTTTTTCCTTTCTAAAGTTGGCATAAACTTCTTGATGTTTAATGTTCTTGGAGATCTGTCTGAGAAGCAAAAAGTGAGTTGAGAGACTGGAGAGAGACCTACTGTTCAACAGAGGGGAAGGCATCTCACCACTGTCCTGGGCAGTCCTCATCTGCCTTCTGCATAATTACAGTGGCCTCCTCCCATACCTCCTCCTCCCACTCCTCTTCCTCCCACACCTCCTCCCACTCCTCCTCCCACTCCTCCCAAACTTCCTCTTCCCACTCTTCCTCCCCTCTTCCTTCCCCCTCTTCCCATACCTCCTTCTCCCACTCCTCTCATACATCCACCTCCCATTCCTCCTCCTCTCACTCCTCCCATTTCTCCCTCCACTCCTCCTCCCACACCTCCTCCTATGCATCTGTGGTCCATTCTCCACAGTCACAGGAGGGAGCCTTGTGAAGCTCTCCAATAACTTCCAGTGCAGGTGAAGGAAGAACCAAACCCTGTTGACAGTTGTCACATGTCCCCTGGCCCTTGACCATGCTCTATCTCCTTTGTGGCTATATTTAATGTGGCTCAGCTGTCCCTCTGTCTCTGCTGTCTCTCTGTCTCTGTGCCTCTGTCTCTGTCTCTCTCTCTGCCTCATGATTGTTGTCTCAACATGTAAGCTCTAAGCTACTGCTGCAGCACAGTGCATGTCTGCCCGTTGTCATGATCCCAGCCAGGATGATCATGGACTCTAAACATCTGGATCTTTAGTCCCAAGTTAAATGCTTTCTTTTATAAGTTGCTCTGGCCATGGTGTTTGGTCATGACAATTGAAAGGTAGCTAAGATAGGCAGCATCTCTCGGCTCAACCAAGAAGTGGTTGACAGTGTTAGACTCCATAGCAAATTTGCTCTAGATCTTGGGTCTCTTGATACACTCCTACCTGGAAATTTTATGGATTCTGAGAACACAAACTGTTCCTTATGCTTATACAGCAAACTTTGATTTCTGAGCTATCTCCTTTGCCCCTGATACTTTTGATTAAATACATAGATCATGTTTTAATTTCATGATTTAATTCTAGTTTTAAAGTTTCAGAGAGCTTTATTTTTATTTTATGTGTAGGGATGTTTGCCTTCACACATATCTGTGTACCACATGTATGCATGGTGCCTGCAGAGGCCAGGGGAGGGGATCAGATCCCCCTGGAACTGGAGTTACAGATAATTGTTGGGCTCCATGTGGGTGCTGATAATTGAACTAGAGTCCTGTGTGCCAACTCTTCAGCGCTGTTTTAGATTTTTGAGGAACTGACATGCTCTACCCCATAGAGGCTACTCCTTTTTACCTTACCATTAATCATGTATAAGGGTTCCAATTTCTTCACACTCTTCCATGCACAAGCATGCAAGCACACAGACGTATGCCCATATGCACACACAGGTGTACACATGTGCACATGCTTGCATATACACACACATGCACACACTCACACACTGGCACATGTACATGCACACACTCACATATGCACACACATGCACACACTCACACACTGGCACATGTACATGCACACACTCACATATGCACACACATGCACATGCACACACATGCTCACACACACTCACACATTGGCTCACACTCACACATATGCACACGCACATGTGCATGCACATACACATGCACACTCACATATAACTCACACACACATTCACACACTCATACACACACATGCACATGTACATGCATGTGCACATCCACATGCACACACACATGCACACTCACACAATACTTTGCACACACACACATGTCCACACACTCACACACTGGCACACACGCACACCAGACTATCCACCCTAATAGACATGAAGTAGCATTTCCTTGCGGCTTCCATTTGTGCTCCCTTGGCCACCAGTGCTGTTCGGCACCTCCACACCATCCCACTGTGTTGTTCAGATGTCTCCAGTGGAGAGAAGTCAAGATCTTCCATCTTCTCTAATCGTCTGTTTTCCTGTTCTGCTTCTCTGCTGTACGGGTTCCTTGTATACTTTTGGGTGGCTTCTTGTCAGATAAATGGGAATAAATATTTCTATCTATTCCGCAGAGTACACTTTGTCATTGTCCCTTTGCAATGCAGAAGCTTTTCTGTTTTAGCTTGTACATTTGGTGTCAAGGTTTGGGCCTTTGATCACGGATCCATCTCTTCAGCTCTTAGAGCTATCCCACCTTTTAAAAAAGTAACTTGAGAAACATCTCCTCCTCTTTGCAGAGAGGCTTCTCTTTAGTTGGGCTTAAGCCACATCCCAGGATTCTCCTGTTGTTCTTTCCTTACTGTACAGTTTGTAAACACAAGAAGTCTCACCGACTAACTCCAGTGTAGAGCAAATGCTGCATTCCCAGTGAGAAAACCAGCTGGCTACGGCATGTTACTATTTTCATAATCGACTGGATTGATTTTCTCAGATTCCTGAAGGTATTTTGAATCATGTTTGAAGTGGAAACTTAAGGGTTCCTTGGAAAGTCGGTTGGATGGTGTTTTGCTGTGGCACACACGTGAAGGAAGGTTTAGCTGAAGCAGACACAGGAGAAAGATGTTCTGCTAAAGCAGGCACGTGAAAAGACACCTGATGAAGGATTCTTTGCTAATGACATGCATGTATTGGTCTGCCTTACATTGTGTTGTTGAGAACTTCTCGTGGTTTGCTGCAGTTTCTTGCCACTTCCATGGACTCAGGCTTATTGGATGCACATGCTGAGGCAAGACCTATGCTGAGGTAAGGCACATGGAGGACACATGATGTTTGAAGGGTATCAGGAGGACTCCACGGAGTGATGGGGTGGGGCTTGGCTTGCTGGTACAGCTCGCTGTGCAATGCTTGTTGGTCTTGAGTCTTTGCTGATCTTCGCTTCCCTGAGAGAGGCACAGCCAAGAACTTCTCCTGGTGTCCCTCCAGGTCCCTCCTGCTGACTGGAGCTGAAGCTGAGGCCTGGCTGTCTCTGCTAGGTTGTGTCCCCGCTGTTGCTAACTCCACTCTACTGAACTGGGCTGCTGGGTATATCTGTGAGGTGTTTGTGAGTGGACTGAGCTGCTGCTGATAATCTGTGAACTGAATTGCTGATTTCCAGACAACACAGATGGGAGTTGCTCCAAGGAGCCTTTAAAAACAGGTCTACTTCCTCCCCAATCCCCAAGCGGTACCCTTTCTTTTCCACGACCTCTGATGGGTGGTGGGTTACGAGGAAGGTTAAAGTGTTTAAGAACCATCATTAAAAATAGGGTTTGAAAAAATTGAAGCTACACATGTTCACAAGGGATGCAGATTTGTAATTCTCTTTTCTTGTGATGTCTTCGCCTGGCGTTGGTATCAGAATAATAATGCCAGATGAATGGAACACACCAGGAGGAAATGGGCCTTTTGATTTAGTTCTGCAAATATTTAAGTAGGACTGGCAGTATTTCATCCTTTTAGGATTCTGAAAGAAATTGCAAGGACTCACCTGTGCCTCTCATTTTCCCGGTAAGGATGTTGTAATTTTGAATTTATTCTCTTGCGTATACAGAATGCTTCAGTTGTCTGTTGGCCTCTTGAGATCATCTTGGTATTTGTGTTTTTTAGGGACTTTGTTTGTGCCAGTGAATTTAATGGCATGAAGGTGCACAGTAGTGTCTATGCCTCTAAAGGCAGCTTATCAATATAAGGGATGTACAGTAAGCTGTGTGTATTGGTGTGTGGTACTCTAGAATTTTGATGTATGTAGTACCATGCTACTTTCTGTTTACTGTGCAGGCAAACCTTCTCCACTCAGTTCTCTCCCAGACAGGAGGTTTCCCTGGCCTTTCATGAGTTGCAGGCCATACCCCCTAGATCCCTGGATCATGTTGGGGGCTCTTTCCACAGGCTCACACTTTGCATATTGTCCCTCCGTCCTCAGGAGCCCACACTGTTCTCTGTTCAGTATTCCTCTCTGGCAGTCTGCCTTGTCAGCCCTCACCCTGTCTTCTCTCACCTGTACCATCTCCACGCACAGAGCCTCCACCGAGGTTGGCCTCCCATTCTGTATCCCTATCTAGGCCTTGTGCCTCTTTTCAGAGAGTTGGAGGATCAGTTACAGGATTCGTTTCATGGCTTTCTACAAGTCACTGCCCCAGACCGCATGAAGCTCAGAGCATGAAAGCCATAGGTCCATGTATTTCTTCCAGCTTTTTCTGTTGTTTCCTGCAGTTGGATACATGCAGTGACTTCTCTGTGGGTTTCAAAGCTGATGCTCAGCATGAAACATTGTTACTCCTTCTGGATGAATTGACCAGTTTTGAAACATTCCTCTTTGTCTGTGGTTATTTACTGTGTCCATGGGTCTGCTTACTAACAGCCCCGCTCAAGGTTTCTTACAAAAAGCACTTTTCCCGTCCTGTAACTTTGGCTCTGTCTATTCTGTGTCTGAAGGCCCTGCGCTCACACGTGTGTATGTGTGCATAGCTCCAACTTTATTATTCTCAGAATGTTTGTTTTTCGTGAAAGACTTCTCTCAGCAGATCTTTCTGTGACGAGGAAACTGCTAAGAATATTCTGTCAGACACAGTGGCTATTCAGCACTCCATATATGCCCAGCACCAGAGAGGCATTAAATTGATTTTGTTCAATTTGAAGTCATTGTAAAATAACCCTGTGTGGTTAATCGATAGCATTAACTAACCATTATATTTAGGTTGACTGTGGACTACGTACATTTAATGGAACTATTAATGAGTTCAGGCTTAAGCTTGTCACCTTGTTGTATTTGTATCTTTCGAGAGCCAGGCTATATAGCTCAATGGTAGCTGCTTGCCATGTGTGTACATGGCCCTGGGTACCAAAGTCAGCACCTCTTACAAACAAAGAAAATCCAGTTTCCATTTCTACTCAGTTCATGTGTACAAACCATCACAGCATGTGTCTTGTCTCTCCATTAAATTTTTGATCTGTTTGTAAAAATCTGTATCTATGTGTAAGTGTTAGCTAGCTTTATCTCATCTTGCTACAAGCTAAAGTTCTCTGAGAAGAGGGAACCTCAGTTAAGAAAATAACTCCATAATATTGGGCTGAAGGCCTGTAGGGCATTTTCTTAATTAGTGATTATCTTAGTTAGGATTTTACTGCTGTGAACAGACACCATAACCCACTCTTATAAGGACAACATTTAACTGGGGTTGGCTTATAGGTTCAGAGGTTCAGTCCATCATCATCAAGGCGGGAACATGGCAGCATCTAGGCAGGCATGATGCAGGCAGAGCTGAGAGTTCTACATCTTCATCTGAAGGCTGCTAGAAGAATAATGACTTCCAGGCAACTAGAGTGAGGGTCTTAAAGCCCACACCCACAGTGACACACCTACTCCAACAAGGCCACACCTCCTAATAGTGCCACTTCCAGGACCAAGCAGATACAAACCACCACAGTATATATACGAAAATGAAAGAGTATGCTTGTCCTGTTCCTTATTGATACCAAATAGTGCCACTCCCTGGGCCAAACACATACAAACCATCACAGTGATTGATGGAGGAGGGCCCAGCTAATTGTGGGTAAGGCCATCCTTGGGCTGATGATCATGGGTGCTATAAGAAAGCAGGCTGAGCAAGCCATGAAGAGCAAGCCAGTAAGTAGCACCACTTTATGGCTTCTGTATCAGCTCCTGCCTCCAGGTTCCTGCCCTGTTTGAGTTACTGACCTGATTTCCTTCAAGTGATGATCAGCAGTGTGAAAATGTAAGCTGAATAAAGCCCTTTCCTCCCCAGTTTCCTTGCAGTTTGGTCACGGTATTTTATCTCAGCAATACAAACCCTAACAAGACAATGAATCAATCTTTCTGTCTCTGTCCCCGCCCCCCCACCCCCGTGTGTGTGTGTGTGTGTGTGTGTGTGTGTGTGTGTGTGTGTGTGTG